>JAJHSJ010000003.1:88577309-88718963 GCA_021015155.1 Magnolia officinalis | reverse complement strand
CTGGTTCTAAGGGATTTTCTCGTTACGAATGGTATCCTTCTCTCTTTTTGTTTCTCCTATTCCTGCTGAATTTCTGTCGCTTCGTGCCATGGTTTTTTCCCGCAAGGATTTTTCATGTTAAATCTTTGTGTTCTATTGTGATTGCATGTTGCTCTTGGATTGCTATCCTAGATCTAGATCTGTGTGATTCCGCAGCACAAATCCCTAACAAGTGGTATCAGAGTAATCGTTGGGGCACAGATCTGAATCTGAGGAATTAGTAATAATGGCAAGCACTAGGTATGATATTAAGAAGTACTCAGGGAAAAATAATTTTGAGTTATGGAAGATCAAGATAATCAGTTCCTTAATCAAGCAAGGCGAAGATGGTGCTCTTTGAGGCGAAAGTCTATTATGACTGATGATTAATGGAATGCTCTTAATAAAAAGGCATTATTATCGATCCGTTTATGTCTCATAGATGAAGTTCTCTACAATGTCATGAGGGAGAAAATTGCGGCTAAGTTATGGGCGAAGTTAGAGAATGTCTATGCAAAAAAAAATCATCTGAAAATCGCCTACACTTAAAGCGGCAGTGGTATAACTTCAAAATGGCAGAGAGTGGAGATCTGGAGGCTCACATCAGCAACTTTAATAAATTAGTTTGCAAATTGCTGGATATAGAGGAAGTGATCAGCAACGTTAATAAATTAGTTTGCAAATTGCTGGATATGGAGGAAGTGATGAAAGATGAGGAACAAGCATGTATATTGTTGAATTCTCTTCCGGCGTCGTATGAGTCATTCAAGGACACAATGTGCACCACAAATAAAACCCTGAGTGTCGACACCATTATCTCAGCCCTTCAAGGAAAGGCTATGAGAAAGCTTAACGTTGATATGAAAATATCTTCTAATGCACTGTTTACAAGGGGTAGGAATTCTGAACAAGGTACAGGTTTTTCAGGTTCTAGATCCAAATCCAAGGGCAAGGGCAAAGGAAAGGTAAAGTGCTGGAATTGTGAGATGGAAGGACATGTGAAGAATGATTATACAAATCTTAAATCTAAGAGTGAAGATTCTGAGACTTCGTACAGGGAGGCCAATGCTGTCACGTCAGATGGATCGAGTAGATGTGATGGTAATATTTTGTCTGTGTCTACGATCAGACGGTCATACGATGATCGTAAAGATAAGTGGATTCTAGATACAGAGGCATCTTTTCACATGACTCCTCATCAGAGTTGGTTCACCAGTTACAAGGAGTGCGATAGTGGACAGGTGTGTAACACCCCATGACTTTCAGTACTCGGGTGTTACCGTATAACCAAATTAGAATAAATATAAGCCTAGCTTGACCAAACATTCACGTGCATTCTAGCCTAATCCGACAGCTGAATGTAATCCATACCCATAATTAAGCCGTCCATCCGCTTATTTTAAGGATTGACCACTACATCATCAGGTAACTCCATCTTTAGGATTCCAACCACCCTGACAGATCAGCATCAAACCCTGAACCCTCAGACCCACCAGTTATCAGGCCATGCCACTCAATGTTGGAGTTCATTACCTCACCACTACAACCAAGCCATCCATTAGCAACATCAGGTGGACCATACCTTTACATTAGGACTCTTCAGATAAATTATGAATCAATCACAACGTTCTATTAATCAATCTAACGATCGATTTTCATAACTCAACCTTCGAATTATAGGACTAACCATAAGTTGACCGAGAAGTAGCCATGCCCGGGATTTAGACACATGACTTAACGAGACATGGTTTAAACCATTGATGACTCTAACCAAGGACGGGTCCTACGTAAAATATTACCACTAATGAAAATAAATGAATAAATAATTAAATACTTATGTACACACTTACAATAATAATGTATAAAGATAAAGTAGGGAATGATAGTACAATGATGCAAATAATTATATTATTGACGACTTCGATAGTAGTAAGGAAATTATCAACACATGAAACAGATGATCTAGAATGCACAGATGATCCTTAGGGGTCCTTTTGATCGTCGATGTTCAATTTGGGATGATCCGACCGTCGGAAACAATCCCCACCTATAAATCAAAGCGATCCACCTGTTATTACTCAAGATGGACCATCACGTCATTAGAGAAACCTATTTTAAGACTTCAATCACTTTGATGAATGAGTCAGACTGTCCACCTTGAATTCTAAGGCCAAGATCAACAAACCCATCGATCCTCTAGCTTTTGAAATCCCCATAGAAGATACATCCCCTAATCATGATAAGTAGACCACTTGATCACTAAACCCACCAATGGTTTACACCTAAGCTAGGCTAAGAATCATAAAAATCAACAAGGATTACATTTAGAATTAATTTGACCGTCAAATAGTCATAAATCACAAAATAACCCTGCATTTAGAAAGTGTGGCCCCACTTAGGCATTGGATCTGCCTAAATCTTGGCTAGAGAGCTTAATGGGAACCTCCAAAGAGAATGGACGGAGTAGATCCATTAAAATCGTCACGATGCATGTGCATAGGTCGTGTGCTCCCGCTGACCACCGGGTCAGGAAACCCAGTCAAACGGGTTTGACCCGTGACTTCCCGCAAATGGTGGGATCCTCTCCCTCCTTTGTCGTTCTCGGCTAGCAAACAGACGTCGTCCGTGATTTCGATCAGTGGCCCACCATCCCGCCCAGGGCCGTGATCTGATCCATCCATCTGGTGCGGACGAACATTCTGACCAAACCCCACCAAATCCTACTACTGGGATCCCGCACGCAAGCACACAATCTATGGTGCAAACAGGCCATACAAACACATCAGTTTCCAAAAACAGAAATGGTCTCCTATTGTTGCCATGAGGGCAATCCTTGTGAGGAGAAAACCTCTCATCTTAGCCCTCCGTTCGTGCATATCTCAGCCACCCATTCTGACAGCAGTTTAGGGCTTCCTTCTACACCAAAATCATCCTGATAGTAGCTATTTTAAGAAAATCGGACGCTGGAATCAAATCCCAGCCTTCCATTCACATCCAATGGACCTGAGAGTACTGGAATCCCTATAAGAAGAGAGAGAAAACGCTCTATTCCTCCCATTCTGCGACAACCATGAAAAACCAGTCGCAACCTTCAACGCCCGAACCCACCACAAAAAACCTTTCAAACCTTCGATCCATCCATCCTCCAAGCTCCATTACACCCCTATAAACCCTCCCATGTTGTCGGATTAAAGGAAGAAGCAGAGGGAGAGAATCTACCATTAACGGCGGAGCTTCTTCCTCGTTCAACCAGCACCAAACCAAGTCAATTCGGGTTGAATCCGGTAGTCCAGTTCCTCTTGGGTGTCGTAGCAGGAAGAAGAAAGAATCTTGAAGAAGAAAGGAGGGAGAAAGATAGGAAGGAGAAGAAAATTAGAGCAAGAGGCTGTTGTTGCTGCTGTGCGCATCAGCTTAACTCGATCGAAACGCGATCCGAGTTACCCTTGGTTCGGTCCGAGTATTGCTGGAGTTTTCCAGCTAAAACAAAAGTAAGAGAAAAGAAGGAAAGGAAAGAAAGAAATGAAGGAAAGAAAGAAAAGAAGGAAAGATAAAGAGGAAAAAGGGAAGAAGAAGAAGAATGGGAGAGTGGAAGTGACCGTGGGCTGCACCACGACTCGATACCGAGCCTGAGTTGTTGGCGTGAGTGCTGGCGGAGGTTTTGGGCCTGACAATCATGTTGTTAGGTGTAGATAAGAAGTAAGGGAGAGAGAAAGAAAAAAAAACGGCCAGTTGACTCGAGACCGAGTTAACTCGCTAAACTGTGGGTCGGGGCTGATGCCCATCCGAGTTGGGTTTAGGCTCGATCCAGATGCTGCTGGATTTTTCCAACATATGGAAAACAAAATAAGAAGAAGAAGAAGAGAAGAGAGGGATGTGGGTTGTCCTAGCCAAACCCACTCGACTCGTCGAGTCACAATTAAAGGCTGGTGCGTCTGGGCAGTTTCAGTCGAGCCTTGTATGGCCCATGAATTGCTGGATTTTGTGAAAGAGAGAAAAAAGGGGAGAAGCAAGGAGAAGAAACATGGCAGCCGAGTCAACCTGGTTTAGAACCGAGTCAAACCGCTAGCCCATGGGTTGGGCCGCATCCAACTTTCCTTGAGGATTCGATTCTAAGGGTACACGCGCTTCCTAACAACATCAGTTGGTGGATCAAGTATAAGGTGATGATTTCTTTCCCTTGAGCTTTCCATCTTTCCATTAGCTTAAGTTATAGTTTGTATTTCAATTTATAATTGATATCTCCCTTTTATAATCACATGTGTTAGCTGGTGGAATTGAATTGCTATATTATATGCTTAATGTTCATCCTATATATTTGTTCATGCTTGTGGATTATTTGAGGATTGCTTATGAAATTTAAACTGGTACATTAGTAGGAAACCCCCACTTATAAATGTACACCCATACTTGGGATGTAACTTGATTGACGGTGATTGCAATAGACCTTCGATCTAGTGATTATTGAGTGGTGGTCTAGATGGATCATTTATGTGAGCCTACCATCCAGGGTTGTTGTGTCCAATGACTTTTAAGGATGGTCTTTATCGTATGGTTTTGATATCGGCCCTATGTGGCATATTTTGATACTCGCCCTATGTGGTTTTGTTTTGGTACTTGCTCTAGATGGGTTCGATGTTTTATATAGTGCAACCATGCGATGGTAAGCCACATATACTGTAATATGATTGGCCACTAGTCGATGGGTTTCCATTAAACATCCTAAGATGGTAGTCTCATGGGCCAGGGATGGTGGTCATGGGACACTATGCTCGAGCCGTCGGCCTACACTGGGTCGTGAGCTCCCCGTAGTGACCGTGAACTTATTTAAACTGGCTGATTGTAATTGAACTAATAACGGGTTGGCTAATCATGCATGCATAGTACAAACTAGCATCTATTGCTATTGTACGTGACATACGTAATCGCCTGTCTGGATGTTTTACCAGGGTCACAGACCAGTATCTATTGTTATTGTACGTATTCGCCTGTCTGGATGTTTTACCCAGGGCACAGACCGTCTGGATGTTTTACCTGGGTCGATGATTGCATGGGTGACGAGCCCAGTGTCCGTCTGGATGTTTTACCCGTGACAATGATTGCATTCATGCATCCATGCATATAATAAGATTGCATTTATTCTGTTTTTGGCTACCTGGATGTTTTATACTATTTCTTACATAATGCAGCGGTGTGTAATCTTGAGGAGAATTCACACTGAGTTGGCCACTCATCCATCAAACATACAACCGTACAGGTCGCACAGGTAGCTTAATTGATTTTCAGGTTTAGACTGATGAGGAGCGAAGTACCACTGTGAAGATGCATGATTGTATTGTCGAGAGTTGCTACATGGTTTTATAGTTCCATATTTGTTACAATTTACTTTGTTTACATGTAATATCATTTCACTTTGTAATTGTAGTTCGGAACATTGGATTGTATAAGTCATTATGGCAACTTCTTGTACATCCTAAACGTAAATAAAATTTTCCATTATGTATGATTTATCCATTCTAAGCTCATCTGCTTACTCTGATAAATAATATATATATATATAATATATATATATATATATATTATATATATATATAATAAAACACACACACACACACACACACACTTGAATTTGATCATCCTTTAAGGTAACACTCGTGTTTTGGGGAACAGGTAGTGTACTCGGGTCCTGAAAAGTTGGGGTGTTACAAGGTGTTTATGGGTAATGGCTTTGCCTGTAATGTTGTGGTTGTTAGTACGGTGTGCATCAAGATGTTTGATGGGGTGGAGCGTACCTTGACTGATGTCAGGCACATTCCTGATTTAAAGAAGAATTTGATTTCTCTTAGTGTACTTGAGGCAATGGGCTACAAGTTCACAGGTATTAATGGTGCTCTTAAGGTATCTAAGGGGTCACGGGTAATCATGAAAGTACAACGACTCGGTAACATGTATAGGTTGATCAAGAGCATTTCAAAAGGTAGAGTTGCAGTTGATGTAGCGGATTCCACCTCTGCACGTGTGTGACATGTTGGGCATGGCCTCATGAGTAGTCAGGGCAGGAAGGCTGAGATGCACGGAAAAGGATATAAAACAGGTAGAACAGCCACCTGTGAGAAAAATCACACAGGATAATAGCAGGATATCGACGAGGTACATGAACGACTCCAATGTCGCAGGGGATTCGTCTTCTATTCAAACGGATCCAGGTGAGTCAGGTGCTAAGAAGTGGAAGGTGACTATGGGCGATGTGATGAACTCATTGTACCAGATCGACACATAGGAGCTGGTTGAGCTTTTAGTGGGCCGGGAAGCGGTCGGATGTAGGTGGATCTTCAGGAGGATACATCATAGATACAAAGCGAGGTTGATAGCGAAGGGTTATGCTCAGAGAGAAGGGATCGGCTTCTCAGAGATATTCGCGTTGACGGTATGACAGATATCTATTAGATCCGTGATTGGCACCGGTTGGCCAATGCGATCTAGAACTGGAAGGATGGATGTAGAGTCTACACTTCTGCAAGGGAAATTGGAAGAGCAGATCTACATGAAGCAACCAGAGCAGTTCGAAGTTAAAGGGGCTGAGAAAAAAGTTTGCAGGAGGTCGTGGTACGACCTGTCGCCTAGGCAATGATATAAAGTTTGATTCTTTCATGGTGGGTCAGGTATTATATGTTGATGATATGTAGATCGCCAATTATGACATGTCTGATATCAATATACTAAATACTCGATTAAGTGGGACATTCAGGATAAAGGATCGGGGGGCTGCAAAGATAGTTCTCGGCATTGATACTGAAAGAGGAGTAGGCTTTGGTTATCTCAAGTAGAATATCTTGGGTAGGTATTGATCAAAGATGTGATAGACCAGGCAAAGCCGGAGAGCGTTCCCTACGTATCTCTCCTCAAGTTTTCTTCAGGACATGTCCCCAAACAGATGAGAAAATGCAAGATATATCTCATAAGCCTTATTCAAATGCGGTTGGCATTGCATGTCATGGTCTAAATTAGACCAGTTATTTCACAGGCTATCAATGTTGTGAGCAAATACCCCGGCAAGCAATATTGGGTAGCTGCGAAATGGTAAGAAGACTATGTCTTTACTTTTGGGAAGACAGGAACAAAGTTGGAAGGGTATGTGGACTCAGATTACGCAGGCAGTGTGGATTCCAAGAAGTCGATTTCAAGTTACTTGTTTGTACTAGCGGGTGAAGCAATTACTTGGATGTCCATGTTATCCGACGGGTGCTTGAGGAAGGAGGCGTAACACTGGAGAAGATCCACACCAGCGTGAATCCGGAAGACATGATCACCAAGGTCGTTCCTACAAAGAAGTTCAAGTTCTGTGCAACTTCTTTGGGCTTGGCGATAGCGTAAAAGAAGGACGGAGTGTGCACAAGAAGAATTGATTAAAGTCATGATATGATGCAGAGATAAGAGAAGAGGTCAAAAAGCTACACAATTGAAGAATGAAGACATGGTGGAGATTGTTGTCAAAAGATGTCTCCACTCTTCTGTATTTTTCTTTATTCCGTCCTGCTCGACCGGTCCAGGGCCTGGCTCGACCAGTTGAGGGTCCACTCGATCGATCGAGGCCCACTCGACTCGAAGTCCAACGAGCGTTGTTTTTTGGAGATCTGGGCCGCTCGACCAGTCGAGGCCCTGGCTCAACTAGTCGAGGGTTACGCAGCTCATGCGTGGACTACGTAAATTTGAGGTAGTTTCCAAATTTTTCCAAAGGAGGTGCGTAAGTGAAGTTTCATAAACTATAAATAAGTGTCCCTAGGGTTATTTTAAAGTATTCTAAGGCTTTCTAAAAGTTTTCTAAGGGTTCTAAAAGGTTTTGTAGGGTTTCTAAAGGGTGTAGCAAGGGTGAGATTCGAGGTTGTTCGAATCGGGTAAGTCCTCTCTTTGTAATTTCTATTTCATAATGGATTTCTGTCGCTTTGTGCCGTGGTTTTTTCCCACAAGGGTTTTCCACGTTAAATCCTTGTGTTCTCTTGTGATTTCTTATTGCTCTTGGATTGTTATCCTAGATGTAGATTGTGTGATTCCGCAGCACAAATCCCCAACATCCTTGTCTTGCTACTCATCCATCTTAACATTCTCATTTTAGCTACACTCGTCATGTGGACATGTTATGACTTCACTCACAATATTTTGTTCATAAAGCATGACTAATCTTATAGTCATTCTATAAATTTTTTCATTCAACTTGAGTGGTATATGATGATCATATTAAATTCTAAAGACACATATCTTCTTCTTTTTTTAATCTTGCTTGAAGAACATGTGCAATATCCTTCTCGATTTTTTCACTCATGAATTTTTCAAGCCAAGATATTGGAAGTTGTCATTTTGGAAAAAACAAAAAATAAAAAATAAATCAATAATCTTTACTAATTTTTCGTTCCAACTCCTATTATTACTAAAATTGTACTATATATACTCTATTTTAGTCCAATTAAATTTAAATATTTTAGATTCTAAAGCACTAGTCCACAAATCTAGCTTTGTGTTTATATTCTCCCTCATCTTGTCAGTCAAAACGATGTCATCTACTAACTACATACACTATGGGATCTCTTTCTGCAAGTGTCTCATTAACTTATTCATAACCAATATGAAAAGTTATAGGCTCAATGTCAAGCTATGATGTGAGGCTACAATAGTTTGGGAACATACTTTTCTCTCAATTTGTGGTGCTTACATTTGTTACTACTCCCTCATATGCAATCATGTCAATATATCCTCTTGAAACTCCTTTCTCTACCAACACCTATCAGAATAATTCTCTAGAGACCTTATCGTAAGCTTTCTCTAAGTCAATAAAGGCCATGTGAAAATCCTTCTCTTTTCCCTATATCCTCCATCAATCATCTAAGTAAGAAAATAGCTTTAGTGGTAGACCTTCTTAACTCTGGCATGAAACCAAATTGATTTTCTAATACATTCATCTCATGTTTTATTCTTTACTAAATCACTCATAGTTTGGCTCTTAAGCTTAGTCCCATATACACAAGTATAAATCTGAGTGACATGCTTACAAAGGTTGTTTCCATTGAGAAGTTCAAGTTTTATGCAATTTCTCTGGGCTTGGTGAAGGCTTAATGAGGAGAGAGTATGCACAAGAAGCAACGATGAAGTTATGATGGAAGACAATTAGAGATGGTGATGGTAAAGGAGCAATGGAGAATGAAAATTAAAGAAATGGTGGAGATTGTTGTCTAATGTCTTAAATTGATCTCCACCATAATAGACCACTCGATCGCATCGAGCAAATGTCGATGCCATCAACATATGCTCAATTCCATCGAGAAAATTTAGAAAAATCCTAGTTGATTGCTTGACAGTTTTGGAGGTTGCTACTTAATGGCATCAAAGGATCTTCAATGTCATCAACTGGTCTCGATGTCTGTCGATGCCATCAAAGGACCCATCGAAGGCATACGCAAATTGCATAAGTGCCCAATTTATTTCATGTTCTGGTTGGGTAGTATATATATCGGTTGTAATCGAGACTAGGCAAGGATTAGGGTTTTCTAAGTTGTTCTAAAGGATTCAAGGGCATAGTTAGGGTTTTAAAGGAGATTCGAGGGTTGTTTGAATCGGTAAGATATGTTATCTCTTGTAATATTGCTTTCTTAGTGTATTACTCGTCGCATCGTGCTGTGGTTTTTTCTTGAAAGGGTTTTTCTATGTAAAATTTGAATTACCTTCTTTTTGAATTTGTTTGTGCGATTGTGATTACTTTGCTTGATTATGCTCTGTATACTTCTACGAGTCTCAACACTTTATACATTGTAGCCCACCTAATGAGTAAACGAGATTGATGTTTACATAAGTGATCCTCATGGGAGGCTAACCCATTGGAAGGTTTGATATCACGTGTGCATGTTAGGTTGGAAGTTCTAGAGATCGGCTGTGCACAGGACATGGAGATCAAGGGGTCGGATAGCTTACCTAGCTGAGACGCCGCCACGGAAGCCGGATAAGAATACCAGAATTTTTGTAGAGCTTAGGATCTTCCTCTCCTTTACACTCTTTTTGCAATACGATAGATGGGACTCGAATTTTGCTGTAGTGTAGGATCGGGGACCCAGCTCTCTTTTATAGAGACTATGGAGAGAGAGTTTGAAACCCATCAAAACTCTCTCTCCCGCGCTCCACATCACTGAGTCCTAGTTCGACTCAAATTGCCTTGCGTAAGGCTATAGCATTCAACCCAAAAACGCAGTGCTGTGCACATAGATTGCGCAGCGTATCACATTAAGTGGGGTCCACTGATTGACTCAATCAAATAGTCCAACTAGAATACAATCCAGATCGTTGATCAGTAAGGCCCACCACATAGAGTTCTTACACGATTGTGATTACTTTACTTGATTATGCTCTGTATACTTCTACGAGTCTCAACACTTTATACATTGTAGCCCACCTAAAGAGTAAACGAGATTGATGTTTACATAAGTGATCCTCATGGGAGGCTAACCCATTGGAAGGTTTGATATCACGTGTGCATGTTAGGTTGGAAGTTATTCACTAGATCAACTAGTTGGACTTGCACATGCAAGGCACGTGGAGAGAGTATGGGAGAAAGATTGAGGGAATGGGTGTAGCATACATGCATAGAGAGAGAAGGAAGGGCTTCTACAAAGGATGATTATGCCCGCTTTCTCCGGTGTTGTGACCTGCTCAAGCTTCACATCTACCTCTTTATTTTTTACCCAATATCCTATCACGAGCTTTATGTGGATGTTAGACATTCATTTACAATGGGCCCCATAGAGCCTTGTTTCATAGGCTCCATAATGACTACAACATTATGGGGGCTACATACAAAGAAAAGAAATGTGCAATAATAACAACAGCGTGGCTACTTGATGTTAATTAAAAGTGGCCAATCATAAATTAATTATTACAAAAGAGGTAGAAGGGAAAGGATTGTAATGAAATGAACTTGAGGTTTCATTTTCTAAGGTCCCATCATATGTATAAAATTCTAATCTACACATATACATTCACCTTTAATTATTGCCAAAGACCAAAGATCGCTATAAAGGAAAGGTCATCAAGATGTACTACTACTATTCTAAACTTCAAGATTAGTTTAATTTTTCAAGTGGAAGGGTCTAATGTAGGATAAAGTAGAGGTCAATTTTTTGGATAAGATCATAATTTAAAGAATTTGAGCTAGAAAAATTGATCCAAGAGTCTAGTGTGCACCATAGCTCCTTGTGACCATAACTTTTAGATTTGTTGTATATTTCGTGTGTGTGTGTGTGTGAGAGAGAGAGAGAGAGTGAGAGAGAGAGAGAGATATGTCGTTGGAAAGCTATCCGTGAATTCTAAGTCTTAGGTAATGCTAAAGGGTTAATTTTGAAATTTTAAGTTAATTTTTAATTTTAACTTGTAGATTTGTTGTATATTCTACGTCTTAGGTACTGCCTTCACCTTTAATTATTTCCAAGGACCAAAGATCGCTATAAAGGAAGGTCATCAAAATGTACTACTACTATTCTAAACTTCAAGATGAGTTTAATTTTTCAAGTGGAAGGGTCTAATGTAGGATATAGTAGAGGTCAATTTCTTAGGATAAGATCATAATTTAAAGAATTTGAGCTAGAAAAATTGATCCAAGAGTCTAGTGGCACTATAGCTCCCGGTGACCATAACTTTTAGATTTGTTATATATTTCGTGTGTGTATGTGTGATATATCAGTGGAAAGCTATCGGTGAATTCTACGTCTAAAGTTACTTTTTAATTTTAACTTTAAGGTAATGCTAAACGGTTAATTTAGGTTAATTTTTAAGTTAAAATTTTAAGTTAATTTTAAAACATCCCTAGACAATTTTAAAAATTGGTTGTTTAAAGGGTTAATTTTTAATTTTAAGTTAAAAGTAATTATTTTTAGTATGTTCTAGTTTTTTGTAATTTTAAGGGTTTTTTGGGTGATTTCAAGAGTTATATAATGGCTTAAAATTCTTATTTAAACTATGGAAAGAGTTATTAGTTTTAAAAAGTTTATTGTTTTAAGAAAGTTTACAATTTTTCAGTGACTACTATTTTTTAGTAATATTATTTTAAGAAAGTTAAAAATTTAATATTCAAGCTTATATCATTTATATTTAGAGTTTTGTAAACTAAATTCATTTAAACTTTTCATCAATAATATAAATTTCCTTTCTCCCTTTTTATAGATTTCTCTCTTCTTGTAGATCAAGGGCTATTCTTGAAAAGAGATCCTACATATCACCTACAGAAAAAAAAATCATTTCAATTCATTTGTTAAATTGGCCACACTGATCATACATTGATCAGATCATTGGTTGTCCATTAATTATGACTCTGTAGCAGGAGTGATGAGTGGACCATCCTGGTTTCTTCTTTAGCTGATGTTTATCCAGCTTTTGCACCTCTTCCATGGTCCCTACCATGATATGTCAGCAGAAAAGAAAGGCATTGTACCTGAAATTAAGTTCACAACTACAAAATCTACATGTAGGTACAAGGCATTTTTGCAGTGTTGCACCTCAAATTTCATATTCTCTGAGTAATTACTGGCATCCCATTAGTACTTTCTCCTCACCTTTTCTCATAGCTTAAAATACCTTCTTATCCATTTTCAAGGATGTGTTTGTCTTTGAAACGGATAAGTTGAGACAGGGTTAACAGCTTAGTGGGTAAGGCCCTCATTGTGGGGCCTACCTGGATGTATGTGCCACATATCTGTGCCGTCTATCAGTTTTGCTGGCTCATTTCAGGGCATTGTCTAAAAAATGAGGCAGATCCAAATCTTAGCTGGACCACACTATTGGAAAACAATGGTGATTGAACGCCCATCATTAAAATTTTCCTACAGCTCATGTAATGTTTTTCTTTTTTTTTTTACACACCCCCACACACTCACACCGTAGTGGGATTTCACCACCTATAGATACTCGAACCCTTGACCAGGTGTTGATGAAATTCCTGAGAGTCTACTACTGGAGCAAGAGTAAAGATCCAGCTCATGTAATGTTTATTTGCCATCCAACCTGCAAATAGCAGCCACTGTTAGAAACTTTTTGGGGCCCACTGTAATCTTTACTTTCCATGATCCAACTTGTTGATAGGGTCACATAGATCTAGACGAAGAGAACACAAAAAGCAGCTTGAACTAAGACTTTTGTGGGCCCCAATAAGTTTTTAATGGTGGGAAATCGATACTACAATGTGGTCCACATGAGCTTTGGATCTGTCTCATTTCTGGGATGCCCTAAAATAATCTAGAAAAAAAGATAGATGGCTTGGATATACAACACATACATCAAGGTGGGCCCCATTCGGGCATCACCCATTAAGTTGTTACCCCTACCTGACACCCAAAAAATCATTTTGGCCCATTTTCACAAGTAGTGTCTTAACCTGTCACAATTTCTACCAGCAGTTTATATTGCATGTGCAGCTATTAGTGCTTTGCATGATGACACTTATAAATAATTTGGAACCCATATGCATGCAGTGCATTCATAAATGTGCAGAACTTTTTAAGGTAGGTATTGGTATGGATACAGCTCAATACAACATTTCAAAAACTCGTGTTAGAAGGTTAGGTTAAGCACTTAGTGGAGTGAAATGACTGGGCATGATTTATGTAGCTAACAGATCTCAATTAATTTAGATAAAGCTTAGATGATGATTATCATTTTGGATACAACTGTCCATTAAATTTCAGATTGTCGGCTCAAATGAGTAACTTCAGTATATATTTTGTAATCTTTACCTTACAATATATGCAAGATTTCTATTATTATCAAATGTGAGGATATCTTTATTATGTCCAATCTACCTAATAAATGTAATTAGAACTAAAAATTTAATCGAACAAGCACAAGGTGAGCCACACTATATATATATATATATATATCTATATATATATATATATATATATATATATATATATATATATATATATATATATCTATATATATATATATGAAGGTACTTCAATAACCTTTTGCTTTCAAATGCACTGCCAGGTATTTTGATCATCGTAGGAAGTTTTAAAATTAAAATTTTGTGATTTATGAGGATTTTTCTGTAAAAAACTGATTTTTTTTAATATAAAATTCCCTTTTTTAACAATTCTTCACAAAGGAAATTAAAATCTTCCCCACCAAGCAAGTAAAACTTTAACTCCATTTTATTTTAGGGATGATGCATATGCCAGAAAACATGAATACAGTACAGAAATGTTGCTAAAGTACACATGGGAGGGTTATCTTTCAATCAAGATTGTCCTTCTAGTTAGAACCTCTGTTGATGAGATTGATTCAAGGGGTGCATAGAGCAGGTGATCCTGGCCATCTAAATAGTGTCTGGGAAAGACAAAAAGTCGCTGCTCGATCATTAAGTGATATAAAGTAATTAAAATAAGCGATTGAAAGGATGGTCTCCTGATAAGTCTGATTTTCTAAACATAATTTATCCATAGTGGGGCCCACTAGTTGGACAGTTCAATGGCTCTACCATACTCCAGCTCTAGCATCTCCTTTAATTTTAGCAGAAGTCCAACAGTTTGGATGCTAGAAATTCTCACATGCAAAGTCACGCGTGAACTTTTGCTTGTAAACATCTTCTTTCCTACCAATGCATCACTTGTTTGGTACATCCTCACCATGAAAGAGGATAGCCGCATCATAAAGATCACCTACAAGAAAAACCATTTCAATTCATTTTTTAAATTGACCACACTCGTATATTGATTAGACCATCAGTTGTCCATTGATTTTGAGTATGTGGCATGAGTGATGAGTGCACTATCCTGGTTTCTGCTCTAGCTGATGTTTGTCCAGCTTTTGCACCTCTTCCATGCTCCCCACCGTGATATGTTGGCAGAAAAGACAGGCATTGTATAAGAAAGTTCACTGGTACAAAATCTACATATAGGTGCAAGGCGTTTTTGCAGTGTCACGCCTAAAATGGAAGTAAACTGAGGTAAATGAAAATTGGAATTTAAGTAAATGAATTAGGAGTAAATGACTTACTCAATTGTGTTAGGATGAGAGTAAATGAAATGCATTTGAATCCAAATATGAGTAAACAGGAGGAATTGGAATGCATTAAAAATTTGAATATATTCACAAGAATGTATGTAATATCTCAAATCAACTTTAATATATTGGGGATTTGCGCTGCAGAATCACACGGATCTAGATCTAGGATAGCAATCCAATGGCACCAAGCACACACAAGAGAACACAGATTTAACATTGAAAACCCTTGCGGGAAAAAACCACGGCACAAAGCGACAGATCTCCACTATGAAAATAGAAATTACAAAGAAAGAGGACTTACCCAATTCGAACAACCTCAAATCTCACCCTTGCTACACCCTTTAGAAACCCTAAAACCCTTTTAGGAACCCTTAGAACCCCCTTTAGAATACCTCAAAATAGCCCTAGGGACCCCTATTTATAGTTTAGGGAAACTCCACTTACGCACCTCCTTTGAAAAAGTCCAAAAACCGCCTCAAATTTACGCAATCCGCGCAGGATCTTTGTAACCTCGACTAGTCGAGTCATCCCCTTGACTGATCAAGCATCACGGTCACCCAAAACACAAACTCGCTGGACTTTGAGTCGAGCGGGCCTCGACTAGTCTAGCGGCCCAGTCGACCGGTCGAGCCCGCCAAAACAGATTTAAGACATCTTGGTTTCAACAATCTCTACTATGTCTTCAATCTTCAACCGTGTAGCTCATTGACCTCTTCTCTTATCTCTGTATCACATTATAGCTTCTCGAGCACACTCCGTCCTTCTTTCTCGTCATCGTCAAGCCCAAAGAAGTTGCACAGAACCTGAACTTGTCTACAGGAACGATATAGGTGAACATACTTGTCGGATCTGAATCTACGTACCCAACCACCTTTGCTCATGTCTTCTCAAAAGGAAAGATGTAGTCTTCTTACCATCTCACCGCTACCCAATATTGCTTACCGGGGTATTTGCTCACAACACTGATAGCCTGTGAAATAACCGGTCTAATCCAGACCATGGCATATACTGTCAACCGCATTCGAATAAAGCTCATAAGATATCCTGTTTTTCCTATCTGTTTTGGGACATGTCCTGAGGAAAACTTAAGGAGAGACACGTAGGGAACGCTCTCCGGCTTTACCTGGCCCATTGCATCCTTGATCAATATCTACACATAAAGTATTCCTCCTGTGATTACCAAAGCCTACTCCTCCTTCAGTCTCAATGTCGAGAACCATTTTTACATCCCCCGATCCTTCATCCTGAATGTCCCACTTAACAGAGTCTTCAATACATTGATTTCAGACATGTCATAATTGGTGATCCACATGTCATCAATTCCTGACTCACCATGAAGGAATAAAACCACTGCCTAGGCGACAAGTCTAGTTACGACCTCCTGCAAAGTCTTTTCTCAGCCTCTTTAACTTCGAACCGCTTTGGTTGCTTCATGTAAATCTGCTCTTCACTTTCCCTTACTGAAGTGCAGACTCCACATCCATCCTTCCAGCTCAAGATCACATTGGTCAACCAACGTCAATCATGGATCTAATAGACACCTGTTATACCTTCGACGCGAATATCTCTGAGAAGCCGATCCCTTCTCTCTGAGTATAACCCTTCGTTACCAACCTCGCCATGTATCTATGTTGTATCCTCTTGAAGATCCACCTGCATCTAACATCTCTCCAGCCCTCCCATATGTCGGTTTGGTACAATGAGTCCATTACATCGCCCATAGTCACCTTCCACTTCTCAGCACCAAGCTCATCTAGAGCCATCTGAATAGAAGATGAATCCCCTGCGATATTGGAATCGCCCATGTACCTCACCGATATCTTGCGATTATGTCGTGTGATTCTTCTCATAGGTGGCTACTCACCTGCTTTGTATCTTTGTCCGCATGTCTTAGCCTTCTTGCCCTGCCCGCTCATGTGGCCATGCCCAACATGCCACACACATGCAGAGGTGAAATCCGTTACATCCACTGCAGCTCCACCTTTTGAAGTAGTCCCGATCAACCTGTACAAGTTACCAAGTCGTTGCGCTTTCATGATTACCCATGCCCCCTTAGATACCTTAAGAGCACCATCAATACCTGTTTACTTGCATCCTTTGCCTCAAGTACACCAAGAGAAATCAGATTATGCTTCAAATCAGGAACGTGCCTGATATCAGTCAGGGTACACTCCACCCCATCAAACATCTTAATATGCACCATACCAACAGCCACAACATTACAGGCACTGTCATTGCCTATAAATACATGTCCACCATCGCACTCCTTGTACCTGGTGAACCAACTCCGATGAGGAGTCATGTGAAAAGATGCCCCTGTGTCTAGTATCCACTCGTTCTTACGATCATCGTATGACCGCCTGATAGTAGACAGAGACAAAATTACCATCACATCCACTCGATCCATCTGACATGGCAGCATTGGCCTCCCCGTATGAAGCCTCAGAATCTTCTCTCTTCGATTTAGGATTTTCACAATCCTTCTTCACTTGTCCTTCCTTCCCACAATTCCAGCACTTTACCTTTCTTTTGCCCTTGCTCTTGGATTTGGATCTAGAACCTAAAGAACCTGTACCTTGCTCAGAATTTTTATCCCTCATAAACACTGCCTCAAAAGATGTCCTCATATCACCGTTTAGCTTTCTCATAGCCTTCCCTTGAAGGGCTGAGATAACGGTGTCGACACTCAGGGTTTTATTCATTGAGCACATTGTGTCCTTGAATGACTCATAAGACGTCAGAAGAGAATTCAGCAACATACATGCTTGTTCTTCATCTTTCATCACTTCCTCAATATCCAGTAATTTGCAAACAATTTATTAAAGTTGCTGATGTGAGCCTCTAGATCTCCACCCTCTGTCATCTTGAAGTTATACCACTGTCACTTCAAGTGTAGGCTATTTTCAGAGAATTTTTTCACATAGACATTCTCTAACTTCGCTCATAACTTAGCCACAGTTTTTTTTCCTCATAACATTGTAGAGAACCTCATCTGTGAGACATAAACGGATCGATGATAAAGCCTTCTTATCAAGAGTATTCCAATCATCATCAGTCATAGTAGACTTTCGCTCCTCAAGAGCATCATCTTCACCTTGCTTGATTAAGGAACTCATCATCTTGATCTTCCATAACTCAAAATTATTTTTCTCTGAGTACTTCTCAATCTCATACCTAGTGCTTCCCATTATTACTAATCCTGCAGATTCAGATTTGTGCCCAAACGATTGCTCTGATACCACTTGTTGGGGATTTGCGCTGCGGAATCACACAAATCTAAATCTAGGATAGCAATCCAATGGCACCAAGCACACACAAGAGAACACAAAGATTTAACGTGGAAAACCCTTGCGGGAAAAAACCACGGCACAAAGCGACAGATCTCCAGTATGAAAATATAAATTACAAAGAGAGAGGACTTTCCCAATTCGAACAACCTCGAATCTCACCCTTGCTATACTCTTTAGAAACCCTAAAACTCTTTTAGGAACCCTTGGAACCCCCTTTAGAAAGCCTTAGAATACCTTAGAATAGCCCTAAGGACCCTTATTTATAGTTTAGGAAACTCCACTTACTCTTTTGGAAAAGTCCAGAAACCGCCTCAAATTTACATAGTCCGCGCAGGATCTGCGTAACCTCGACTAGTCGAGCCATCCCCTCGATTGGTCGAGCATCACGGACACCCAAAACACAAGCTCGCTAGACTTTGAGTCGAGCGGACCTCGACTAGTGTTGAGGGTCAAATATTACATATCAGACCTCGATTAGTGCCAGATTTTACATACACAATAATGCTTAATGGAGTATTTTAATTGTGTTTTGTTGTAGGATGCAATGAGGAGTGTTGACTGAAAACTGAAACTGACACTAAAAGTGTGGATTTGACACTCAGAATTCACCAGAGCAAGGGACGGACCCTAGGGGACCAAGATCGACAAATTTATACGCCAGAGACCCGAGAAAAATCAAGAAACTGAAGCTCAAGTGGCCCGAAATTGGTCCAGAATGCAAGATCACGGGATTTCCCACCATCCGTTCGGCCCGAAACTTCATACACGGCCTGAGGACCATAAATTAACCGTACACATAAAATTTCAGCCGATGGATCTGTGTGGAAATGGCCCAACGGACAGAACAGCCCATAAAACTCTGATTCGGGGCCCACCTGTTTGCTGGATATAATTCAACTTTGGTCTTAACTCCTTAAGTTGGGTGTCAAATCGGATGGATGGAGCAGATTTCTCAGAAATGTCACAGTGGACCCCACATTGCAAGATACATGTGTATCATGGGAAATCCACAGGCGCCACACCGGATTTGGAGCCGGTCAACACGGGCGCTGACCGCGAGCTGCTTCTTCTCCTTCTCTGTTTCAAACAGTGGACGCACTACGTCCGCTGGTTCCTCTCAGTAGGGCCCACTCATCATGCGGTTCGAAGATCCGCACCGTCTATCAGGTTTCCAGAGGATGCACTACCCTTGCCTAGGTGTCAAAAACTCAGAAGACAGTAAGGATTGCAATCCAACCGTCCGAACGGAAGATGGATGGTGGACCAAAACGGCTTGTGGACCACACCAAAATCAAACCTTAATCAGCCTTCCCTGACGGTTTTTCGCCCTGAATCCAATGGGCGGTATGGATTCCCCCGTCGACGTTAAGAAGTGGGCCCCACCAACCTCAGTGCAAGAGGCTTTCCGCGGCTCTGATTCGGAAAACAGAGATTGCGAATCGTTCTTGTGGGCCACTACCACACTTCAAAAGTTTGATCTAGACCGTCCATCATGACCTAAGATCTCCCTCGTCAAATCCTAGGTGACCAAATCTTAGAATTCAGTGGAGATCAGTTTCCATTTGTCCAAATAGAGGACTAACCGTGCAATGAAAAGATGGGTGGGACACACAAATTTCGGTCCAAAAATAGCCTAGTTGTACTGAAATTTTAAGGGTGTTCCAATGAGCGGATTGGATTTCACGGAAAAACTTGAATGTGGGCCCCACCAGTTACGCAGGCAGTTACGCAATTGAAGATGCTGGCTTCGTAGGTTCATTCATCGGTCCGACTCCAGCAAGGATACCCAACAACTTTCGACAGCAGCCTATAAAAGGAGAGAGGATCCACGGCTGGGAGGCTATCTACGGCTGGAGGATTCCAAGAGGCTTTGGGGTGGACGTCAGGAACAGGGAGAGGGAAAGAGCAAAGGTTTCATTTTTTATTTTTTTTCTTTTGTGTTTTTCTGACAAAACATATGGAGATCAGCCCATCCATGTCAGGCTAAAACCCTTTAGCTAGGGCTAAGGGGTGAAGCTTGTAGCATGAAGGGAGACTCTGTTTTATGCCTTTAATTAATTTTGATTTATGAATTGACATTGATTATAGTTTGATCCAAGGGAATGATTTTACTCTTTAATGGTCTGTTGTGACTGAAATTACAATGGGTCTGCAATGGCTTTGAGTATTTCCTTTTCCTTTTGATGTTTATGACGTCAGGAAGCCCTATTGTTTACCATCGTCTCCTGGGCATGGTTGGATGACGGTACCCTTCCTAACCTTCATAAACATGTTGACTGGTTGGTAATTAGTTTAATTCTGTTGTTTGCTTTGTCTCCTGGGCATGGTTTGGTGATGGAATCCATTCTAATTCATATACCTCTCATCTCTTGAAAACTATATCAACGGCAGTTTAGTTAATTTCCCTTCCCTGATTTTTAATCCAGGCATAAGATCTCCCTGATCTCTACAAGTGGATCCTCTGAATCCCTAGTTTCCTACCTCTGAATTTCTTAAGTTTTAGATAATTATTTCACCATCATTCTTCATATTACAATCGTTTTAGATTTCATCTTAGCCTAGTTTTAGTTCTGGTTATTTTCAGATTACGTACAGGTTTCAGTCCCTGTGGATTCGACCTCGGTCTTACCGAGTTTATTACTACATCACAACCCTATACTTGGGGAGTGAACAACTAGTCTAGCAACCCACTCGATCGGTCGAGCCTGCCAAAACAGATTTAAGACATCTTGGTTTCAACATAATATTTCAAATTAGTGTATATATGTGATATTTAATAGAATGATTGTATTAAGCCCATCACAATATATACTTTAGCCAAAAAAAAAAAAAAAAACTGAGCCTCAAGTGAGCATGATTACAAATAAGCAACTTATCAATGTTTCTTAACTGTCCATTTAGATAGCTAATTAACCTTTCGATAGTTTGGATCATTCTATTAGTGTATTTTTAGCGATGTAGCCAATAATTAGATTGCTTGACAATATCATCAGGATGCCACATGTATAGTGGATATGTGTACATTCGTTTACTCTTACAACTCTATAGAATTTTATTTTATTTTTTTAAAGCGATTTTACCACATTACTTCCAAATCCTCTCAGCTTATACAAACAAGCATAAAAATGTATTTGTCTTGGAGGCTGATTAGGTGAGACAGGGTTAACAACTTAGTGGGTGAGCCTTCACCATGGAGCCCACCTTGATGTATGTGTCGTATATATGTGTTGTCCATCAATTTTGCCAGGTCGTTTTAGAGCATTGTCCCACAAATGAGATAGATCCAAATCTTAGGTGGACACACCATTGGAAAACAATGGTAATTGAATGCCCACAATTAAAAACTTTCTAAGGCCCAGTGTGATGTTTATTTGCCATCCGACCTATTGATAAAGTCACAAAGACCTGATGAAGAGAAAATGCAATTAGCAGCCACCATTAAAAACTTCATACAGCCCATTGTAATGTTTATTTGTCATCCAACTTGTAGATAAGGTCACACAGACCTAGATGAAGAGAAAACAAATATTAGTTTGATCCGAAACTTTTGTAGCTCTCAATAAGTTTTTTTCGTTTTTTTTTTTTTTTTTTTTTTTTTTGGGGGGGGGGGGGGGGGGGGGGGGTGGGTGGGGGGGGGGGGGGGGGCGGGGCTACAATGTGGTCCATGAGATTTGGATCTGCCCCTAAAATGATTTAGAAAAAGGATGGACAACATGAATATACAACACACACACATCGAGGTGGGCCCCATGTCCAGGGCTCACCCATTAAGTTGTTCCCCCTGCCTCACCTAATCTAACCTCCCGGCCGACACCCAAAAAATGATTTTGGACAATTTTGACAAGCAGTGCCCTAACCGGTCAGAATTTCTACCAATGATTTATATTGCATGTCCTGGTGTCCGTGCTTTGCAGATGACGCTTCATATAAATAATTTGGATCTCATATGCATGCAACTCATTCATACATGCCCATAAGACTGTAAGGTAAGCATTGGTATGGTTTTTGGCCGTCATTTTTTTTTTTTCCCATTTTTGACATATTAAGAGGATAAGGTTAAAACCTATATATATATATATATATATATATATATATATGTGTGTGTGTGTGTGTGTGTGTGTGTGTGTGTGTGTGTGTGTGTGTGAAATGACAAAACATGATTCATGTAGCTAGTGAATCCCAATTAATTATAATAAGGCTAAGATGATGATGATCCGTATGGATACAATTGTCCATAAGATTTTAGATCATCAATTCAGATGAGTAACTTCTGTATATATTTTGTGATCCTCACCCTATAGTACATGCAAAATTTATATAATTAGAACTTGGGATATTTTTATGATGCCCAATCTGTCCAATAGATGTAATCCGCCATAATGTTACGAAAAACCAAAACTTTAATTGACCTAAACACATGGCAACCACACCATAAAAAATAATATACACCACTTAAAAATATCGTAATTTTTTTTTTCACACATTCACGCTGTAGTGGCATTTCACCACCTATGGATACTCGAACCCTTGACCGGGTGTTGAAACTCCTGAGAGTCTACCACCAGAGCAAGAGTGAGGATCCAAAAAATATGGTAATTCACGTGCAACAGGTACAACCCATTTGATGATTCCATCAGAAAAGATTTTTGGTTGGTGTGATTATCATGGCTTGGGGCATATGTTTGACTGGCTGGATGTCATAAATATATCATATAGGCCCATGAAAAATAATTTCATTTCCTTTTAATGAAAAATAATATATGAGTACTTTTTATTTCATTACTTCAAAAGCACCACCTAGGTATTTTGATTGGTCGGGAGAATTCTTTGAAATGTATTAGATTTATGAAGTTTTTTTTCGTAAAAATCCTAGGTTTTTTTTATGTACATAAAATTCCCCTTTTTAACAATTCTTCATAGAAGAAATTAAAAACTACCTTACCAAGCAAATAAAACTCTTTAAGTCCATTTAATTTTTGGGATGATAGATAGAGCCAGAAAACATGAATACAGTACAGCAGTATTGTTACAGTACATGTGGCATGGTTATGTTTCAATCAGATTGTCCATCTAGTGGGAACCTCTGTGGATGAGATTGATTCAAGGGGGACAGATCAGATGATCCTGGCCATCTAAATAGTGGCCTTCACAGCAGCGATGGTAAAAACAAATAATCACTGGCCATCTATAAGGGGGTGTTTGGATCTAAGTTACTTAACATAAGCTACTTATGACTCAAGTAACTTATCTTAGTTTCTACTTATTAAGCAAATGAGTGTGCTTGGTAAACAAAGTACTTATCCGCTTCTCCTTTCTTTTGTCTCTTAATACCTCTCTTCGACAACTTATGTAAAGTAGAAAAACTTTTAAAATATATATATATATAACTAAAGTGGTCAAGTAATTTTAAATAATAATAAAAAGTTACTTATGACTAATCATAAATTACCAAACTTACTTATCTGAAATAATTAGTTATTTATCTACTAATGTAAGCAGAAAAATTAACTTATTTGGCGGTATCCAAACGGGCCCTAAGTGATGGAAATGGTGGTCTCCTGATAAGTATGATTTTCTAAATGTATTTTATCCACAGTGGGGCCCACTACTTGGACAGTTCCGATTGATGGATAACCAGGCCACGTGTAATGTAGAGAGATGGCGCTACCATATTTCGGGTCTAGCCTATCATCTCCTTTGATTTTGGCAGAAGACCAACATTTTCGATGTGAGAAATTCTCACATGTAAAGTCGGATATGAACTTTCACCTGCAGACATCTTCTTTCCTCCCAATGTATAACTTATGTGGTACATCCTCACCGTGAAAAAGGCTGCCCTCATCATAAAGGCCACCTACAGAAAAAATCATGCCAATCCACTAGTTAGGTGAGCCACACTCATACATTGATTGCATCATCGGTTGTCCATTGATTTTGACTCGTAGCCCAGTGATGAATGGACCATCCTGGTTTCTGACGTAGTTGTTGTCTATGGGAGCGGATTAGGTGCTACCCGCTAACACCCTACCTTGATGATGTGTTGTATATCTACGCAGTCTATCTGTTTTTCCAGCTCATTTTAGAATCTGGTCCCAAAAATTTAGCAGATTCAAATCTCAAGTGGACCACACCACAGAAAATAGTTTTGGTTGAACGCTCACCATTAAAAACTTCTCAGGGCCCACTGTAAGCAGATCTATTTATTGGCCATCCAACCTGTTAATAAGGTCAACCAAGCCTGAATTAAGGGAAAATACAAAGATCAGCTTCATCCAAAGCTTTTGTGCCTTACAAAAAGTATTTAATGGTGGTTCACCACATTTTCCAATGGTGTGGTCCACCGGAAAATTGAATCTGCTTAAGTTTTGGCATAATGTCTTAAAATGAGCTGATAAAAAAAAAAAAAAAAAAAAAAAGTGCAGCATTGATATACAACACATTCATCAAGGTGGGCCCCACACTATAAGGGTAACACCTACTAAAGTGTTACCCGGGTAATACGTAATCCAGTACTCTAAATGTTTATCCGCCATTTACACCTATTGCATGGTCCCCCAATGATACGTTGGCGGAAAAGAAAGGCATTGCACATGAAAGCTCACTGTTACAACCCTTGCATGTGAACATTCCCATTTACAGGTAGGAACAAACGGACGCGGATTGCGTCCTACCCCGTCCGTACGGTAATCCGTCCGGGCGGGGCTCTGTGGGGCCCGCCTCGATGTAATTGTGTTATCCACGCCGTTCATATCTTTTTTCAGATCCGTATAAGGTATCATCCCAAAAATGAGAAAGATCCACAGCTCCAATGGACCACAAAAAAGGTGATTGAACATCCACTATTAAAAAGTTCTCCTGAGCTGGAGAAGTTTCAGATCAAGCTTATATTTGTGTTTTCACTTCATCCACGTCTACATGAACTTATTAATAGGTTGGATGGTAAAAAAACATCACAATGGTCCTTAAAAGGCTTCAACGGTGGGTGTCATTATCAATGCAGCTTCCTTTGGTGTGGTCCACTGGAGCTGTGGACCTGCCTATATTTTAGGATCATAACTTTAAATGGTCTGATAAAAGCCATGAACAGCATGGATAAAATACTTACATCGAGGGGGCTTCACAGAGCCCTGCCCGGACGGATTACCGTCCGGGCTGGGGTAGGACGCAATCTGCGTCCGGAACAAACAAGGCATTTGCATTGTCACACCTCAAACTTTAATTTCTCTGAGTAAATTGCTAGTATCCCACCGGTATTTTCCCCTCACGTTTTCTCTTATAACTCACATGAACAAAGCTAGAGGGGGTGGATAAGGTGAGGCAGGGGAACAACTTAGTGGGTGAGTCCCTGACTGTAGGGCCCACCTTGATGTGTGTGTTGTATATCCAAGCCATCTATCTGTTTTACCATATCATTTTAGAACATATTTCAAAAAATGAGGCAAATTCAAATCTTAGGTGGACCACGCAACATAGATTGAATTCTCATCATTAAAAATTCTTTGGGGACATAAAAGTTTTGGATCAAATTGTTAATTTGTGTTTTCTCTTCATCCATGCGTGTGTGCCCTAATCAAATGGTTGGATGGAAAATAAACATTATAAGGTCTAAACATTATAGTAGACCCTGGGAAGTTTTTACTGGTATGCGTTCACCACTTCAGGTGGATGGTCATTTCAGGATTTGGATCTGCCTCATTTTTTGGAACCATGCACTAAATGATATGGCAAAAAGAATGGTAAACATGGATTTACAGCAATACGTCAAGGTGGGCCCCATGATCAAGGCCTCATCCACTATGTTATTAATGCCTCACCTAATCCCCGCCACTTAAGTGTGTGTTTGTCTTTGACACGGATTATGTCAGGTAGGGGTAACAGCTTAGTGGATGAAGCCCTCACCTTGGGCTCACCTAGATGTATGTGTTGTATATCCATGTTATCCATCCATTTTGCCAACTTTATATAGAACTGTTTCGAATATGAGACAGATTCAAATCTTAGGTAGACCACATGGTAGGGATAGATTTTCCATTATTAAAAACTTTTTGAAGGCCACAAAAGTTTTAGATCAAGCTGTTATTTGTGTTTTCACTTCATCTAACTTTATAAACAAGTTAAATGACAAATAAACATTATAGTATGCCTTAAGAAGTTTTTAATAGTTGATGCTCAATCACCGCTATTTTCCTATGGTGTAGTTCACCTAAAATTTAGAATTTCCTGAGACCATGCCCTAAAATGATATGGAAAAACATATGGACAATTTGAATATACAACACGTACGATAAGTTAGGCCCAAGGTCATTACCGCACCCATTAAGTTGTTACCCTACCTCACCTAATCCCTGTCGGCCTAAGGATGTGTTTGTCTTCGAATCAAATTAGGTGAGGCAAGGGTAACAACTTAGTGGTTGAGGCTTGCACCGTAGGGCCCACCTCAATGTATGTGTTCTATATTCATGTCATCCATCTATTTTTTAGCTCATTTTAGGGCATGGTTCTAAAACTAAGGCATATCTAAAATTTCAGGTGGACAAGGGTTAAAATCCCATCGTTAAAAACTTTTTCTAGCCCACAAAAATTATTATTTGTGTTTTCCCTTCTTCTATATCCATGTGAACTTATCCATAGGTTGGATGGGAAATATACCTAGATTTGGATATGCCTCATTTATGAGATCATGCCCTAAATTTACCTTTAAAAAATATATGGACGGCTAATATATACAATACATTCATTAAGGTGGGCCCCAAGTCTAGGGCCTTACCCTCTAAGCTGTCACCCCCGCCGCACTTAATCTCCAAAAAATCATTTTAGTCAAATTTTACTCCATGATCACGCGAGTGATGTCAGAACCTGTCATAATTTTGACCAACGGTTAATATTGCATGTACTAATGTGGGCCCTTTGCATGATTGTAACGCCCCGAAAATCGGGGGTCGAGCATAAACTCCACTCCCGAGTTCCAGAACATCACTTATGCAACAAAATGAATGATGTTTGAATGTTGACTGTATTCGTGCATTGAACATGAGTGAGATTAAGCCAAAGCAGCATATCATACTCCAGAGACAGTTAAATTTGCAAGCGGAAGACTGTGATAGATAGATAAAATATATAAACTATGAAGAGTCTCCAGAGTGTGATAACATTACCAGGTTAAATAATTTCAAATACAGTTCTAAAATATACCAAATGTGAGGAAGTGTAATGTCTCCTATCCCAAGTACCGTAGCCCCGTCAATATAATACCAGGTCTTCATAGACCTGTCAGAGATTACGTGTAGGAGAACTCCTCCTCAACATCATAGTAGTAGTTCGGCTCTGCTTCATAAGCATCGCTAACACCTGAAACTCAACAAATCTGGTTGGTGTTGCAAACACCGTCCCGTAACGTGGGAGTGAGTGATCAACTCAGTGGAACAATAAAGCATAGGTTAACGTGTTATCAATTCAATCAAGCAGTAATGATAAAGCAGTACAAATCAAACAATTCTAACTATTATTAAATGCAAGAATGAAATGACATGATGTTGTATGCCCTTGCCAAACCACCCTCAAGTGACATCATCTTACGTTCGCGAATGCTTACTCCCTCAGTGCGCCACATCTACAAAGCACATACGGTGCGATGATACTCATGATTACCAAGTTTTTATTAGTCCATTTCAAACAGCAGTATTGGGAAACTAAGTTACCTCCCTTGTATCATTCCCAAACATGATCCATTCTAGGGTCGTCAATCCTAGTTAATCTCATACGACATTATGGTTTGAGAGGCTTAGCGAAGGCATCACAAAGGGCTCGTCACCCGTCAGCACGGATACAGATCTCACCGTATGTGGCTCAATTGCTGACCGTCAGCTCGAGTACAGGTCTCACCGTACTCGGCTCAATCACTAGCTGTCAGCTCGAGTACAGGTCTCACCGTACTCGGCTCCACTCATACTCTAGTTGCTATGAAAGAGTCGTCGCCAATCACAGACCCTTGGAGTATACTCGAAGATACTACGGAGGACTCGTCGCCCGTCAGCATGAGTACAGGTCTCACCGTACTCGGCTCTCGCCGTAAGTATCGACAGCTCGAATACAGTGTCCCATACCACCATATTCGGCTCACGAGTTGGTTGCGCAATGGTCACTACGGGGAGGCACATGGCCCCAGCGTAGGCCGACAGCTCGACCACGGTGTCCCATACCACCATGCTCGGCTCATGCGTCTTAGCGGATCGAGGTACCATGGTTAAAAGGGGGTTTCACTGGTAAGTTTGGTACCCTAGGTTCAAGCAGTAGCGTCCAAACAGGGTGAACATGCATAAGGCAGATCAGGTTACTTGACGAGCTCGACTAGCACGATCGCCCGTTGAGCTGCACGACATGAAGTGCATAAACAACTTCGTGTGGCCTAGCCACTGCCGACAGGCAACGCACGACTCGAGTTCGTCGAATATATCCCACGTGGCAAATGAATCTCAGCCACGAGTTCAATCTCGTTACCGATTGCCTGGGCCATAATCATAGCCCCAAACGCAATCATTGCAGATAGACAAAGCAGTAATGGATCAAGATTCAACTCATACAGTCAAGGTCTGGTATTATCCGTTTAGGGCTGCCAGGGCTGTTGCACGCACTCGTTGCTCTGCTCCCCCATCACCCATGACGGATCATACAACGTAAATATAAATTTAACATATGCATTACATAGTTAAAATCATAAAGCAGTTGAGCATGTTATGAATCACAACACAAGCATGAGTTTGTACATGTTCAATTCCTAATCACACAACTATCAAAGGAGATCATACACATAGTTAAAAGAGGTTGAGAATCATATCTCAACACCCTTGTACTTTACAATTTGCTAACTACTACTCATTCAAACATTTCAAGAAACACTTAAACAAACATACATCAACATACACGACATATGTCGATCACATAGGCATTAGGCCAAATCCTTTCACTAGGGAGTTGCCGCCATCATAACACGCGTACACCCACGACGGATAGTCATGGCAAGCAGGAATCCAAGTTCTATATTCATTCAGTCACTTCCACAAACACTTGGGCCACACATTTTAGCATATATAGTGTATCTTGGCCGTGGCGTGACTTAGGGCAAATCCTTTCGTCAAAGGGGTATCGCCAATACATCAATCATGAATCCATGACAATTAGTTATGGCGAGCACGAATGAGAATTCTATACTCATTCAGCCATTTCCACAAACACTTAGAATACACTATCACAACATACATGGTGTATGTTAGTAAAACATGTATTAGGGTTATCCTTTAGCCAAACGAGTATTTTATCCATGTATACCTAACATAATCAACAAATAATCATGACAATTATATTTCCAAAACTTACACATATACGGTATTTCTAGAATACACAATTTCAACATACGTAGCATTTACAAGTGAACATGTATTACGGCGATTCCTTTCGCCAAACTAGTATTTTATCCATATATAGTATAATCATACATTAAATAACATGTCAAACATTTCTCCAAAAAAATACGTATACGGTATTTCTACGTATATCTAGAGTATGTGAAATTCCATATTCTACAACGTTAATCGAAACAGGAAATGGAAAACACTTTGTACATGTGCAATTGCATGCAGATCATGAATCTATCATTATCTGACATTGAAAGCGTTGAAAACCCTAACCTATACACCTAAAGTCCGCACCTTTTGTCGTAGAATCGTAACGGAGTTGATAGGTTTGCTAAGCTTCCGTATTCGGCAGTTTGGCAACCTAGAGAACGAAATAGGTTAGCTATTTCACAACCTACAATAGTCTAAAACCCAAAACAGATTAGGGTTAGGGTTTCTTACTTAAAAACGACGCCGGAAAACACCGGAAAAGCGTCAAGAAAGGGATGGTGCAGCCCGTGTGGTGGCAGGGAACGACGGCAGGGAGATTCTCCCACTTCTCCCTCACTTCCTCTCTCTTTTCCTCTCTCAAAACCTAAATTCGTATGGCTGCCATGAGAGAGGGTTTAAGGTCCTTATATAGTCTCAAAACTCACCGAAATAGACTCTTGTTCAAGGGTTACTGCTAATATAGGTATTTCGTCACTTTTCCAGCTCAAAAGAGAGGTTCTGGTGGCCCTCCTTGAGTCAAACGTCAGACTTAAGCTCACCACACATGGATCTATGTGGGATTACATTTTCGACTCGATCGGATTTCCAGATCGCACGTGGCGGACCACTTTCAGTTCAACGGTCAGTGGGCCACGATCCGAAATTCCAAGTACATGTAAATGTTCCTGAAATTTTTCCTGATCCGAGGGTGTAATTTGGTCTGATTCTGACGGTCTGGTTGCTTAATACTGATGCGCAAGCGAATGGTGCCAGATCACTATTCCTGATATTTATTTTGGAATGGGAATAGTGTTTTTCACACTCCCTCGCTCCGGATCCAAACGAATGGCCGTGGGACATCGGCTGGACCTGATTTTCGAGATGATTGTCAAGCCCAGTGAGGCGGTCCTAGTTCCTTAACTTCATGTTAATCGGACTTCCGAGGTGCGGCCTAGACCTAATACGAAGTTTCATTTCATTTTCGAGAGCAGCCGGAAATGAGTTTGGTTCTAAACTTTAGGGTAACCTAGAGTCACTGATTTTGCAAGTTTTGGTCTTGCAGATCGCATTTAAAGCTATCCCAACGAATTTCATGGCTAATCGAGTTTTGCACTTAGTTAACTTTGTTAAATTTTTAAAGGATTTAATCCTAATTGTTTTCTGGTTGAGATGGTACTTAGGCTTTTGTAGTTTGTATATAAAGTGATCCAAGTTTTACTACTTAGCTAGTTTAAGTTAGTGTCTAGGGCGAAAGTGCTTTGAGAAATTGAAAGCATAAGGTAGTGAAGGGTGGGATTTGTGAAGAAAATGGTTTAAAGAGCAATTTTAGACTGTGGGATTGAGTTTTGACAAGTTGATAAGGTCTTAGGATCAACCCATTGCCCTAGGACGTCTAATCCCAGGTTGGCAAAAATCCGGGATGTTACAATAATGAACTTCATATAAATAATTTGGATCCCATATACAGGCAACACATTCAGACATGTGCAAAAGGTTTTGTAGTAAGTATTGATAGGGGTACAACTCAATATGACATTTTAAATTCATGTTAGAGTGTTGGGTTTGGCCCTTGATTGAGTGATTCATGTAGCCAACTCTAATTAATTGAAATAAGACTTAGATGATGATGACTGGTTGAATACGAAAAGATTTCTATAATAAAGTCCCAAAAGTGGGTGTGGATTCAATCGGGACTTAACCAAACTTGATCAGGTTGTGATTATGGGGCCCACCTTGATGTATGTGTTCTTGTCCCTGTTATCCTTCCATTTTTCTAGCTCATTTTAAGGTACGAGTCCAAAAATGAGAGACATCCTAATCTCAGGTGGACCACACTATAAGAAATAGTGGTAATTGATTATTAAAAACTTCTTATTAGACAAAAGTTTTGAATCAAGCTAATATTTGTATTTTCCCTTTATCCTGAGAGCTAGAGGTGTACATGAACCGAGCTAGCTCGGTTAGCTCGCTCGACTCAACTCGAAAAAGCTCGATTCAACTCGGTTCGAAGCTGAGTCGAGCTGATTTTTTGAGCTCGAAAATGAGTTCGAGCCGACTTCGAGTTGGCCCCAACTCGACTCGACTCGGATCTAACCCAGCTCAAATCAAACTCGGATCGAACTAGTTCGGTGACTCGATTACTTTGATATTGATGTTGCTCACCAAGTGTTTGATGAAATGACTCAAAGAAGTGTGGCTGGTAGTAAGGAAGTTATGTATATGAAACCAACACCCTTTTTTTCTTGATTTTTATGTTGCTTAGAAGTTGTTTGATAAAATACCTGTAAAACCATTGCTGCTATCTCAAATACAGTGAGATTTTGAAGGTGCGGTCCAGGTGTTTGTGAAATGCTGCAATGGCGAACTCGGCTCAATCTTGGCTCGAACTTGGCCCGAGCTGCTAACTGAACCGAGCCGAGCCAGCCAGTCAGGCTCGAGGATCGAGCCGAGACAAGTTCGAGCTAAGGTCAGCTAGTGGTCGAGCTGAGTTGAGCTGAGGCCAACTTAACTCGGTTCGACTCGATATACACCATTACCGAGAGCTCTGGGGATTCGAATACATGAACTTCTGCTCTAATACCATGTCAAATCGCCGCTTTCTACAAATACTCAAACCATCATAACATGGTGCATCAATGTATATCATGGGACTTTGACATTGCATGTGCTGCTTTCGGCCCTTTCCATGATAACACTACATATAAATAATTTGGATCCCATATACATGAGACACATTCATACATGTGCATAGGTTTCAAGATAGGTATTAGTACAATGCAGCTCAATATGACATTTGAAACTCATGTTAGAGCGCCAATTTTAACCCTTGATGGAATAAAATGCCTATCAAATGATGGAAGAGAATTCATGTAGCTAACTCCAATCAATTGACATATATAAGACTTAAATGATGATAATTGGTTAAATACAGCTGTCCACTAGTTTTTAAAGTATCGGCTCATATGTGAAATTGTTGGTGGACCTTTATTTATTTTTCTTCTTCTTTTTACCGTTTATTTTCAGTATTCCAAAACCAAAAATAAAAAGTGGGTGTCATCCAAACAGGCCCCAAACTATAAAAATGAAAGCCCACTCCTAGAAATTCAATGAAGCAGTGCAAGGTACCTGCATTCCCCACCTATACCATTTATTGCTTATATCTAATTAAAGCAAATGCAGCACAACAAAGCCATTGGAGGAAAGACTGAGAAGCAGAGAAAGGAGAGAGAGATTGGAAAGATGGACTTTTTAGAAGAGAGTGGCTTCTGTCCATCTTCAGGCATCTTCTATAGCAAATGGGACTCTCCATGTCTGCCTCACCCTACATCTCTCTCTCTCCCTTCATATCTCCTCTCACTCACCTCTCACATGATCTCCAAGCCAGCTTACGTGGACGCCCGGTCCGGTGGCAGACTCACGTACGGCGATCTCCGCACGCTCACCACATCCGTGGCGTCGGCCTTACACGTGTTGGGCATCAAGAAAGGAGATGTAGTTCTTTTGGTCTCTCCAAATTTCCTACATTTCCCATTACTAGTGTTAGGAGTCATGACCGTTGGAGCCATTTTCAGTACGGCTAACCCTTTGAACACACGGTTAGAGTTACAAACTCAAGTCCAAGACTCTAACCCTGTGTTAATCCTGACCACCCAAGAGCTCAAGCCCAAGTTAGATGGGCTCATTGATGGGCCCACCATTTTATTAGAAGAGCTCTTAGATGGCTTGATGAGCGGCCCACCTTCCCGCACGTGTAAGCTCTCACACGTGGCAATTGAGCAGGGTGACACCGCGGCGCTCATGTACTCATCTGGAACGACCGGTAAGAGCAAAGCGGTCGTGTGCTCGCACCGCAGCCTGATTGCCATGAGCTGTCTTCTGCGGCACGTGTGGAGTGCGGAGGGGCCAGAGCAGCATGTGATGAGGTGTACATGTGCGTCGTGCCGCTGTTCCACATGTTCGGGTTGTCGGTGTTCGTGTGCGGAGTTCTGGCCGTTGGATCGACGGCTGTGGTGCTTGGGAAGTACGCGGTGGAGAAAATGCTTGCGGCTGTGGAGGAGTACGGTGTGACGAGGCTGCCAGCTGTGCCGCCGATGGTGGTCCAGCTGGTGAGGATGGCTGACGTGGCGAAGGTGTATGACTTGGGCACTCTCAAGGAGGTGATCTGTTCTGGGGCACCTTTGGGAAGGGATCACATGGAGCGTTTCATCCAGTGTTTTCCGCAAATTACACTCTCTCAGGTGAAACTACTGCATGAGAAATGCTGCTCCAGTGCTCTCGCAGAGCACTATAAGTTTTAGACTCCTAGTTGCATCCGTCCATTTGGACAGTTCCATCTATCAATCTCAACTGTCTATTACGTCCAAAACATTTTTCATCAACTACAAGGCAAAAATCACACTGATTGAATGATCTAATCCGTTCTTTATTTGGTCTTATTTTTATGGCCATCCTTCTTCCAGGCAACGGATAGGATGATTTCAATTGCCTAAAAGAATTGGATCATTAGAATCATCAGAAATCCGTGATGGACCTTAACAAATAGCTGGATCAGATTGTTGATGGGACCTACTTTTTTAAAAACAATTCTGACCGCCCATCTTAAATACTGTTCATCAATGGTTGATATTTGTTGGATTGGTATGGTTTTTTCATGGTAGATACTGAAATATGATTTGGACCTAATGAACAGTCTGGATTGTCCAATTGGATTGATGCAACTGGGAACACATATACCTTATAGTGCTCTGAGAGAGCACTGGATCATTTCCTTCATATTGCATCTGCATAATTCATATATATTGCTTCTATTTTAGCTTTTATTTCATAATATTTAAGACTGGCTGTCCTCAGACATCTAACGTCTCTTAGTTAATCCATGTACATGCATGCATGCATGTATATACGGAGTTAGTTTAGTTACACGGCAAGCTTATCACCATTACTACCATGTAACATATTGAAATGGGCCCCACCCACGTGATGCGTGTGGGATATCCAATCTAACCATTGTGCATGCCTTGGTTCGTTTGACCATGGACGACGATCCATGACTCAACTGGGCACAACACACGTGGAACAGTTGAGAGAAGACGTGTACCATTGGTTTCGTTGAGGGCCCACCATGTTGTATATGTGTGATCCAATCCATCCATTTGAAACACATGCCCTGGATCATTTGCAAATATGATGGTGACCCCCAACCCCCAAGGATCTATTGCCTAGGAAGTTTTGGATCTGGCTGATATTTGTATTTTCCCTTCATTTAGGTCCACGTGACTTTCTTCACAGATTGGATGGTAAATAAACAGCATGGTTAGCTATACAAAAGTTTCAATGGTGGGTGTCATTATTCCCTGTTTATTATGGTAGTGTCTACTTAGCTTTTTGAATTGGCCTCATTTTTAGGCTCCTGTCCTAAAATGAACTAAAAAAACAGATGAAATACATACGTTATGGTGGCCCAAGAGAGTAGGCTTGCCGACAATCCATCCACACACCCATACATAAATACCGTGGAAAGGTCTAACTTGCAATTAAATGAGTTTTGGATATGGATTGGGTACTGCTCTCTTTTGGGACTTACTTTCTCCACCCTAGCTAGGTGTGCCTTGATTAGATAATTGTTATTGTCAGAAATAGTCAAATAAGTCATGAACAGCTTTCAAACATGCTTTGATGAACTTATCTTTAAGAGGGATCCGTCATCTAATTAAATCTCACTATATTAAGGGTAAAAGAAGCTTAGTACCGATATAAGTAGCACCCAATCTGTACTATGTAGTATGGGCTACCCTAATACGTAGTGATGTATATGAGAAACCCTTTCCCACCAATAATACAGAATCCACACCACTTAGGCATTTGATTGTTAGAAAGAAATACTCCAACAACAACTTACATTCAATAGAAGAAAAGCCAAAAATTGTGTGGCACGGATCCTCCAATCCGGTAGAACTTGGAGGTATGGAATTTCAGTGACGGGTCCAGCAGATCAATGGATCCGATCACCCAAATATGGTCCCCCCACATGAGAGATAAATGCCCGACTGAAAAGTACTTCCCTGTATATTAGCTCCCGAGCTGAATTTTACACGCGCGGGTTGCTCAAGATGGTAAAAACAAGGAATAACCGAAAGTCTGAATTACCGAAGCAATTCTGTCAAGTGGGCCCCATCACCATGGACGTAAAATACGGGTGATACCAGTTAAGGACGGATTCAGTAGTATACCCTCCAGTGCCTATGTTGGTACAAGTCAGGGGTTGAAAAAACTATAGTCCCATCATCATGTATGTTTTATTCATATAATTTATTCATTTTCCCACTCATTTTAGATTACAATCTTAAAAAATGAGGCAAATCCATGTCTCAAGTGGACCACATTATGAGAAATGGTGACCGTACACCTATGATTAAAATGTTAATGGGGGCAATTTTAGATCAAGCTGATATTAGTATATATTTTCACTTCATTTGTGTGAACCTATCAATATGTTTGGATGGCAAATAAACACTATGTTATCACGGTGGGCCCACAGCACCAACCAGTACTGAGATGTCGGTATCTACACAGTCCAAGTCTATTAACTACGCAGCATGTACCCCACTTGTTATAATTGAAAAGACTGGCGAATTCTGCCACGTAGGTACGCTTTGAGCTTTTTGCAGATGGGGAATTATTTGATACTCCGGCTGCCTATGATGCTTGATACGCACTCACTCAGAAGTGGTACACGTGGTGTAAATTAACACTAAATAACCCAACTAAATATGAAACACACAGTCTTTAAATTATTTTATATATATATATATATATATATATATATATATATATATATATATATATATAGATATATATATATATATATAGATTATTTGAAAAAATCTAACCTCTGAATCGGTGACACTTGTTTGTAGAAATAAGCCAAATAGAATATTTTCATTTTTAACCGTCCAAAAAATATATAATAATCTTATAACCAGTTTTTAAAATAAAAATATTACTCGGTTTATGAAAAATCTAAATTATTATCCATAATTTGGACGGACAGATTTGAATCACTTTATTTCATGTATGTAATTTCAAAGAAATTTCAAAGTGCTTGTGTATCAATACCAGAGTAAAAGAGTTTCTCTTTGTCTGCTTTTTATTAAAAGGGTATAAGAAAAGTTAAAAATTGAGTCAACGAACATGCGAGTAGGTAATTCTCCAAAGAATCTCATGCGAGTACGATATGGTCGGATAGGAAAATGTACGCGGATTGGGTACATCCCGACGGACTGCAATCTGATACGTCGGAACTCAGCCTTTGAATATGGGTCATCTTGCAATGATCCAAACCGTTCATATAACTAGTATCACTCTGTACAGTCTACAGACAAACAAATTAAAGGTTTCTATTGGATTATTTTAACCCTTTGATAACTGAGCTCTTTCGCTTTGAAAATGAACGGTCACCTTAACGTTTGGATTACCATTGGGTTGGAATTTTCAACCTGAGATATCTTCTTATGCATCCCCTATCATACAAACGAGGTGGCAAAACGTGCATGCGATCCACGCCGTCCGTCAAGTGCGCTGATTCATCTTCACCTTTAAAGACAAAAATTGGGTCGGTCCAAAAGTCAGGTAGGCCACCCTAGAAGGAAGACTTGGGATGAGACGCCCACCGTTAGATGTGCATGGGCCCACTTTGATTTATATAAGCCATCTAATCCATCCATATGAATCTTCTCAGCAAGACGAAGACACGCTAGTCTGAAATTCAGGTGGGCCACACCACGTGAATTAGAGGTTTTTTTGCAGATTGTACATTGTTTTCTGTGCTGAGGCTCACCTGAGTTTTCGATTAGTTTGATGTTCGGGAACAAGAACTATAATGGGGTGATACACCTGATGGACGGTGTGGATCTCATCAAAATGAGCCGTCCATCCACGTCAGCCAATAGTCACGCCCTCTGTCACACAAGCGTTTTCGCTAACGTAAGGTGAGGAGAGCTGGAAGCTACTTTTCAACTTTTACTGGCACGATTGTACGGTTCTGATGGATTCACCGCTTTGTTCTTGATGAAAACAAATGTATAATGGTTTATGAACTGGACTATTTATTAGGTGGGCCCCACTTAGCGCTCTTAAAGGACAAGACCCGGGTTGGTTTCCAACCGGACTTTAAATGGATCTGGCCGCTATCCGATTTTTTCTCAGCCCGGGCCCGGGGCATTGATATCACCAGCTCTATCACTGAGAGACCAAATTTTAAAAAAAAAAAAAAAACACTGCATTACCGAGTGATCCGGACCGTAGGATTTTTGTCCATTGTGGACGGTCACTAATGTGTGTCTATGACCGTCCATTTGAAGGTCACCAGACTATATGGATCTGATCAGTGAAAGCATTGTCCTTTGAACATGCTATGATGGGCCCGATTTGATGAATGAACCGGATCTCATCTAAAACTGCTGCATATGATTTTGGGTCCCATGAAACAGATTGTCCACTTAATGGACCATTGCCAATCAGATGGGCCAATACCAAAAAAATCATACCAATTGAACGATCCAGATTACTTTATTTTATTCACTACACCACAGGGAAAAGTGGAATGGAGACACCCACCATGGAAACTTTCGTGGGCCACCGTGTATATACCATCCAAGCCGTTCATCAGGTAAGCTCAACCAGGATGAATAGGATACTAATTAACAGCTAGATCGAAAACTCAGGCGGGCCAAATCGAGAGCCATGATCTTACATTGACCACACAATATGGCCGACCTGATTTTAGATCTAGGTGATTGTTCATAATGTACGGTGAACTTGAGGTTGGGAAACTAATGGACGGTCTGGATCTTACATAGACATCACAGTGGGCTCCACGGAGCTTGGGTGTGGAACTTGAGGTGGGGAAATTAATGGACCGTCCCGATTTTAAAATTAATCAATTAATCTAATAGGAGATTTACTTTTGATGATGCAGTGTTATGGATTAACAGAAACAAATGGGCCCATCACGCTTTGCGATGGGATTAACGGTAGATTTCATGTGTCCATTGGGAGGCTAATCCCATCCCTTGAAGCCAAGATCGTCGACGTGGACACCAAAGAGCCGCTTCCTCCTCGAAAGTACGGAGAACTCTACGTACGGGGCGCTCCCGTCATGCAAGGTATCCTCTCCACCTCTCCTTCCCTCCCATTGAAGGGTCTGTGACATCAATGGGCCGGGCTGGCCCGTGGGCTTTTTAGCCTGCCACTCTCAGAACATCGCTTCAACGGAAATATTAGAGCCGCGGTACCAGGCCAAGGCGTATCTTAGATCTGGTGGCCCAGCCCGGCCCGCCAGTCCAGTTTACTGTTTCAAGTGCATTTTTGTCATATATCATGCATGCTGGGACACAGTTAATGAACAGCTCAGATCTTGCTGTTTCTTTGGCCTGGTATGAGATCTGGATCGTTCATTAAATGTGTCCCACCATGTGTGATATATGAATGCCCTTAAAACACTAAACGGTCTTAAGTCCACGTATCTAACATCTTACTTTAACCCCATGCACAACCCTAGCTGGGTTGGCTGGGCTTAGACAGACCTCAGCCCATACAGAATCACAACTAGGCAGCTCCAGCCTGCCCATTTAATTTTCAGCCCTCGAATTTCAGCCTGGGATGGGCCATGGGACAGAAAGTTGGGATCTAGCCCAACCCATGGCAACCATCAATGGGTCTATATTAGGCCCAGCCATACCACTATAAATGGGTCTCGTTAGCCCAAACCCAGACTTTATTTTCTGGCCCTGAAAGTAGGTCTTTGTAGCACATGGCCCTAACCAAAACATGACCATGAAGGTGCAAATTATGGAGAGGTTTTGCTAAGCCCATACGCGGGTACATGGCAACTCATGTACCACCACCATATTTTCCAGCATGGAACTATGTAAGTACAAGATCCGACCCATTGACTATGTGAGTCCAACGATGTTGTTCTCCTGGCCCAAATATCTGGTCCGTCTGATAATCATCCGAGCCACATTTTGAAAAACCAAGGTACGGCTACCGTGAATTGTTTCTAAAGAGTGACCCACTTGATAACTGGACCAGCCAAGAACATCTATGCAATCAGACCCATCTGATGGGTACTTGGATGTGACAACTGTCAGACATTCTAGCCCTTGTGTGTACGGCAGGCATGCCTTTAACACCCAACAAAGCTCGTTATAGAGAGTGAACTTTGGTAATGATGCATGTGTAGGATACTATAAGGACGAAGAAGCCACATCCCTAGCTATTGACAAAGAAGGCTGGCTACATACAGGCGATCTATGCTTCATTGACACGTCCGGACTTGTATATGTAGTGGATAGAATCAAAGAACTCATCAAATACAAAGCCTATCAGGTAACCTCTCTCTCTCTTCTCACATTGCATTGTCATGATGGAGTTTTGTATAATAGCTTATCTTATTTTGAATTTATAGGTAGCTCCTGCGGAACTAGAGGAAATCCTGGTCAGCCATCCTGAGATTGCCGACGCTGCTGTGATACCGTAAGTGCCTCATAATGCATCTATGTCTAAAACATGGGCCCACCTAGCTGTCTCTCCATCTCTCCATTTTGTTAAAAGTTCCAATGCCAAACACCTACCACAGAGTTCCTTTACAGGTGAATCTTGTCGCTACCTATATATCTGTTCAAGATCAAGCAAGGCCCACTGACGCAGGGATGGGCGTGATGAGGTCGAGCACTGTCTTTCTCAAGGATAACTGTTTCGAATTCATGAAATTTCTCTAAACTCCTCACAAAGATACCTCGAATCCACAAGGAAATAAAGGAAAATAGAAAATAATTTCTAGAAAATTAAAAATAATTTTATTGATCATGCAAAACAAAATTACAACTCCTAGGTTTCGTAATTTAACTACAACTAAAACTCTTAGAAATCACGACTTACTATAAATAATAAACTTATTATTTATAGACGGTTGTGATTTCATAGCTGGATTGGGTGGCTAAAGTAGCTTGTCCTACCCAAAATCATATATAGTACATTTGATAGCTGGTTTCGGTTTGTGAGATACGTTCGTTTTAAGTTCTGACAATCCTTATCATTTTAATCTCCGATCAGTCCTTTTCTGGTCCATCTTGGCCATTAAATTATCTATGACCCACTCTACATCACCCACTTACTCTCTGGGGCCACTGTGATTTGTGTGTGGAATCCAAACCGTGCATTAAGTGCGCCGCCTCATTTTCAATGAATATAGGCTGTACCATTGGGAAATTGTAAAATAACACTAGAACCTCTAAAATCAAGAAGTGTATGGGCCAACCGTAGCCTTAAATAACTCAACAGCTTAGTCATTTAAAATGATAAATAGGCTATTTTCAGCTGAGATGGTGGCCTTCCGATGCATCATGCTGGTATTGTGCAAGGGGTGGCTTGTAACTAATATGGACCTGATACACGGCCACTAAAAGAGTATAAATATCATTACTTTTCAGGTATGCAAATGTGGAGGCAGGGGAGATTCCTATGGCTTGTGTGGTGAGAGTCGCTGAAAGTAAGCTTCAAGAAGGAGATATCATTAGTTTCATGGCAGACAAGGTACCTAAATCACATTTCCCTTGCATTTTTATACTTGAAATTGTGTATTAGGAGCATGGTTTAAAAATTGTAAAGAACTCTACTCCAGCTCAGAAAAAAAAAAAAAAAACTCAAATCTGGTCATGACTCAGTGAAAACTTGAAAAAACCCTAACTCAACTTGAAAAAACTAATTCAACAAAACATGAGTTTTTGAGTTGAGTAGACTCGCTCGAATAGGTTTCAGTCGAGACGAGTAGAGTCTTCGTATTTTTTAACTATTATTAGGAATTGCAATCAATGGCCAATCATGTCTAATCCATCCAAGACGAGGCCCCTAATTTGGAAGGCCTCGACTACTATGCTAGATAAATGAAATGAATCGAGACATGCGAAGGACACAAGGGCATGTTTGGGTGCTACTTAAAAATGAATGCATCTTATTTTGGTTAACAATAATTATGTATTAGAGATAATAGTTTATATAAATTACATATTATCAAAGATGAGAAATGCTTTGTGCTCTCATAGCGCTATTAGTTATGGTGCTCCTAGTTCAATTGGGACACTTAGGAGTGTTTTGATTGTAAGTTACTTAAGATAAGCTACTTATGCCTTCATTAACTTATATTGATTTCTACTTATTAAGCCCGTTTGGATACCATCAAATAAGTTACTTTTTCTACTTACAACAATGGATAAGTAACTTATTTGAGATAAGTTTGGTTTGAGATTTATAAGTAACTTTTCGGCTTAAAGTTACTTAATTACTTCGGCTTAATAAGCAGAAACCAAGATAAGCTACTTGAGACATAAGCAGCTCAAGTAATTTACGAGCCAAACGCCTCTCTTAGCTTAAGGGACCGATCTAAATTGTCCATTAAATCTAATACACATTTCATAGGCTACCATGCAAAATTCACATTGAGAGGATAATCCAATTCATCCTTGGTTTATCTCCCTTGTTCTGTCTTTTTACATATTGAGATTCTTTAGAATCATAAGCAATCGACGACAAGCTCTAAGAAAGAGATGGATCAAATTGTTGATTGGACCTTTTTTTTGTGTAAAGGATCTTGACCATCCATATTTAAGACTATTTGATCAAATGATTAATATTTTTCTAATTAGCAACCTAATGAACGATCTAAATCCATGGATTGGACTGTCTAGGTGTCCTAGTCCAACCAAAAGAATAATACACTAATCAAATATTATTGGTAATCCTTACCAAAATCTCTAATAAATTATTACTAGAGTTTTGCTAAGGCAGATTGCATGTGCAATAAAGCTCATGCACACGCCAGCACGGCACATGTGTATGAGATCCAATCCATCCATCAAGTTAGTCCTACCTTATACATGCTTTCCCAAATACATATCTGGTTCACTCGGCATGTGAGTCCCAGTATAGGAAACAGTGGATGGGTTAGAAAAGTTCAGCCAAGTTTTTCAGAGCTGTATGTGGCCCATCTAACTAGTGGATCAACCTCATTCTTGGATTAGGGCATTAATATAATGGTGCCATTCAAATGGATGGATTGGATCTCAGTACCATTTATTGCACAAGCATGTAATCTTAGCAAAGCTTTTATTACTTATAATTAAAACAAGATGAACTCATTTTTAAGTGGCAGCCAAACAGGGCCTAAATCTCCAAAACAACAAAACAATCTGATGTCAAATATTTGCCCTTTTCAGGTGGCTCCTTATAAGAAGGTTAGGAAAGTGGTGTTTGTAGACTCGATCCCAAGATCACCTTCTGGCAAGATCCTCAGGAGGCTTCTTAGAGCCTCAGCTTCCCGTCAACGGCTGGAGATCTCCCCAAGGTTGTGACCAAAGCATTGGCATATTGTCCTAGCTAGTCACCTATTTGGATTATCAATTACCACAATAATGTAAAGGAAAAAGTGCATTGATTACAAATGCCTTCATCCATCGACAACATCTAGCTTCCCTTGTTTAGTCCATCAGTAGTAAAATCGTAAAGATGCCATTTTTTTAGATCTATGCACTAATATCGTTGTTTGGATTCTAGATTTTCATGATAGTGTTATGAAAAAAGCAATTTGAATCTAAGATTTCCACGATAATACCATAAAAAAGTGCAATTATTGCAAATTCTTTTACATCTCTTGAAAACATTCATATTTGATCCATAATTCCCATGTTTGGATTGATAGTAGTAAAATTATAATAATAGCATTTTTCCTTTACATTAATGATTATTGGTAATCCAAACAGCCCCTGTATTGATTTTCCATCTATTTATTCTTAGATTTGAATGATTTGATGTTACATTTTGTCTAATTTTCTAATCTTTGTTATGGGAAGGATGTAAGGTTATCCCTCTAAGATAATAAAAATTATTATTAGTTAAACATGAAGATCTAAGCATAACATTGTGCATAGCTTGGTATGCTTACACTCACCGGCCCATTGGGCTTTTGGGCCTGGCCTACTTTTGTGTTGGGTTTTCATTCATATATTAGACCCAAGGGCCATGCATGGCCCTAAATTCAACCCCGTTTATCAATTGGCCCCATTTATCAATTGGCCCACATGTCCCACCCAAGCTGCCGCTTGGGATTTTCAAGGGAATTTTGTAATTTCTATTGTATATAGTGTGCACTTGGGATTTTCGAAGGAATTTTGTAATTTCTATTGTATAGAGCAGCAGTAGTTTTGGATAATTTTATCTTCACAATTAGTTTTTTTAAGTCGTCTGCTTTAAATTTTAAAAGTAAAATAGAAAAAATTAAAAAGTAAATTAGAAGAAATTTTCAAACATAAGGAATATTTAGAATACTTTAAAATTGTGCATGCTTAAAATGAATGGTTGGGATTTTTCTTGTAAATGTTTAGCTCAACTTATGATTGGACTAGCTTAAATTGGGCCATGTCAGCTCCCATGATGCACGACAAGGATCTTGCACAATAGTGGGTGGAATGGGTCAAGCTGGGGCTTAAATCAAGAATAATTATCTTGGGCCAAGCTTAAGTCTAGCTAAGGCTCGAGACGGACTGAAACATCTTAGGCAGCTTGGGCTCAAACATCTTAAGGTTAGGGCTTTTTTAAGTGCTACTTGTTCATACACCTGATCCATAGCTCAAGTAGTAGACTGAGTGAAAGATACATCGCTTCAACACTGAGGTCTTGGTATCAATCCCTAGTAGGGGTGGCTAACACTGAAGTGTGTGACAACTGACAGTGGGGTGTACTAATTAGCTAACAGAATAAAAAATTTAAAAAAAAAAAGAGAGAGAGAGAGAGAGAAAAGTGCCACTCATTCATCTCCTTTTAATTAAGACAATTAACTAAAATGAGATGAATTTGTTTTTAAGCCACACATTTGAATGGTCAGGATTTCCAACATGGACGACACCTATAAACCCACTTGATCAACAAAAACCTATTTTTTCAAGAAAACTCAGTTTAGATGAACTTTCATCCGGTAGGTCACGTAGTTTAGATTTCTTGGCCTAAAAATCAATCGAGATTTCCCTTGTTAGGTGGACCAAAGCGCACAAAATCAATGGATGAATATATTGTGGTCCACCCAATGATTTGAATGGGTTGATTCTTTTGGCACGGTGATCTAATCATTGTAGTTATGGCCCAATAATGAAAAGCTCATCTCTCGCAACATGTTTCTTTTGTTTTTTTCTTTTTACACACTCACACCGTAGTGGAATTTCACCACCTATGGGTACCCGAACCCTTTACCGGGTGTTGAAACTCTCTAGAGCCTACCTCCAGAGCAAGAATAAGGACCTCGCAAACACGTTTCATTTTAGCAAGTGTGCTTTCATAGGTGGCCTAAGCGAAAATATGAATGAAGAGCGTACTAGAAGCACCTGCATTCTTTGCATTTGGAGTGCCCATGTAGATCCGGACCGTTCATCAGGTAGGCTAGCCTGTGGAAGTTCCCCGGCTCAAAAATCAGGCAAGTCCACTGATCATATGGCTCATGCCCCTATATTGATTAGAAAATGAAAAGTTATGATACTCAAGCAGCATGTGACACTATTCATAGACACTTCGAATTTTACATGTGGCATGCATTAACTCAAATCAAGCCAGCTAAATTGTGGAACCAGCTCTAGCAAAATTAGTCCCAAAATTAGATTGTTCCAACAATCCTAACCAGTGATTGACAGACATTTATTTGTTGTAGGACCATTGTACCTGTTTGAATTTTAACCGTCCAAATAAATGTTCACCACTCTAATGGTCAAATAATCAAATAAACCCAATTATTTATTCATGACATATAATTTGGGAATCATAATTTGGACAGTTAATTTAACTTTTGTGCCACATGCATTTCTAAATAATAAGTGCTTATGTATCATCCATCACCTAGCTCTAGTTTGGTCATTGAAGAGCTGCAGTAGGAATGAAATTATTTTTTCTCAAATTTAGTATTTTTATAAATAAAAAAAATTATACATAAAACTAAATTTTAATCTTTGACAATTTTATTTTTTTATCGTTAACCTTTTAACATTTTCAAAATAAATTAATTAATGTAAAATATTTTCTATACATTTCTTTTTCCATAAATATAATATTTGGTTTTCCATATTCGCATTTGGGAGCAATACGACCATGCACCAGCTAGATAGAAGTTCAATGTAAGTATGTCAACAAGCATGGTTCAAGTCAGGTATAAGCATACATACACTTATACTCACGAATGTGTAATGCACCAATATCCATATGGATGCCATGTCGGGCTTTAATTGGGCACTAATACCCCAATCTAATGAGGTGTCAGGTATCCATTATAGTATTGGGTATACATTTATCATTACAAAATTCAAACAAAAAAAAAATAATAATAATAATAATAATTCAAAATGATTAGTTCTTATAATTTAAAAATCATCATTAAAAGCTTAAACAACTCAATTAACTATGGTGTTTTGTTTAGCCCACATGTACTTTCATATGTGACTACAAGTGCTAACTTGAACAGTCGATGAGAAATCCAAGCTGTGCTTTATGTGAGATTCATGTTTAAGATGGCATTTCCCCAAAGCCTCTAATCTGGGACAGCAAATGTACCAAACTAATTAGTTTTAAAATATTTAATGACTTAATCTCAATGTAATCATAGATTCACTTAAAAAGTTGATAGCAGTGAATTTATTAGTAAGGATTATGTAATCATCTCCACTTTAATTATTATACATACATGCTTAGATGAGATTTATTAGTAAGGACCACCTATGGGTCCTTACTCTTGCTTGGGTGGTAGACTCTCAGGAGTTTCAACTCTCGGTCAAGGGTTCGAGTACCCATAGGTGGTGAAATTCCACTAGCATGAGTGTGTGGGGGTGTGTGTGCATGTGTAAAATAAATGAAAAATTAAAATAAAATAAAATAAAATAAAAAAGATGAGATTTGAAAGTATTATATAAACATTCTTATATATGTATACTAAGTTTGATTAGGCCTGATATGGGCGGGGGTCCATCGATGCACACTCATTTATTAACGGCATCAAAAAAAAAAAAAAAAAACCAAGCCCATGTGCGTACTTTGCAGTCCTCTCTTCCTGGTGTAGGCAGAAAACATGTGGTGATTGGGATGATTATGGGAATGGTCCATGGAACTGATAGGCCAAGGGCAAAAAATCACTGCGATTGGCCTATCCTGACCTTTCGGTTGTCATGAGTCTTAATAGTTTGGATGCATACGGCCACTGTTGAATCAATCCCCGTTGCCAGATCTGCAAAACCGAGGGCCATACTGCTGATCATTGTCGAAATCGATATGATAGGGCTGATGCTCAACTTGCTGAAGCATTCACTACTGATTGCTCTCTTTCAACTGAAGTTGAGTCTGATTGGTACATGGATACAGGCGCCTCAGCACATATGACCCCTCATTTGAGTAAACTGGACATATCATAACCATATTTTGGTAAGGACGTGTACTAGTTGGCAATGGAGCCTCTCTTCCAATTACCCACACTGGTAGTGTCTACCCTTCTCAAAATATTCAACTGTTAGATGTGCTTGTTGTCCCTCGCCTTACCAAAAATCTTTTATCCATTAGTAAATTAGCTACTGATTTTTCATTCACTGTTATATTTACTAATGATCAGTTTATTGTATAGAACCGAATAACAGAAAGGCGGTGGCAACCGGTAAACGAGAAGGTGGTCTTTATGTGCTATAATGCGGAAATCAGGCTTTTATTTCTGTTCTTGCTAAAAATCTCTACGTGCCTCATTTGATTTATGGCATGTTAAACTTGGACATGTCAATCCTTCTGTTATATCTTTATTGAATAAAAAGGGCCATTTATCTCTTACCTCTTTACTTCCCACTCCGCATATGTGCTCTACATGTCAGTTAGCAAAAGTCATCGATTGCCTTTTTCTTCTAACGATAGTAGATCTAATTATATGCTTGGCCTAATTCATTGTGATATTTGGGTCCATCCCTGTTAAATCTAATGCGGGCTTTCGTTATTATGTGTTATTTATAGATGACCACTCACGTTTCACATGGCTTTATCTCATGAGGCTTAAATCTGATTTTTTTGATATTTTCCTCCGCTTCCAATGATTTGTGGAAAATCAACTCTCGGCAAAAATAAAAAAATTTCGAAGTGACGGCGGAGCCAAATTCACCAATATTCGCTTTCAATCTCATCTTCAGGACAATGGCATTCATCATCAAATGTCATGTCCTTATACTCCTTCCCAGAATGGACGTGCAGAACGCAAACACCGTCATGTAACTGAAACCGGTCTTGCTCTTCTCTTTCATTCCCATGTTTCCCCTTGTTTTTGGGTTGATGCTTTCAGCACTGCCACTTACATTATCAACCGGTTGCCTATGCCGATCCTTGCCAGTATTTCACCTTTTGAGGTTCTGTATGGTAAGTCTCCTAATTATGAGCATTTTCATCCCTTTGGCTATCGAGTATATCCTTGTTTACGTGATTATGTTTCTAATAAATTTGATCCGCGCAGTTTGCCTTGCATCTTTATTGGTTACAGTTCATCTCATAAGGGCTTCCGTTGCTTGGACACAACTACTTCTCGTATTTACATTACTCGGCATGCTCAATTCGATAAGTCTTTCTTTCCATTTTTAGACTCTTCACGTCCACATCCCCCTTCGGAGTTGATCATCTCTAATTTTTTAGAAACATGCATTTCCATTAGTACCCCTCTGGCTTCATCCTCTGTGCCCACTATTACACGGCCCCTTGCCGACCCTTGCACAATCTGTGATGATTTTCCTGTTTCTGAGTCCATGTAGGTTTCTAGCCCATCCTCTACTGCTTTGGCTCCTACTGCACGTGAGCCTCGTGATTCCTCAGGCTCTGGCGCTCCCTCCACCGGATCTGGTCCATCCTCCACAGTGTCTAATTAAGCTCCACTTGCTCGTCACTCGAGCTCGAGATGGGATCTTCAAGCCCAAGCATCCGGCTTTTTTTAGCACCGTGCAACCTCCAACCCTTCTACATGCCTTACTCAATACTTCTGAGCCTAAAGGATTTCTCTCTGCGGCTAAGGATCCTGCATGGCTTGCCGCCATGGATGCAGAAATTGCAGCGTTACTCAAGAATGATACTTGGGTTCTTGTTCCTCGGCCGCACAATAAAAATATTGTGGGCTCCAAATGGGTTTTTAGGACCAAATTTCATTCTGATGGCTCCATTGATCGCTTCAAGGCTCGCCTAGTTGCCGAGGGCTACACACAGCTTCACGGACTTGACTACACCGACACCTTTAGTCCCGTGGTCAAAGCTTCCACCGTCAGGGTTGTTCTCTCTCTAGCCGTGTCTAATCGCTGGCCCTTACGTCAACTTGACGTCAAGAATGCCTTTCTTAATGGTGTTCTTTGTGAAGATGTTTATATGGAACAACCTCCCGGCTATGTTGATCCTCGACACCCTCTTCATGTGTGCAAATTAAAAAAAAGCTCTTTATGGCTTGAAACAAGCTCCGCTGGCCTAGTTTCATCGTTTCAGTATATTTCTCTCACAACTTGGATTCTCTTGCAGCCGTGCTGATACGTCTCTCTTTGTCTTCAGTAGGAAAGTTAATCTCATCTACTTGTTACTCTATGTTGATGACATCATTGTTACAGGGAATAATCCAGCACTTCTCAATCGATTCATTCAGCAGCTGCACGCGGAATTTGCCCTCACGGATTTAGGCTCCTTAAGCTATTTTCTTGGCCTTGAGGTTTCCTCTCTTCCGAGTGGACTCTTTCTCAGTCAAACCAAGTATGCTCATGACATTCTTGCTCGTGCTCAATTACTTGACAGTAAGTCTGTTGCTACACCAATGGTTGTGTCTCAGCGCCTCTCCTCTGACGGTGCACCCTTCTCGGATCCCACTCTTTATCGCTCTTTAGTTGGTGCCTTACAGTATTTGACCATCACGCGCCCTAATCTTGCTCAGTCTGTCAACTCCGTTAGTCAATTTCTTCATGCTCCAACTGAAGAACATTTTCAGGCCATCAAATGTATCCTGCGCTATGTCAAGGGCACTCTTCACTTTGGCTTAACCTTTTCTGCCTCGCCAACTACTAGTCTATTGGCCTATTCTGACGCCGACTGGGTAGGGTGTCCTGACACTCGGCGTTCCACCTCTGGTTATTCCATTTATCTTGGGGACAATCTTGTCTCTTGAAGTGCCAAAAAGCAGTCTACAGTTTCCCACTCTAGTTGTGAATCCGAGTACCGTGCTCTCGCTTTTACCGCTGCTGAGGTTCTATGGCTAACTTATCTCCTACGTGATCTCAAGGTCACCCTCACACATCGGCCTTTGTTACTTTGTGACAACAAGAGCGCGATTTTCTTAAGCTCGAATCCTGTTTCTCACAAGCGTGACAAACACATCGACCTTGACTACCATTTCTTACGAGAACTTGTTGTTGCCGGCACCCTTTGCACTCAATATGTTTCGTCAATTTGCAGGTCGCTGATATATTCACCAAAAGTGTTTCACGGCCGCTATTTACTTTTTTCCGATCCAAGCTTCACGTCGGCTGTAATCCCACGCTCAGCTTGCGGGAGGGTATTGAGAATCCTGTAGATCCTCCTCCTTGATTGTGGATCCTCCTTGATTGCATGAGATGTCATACAATCCTCCTTGATTGCATGAGATGTCATACAAATCTGTTTTGATTATTTCCCTTTTTTGTAGATATAGATAGCTGTGTAATCAGATTTGTACAATTGTGAAATATTATAAATAGATATACTCACCCATGTAAAGTGGTGTGGTGATTTGCAAACCCTCTCATGGTATTAGAGCCCCACAGGTTCAACCTCCCACCGATCTCCATGGCTTCCGATTCCTCCAACTCTTTCCTTTCCTTCAACACCATGATTCATATGATGACCATTAAACTCTCTTCCTCAACTATCTTCTCTCGCGCAATCAGCTTATGCCACTTCTTGACTGCCAGAGACTTCTTGGCTATGTCGATGGGTCCATCGTTGCTCCACCCACAAACTCCGCCTCTGCTACTGAGTCTTCTACAGAAATCCAGAAATACACATATTGGAAACTTCAAGATCAGCGCATCCTCAGCTTGCTTCTTTCCTCTCTCACCGAAGAAGCTATGGCAGAAGTGCTCGGTCTCACCACTGCCAGAGATGTCTGGCTTGCCTTGGAAAGCTCTTTCAGCCATCGTTCCAAAACACGTGAACTCCATCTCAAAGATGAGTTGCAACTAATCAAACAAGGAAACCGCAGCGTCTCCGAATACTCTCGCTCATTCAAGGCGTTATGTGATCAGCTATCGGCAATGGGTCATCCGATTGATGATATAGATAAATCTCATTGGTTTCTTCGGGGATTAGGTGCTGATTTCTCCACCTTTTCTACTGACCAGATGTCACTCACACCCCTTCCCCTCTTCACCGATCTGGTTTCTAAGGCTGAAAGCTTTGCCATTTTCTAGAAATCTCTTGAGCAATCTCCTGTTGTCCCTGCTGCGTTCCCCGCCACCCATGGTTCCTCTTCTAACTCTCACGGAGGTGGTCATTTTAACCAGTTTCGTGGCCGTGTAGGACACCAGCAAAACAGTGGACATGGTCGTGGCCGTCGTCATTACAATCCCCGTTGCCAGAGTGTAGTGTATCAATGTATATCGAGGGACTTTATTCCTAAACTGTGACCTCAATTATTAGGAGATAGGCTAATCGGAGCAGAAATTGGTTAGGTTGAGGTAACACAAAGATCAGCCAAGCCATGACTATGGGGCCCACCTTGATGTATGTGTTGTATAGCCACGCAATCCATCTGTTTTGTCAGTTCATTTTAGAGCATGAGCCAAAAAATAAATAAAACATCCATATCTCATGTGGATCACACCATAGAAAATAATGGAATATCTACCATTTCTATTTGCCATCTAACTTGTTAATAAGGTTACATTAACATGAAGAAGATCTGGTGCACCAGCATTGTACGCGGATTGCGTCCTGCACACTCCTCGACGGAATCGGTCCAGGCTAGGCTCTGTGGGGGCCACTGTGATGTATGGGTTCTATCTACGCTGTTCATCCATTTATCTACGTCATTTTAGGTCATAACTTATAAAATTAGAAAAATCCAAAGCTCAAGTCGGCCACATAACTGGGATTTAACGCTCACCGTTAAAATCTTCCTGAGAGCTACAGAGACAGTACTAAACACCCGAGTATTACCGTGCAAAGCCCCAGGCCGAGGATCCCACAATTCCTCGTTTCTTACGTGAGTGGATTAGGTGCGGACCCGACTCCACCCAACACAGTTCGGCCCTGACTGTGGGGCCCACCTAAAAGTATGTATTTTATATCCACTCCGTCCATCCGTTTTTAAATATCATTTTATGGCATTATACTATAATAATATTAGATAGAAATTTCAGGGAAATCGGACCATAGGAAAAAGTGGTAATTGACCATTAAAAACTTCTTATGTCCCACAAAAAAATTGGATCAAGCTGATATTAGTTTTTTTCGCTTCATCCAGGCATTCCTGGCCTTATCAATAGGTTTATTTTAAATAAAAATTATTCTGGGCACTAGGAAGTTTTTAACGGTAGGCCTTGAATCACCACGGTTTCCTAAGATATGGCCCATCTGAGATCTTAATCTGCTTTATTTTATGGGCTTATTCCGTAAAATGATCCGAAAAACTGATGGACGGCGTCGATATGCAATAAATACATGAAGGCGGGCCCAGTGTCAGGCCGCACCTAGTCCGCTACCATTTCTGAAATGGTACAGGCGTTATCAAGTAAGCTTAGCTGGACCACACTTAGGTCCAGCACTTCATTCATTAAACACGTGGCATGCATGCTGCGTGCATCGCATTTTGAAACGTCCATCTCTGGCCCAATTTTGGAAGGAGCTTAACCCGAAAATCCTAGTGAATGAACGGCAACAACCATCTGATTTTGCCCAGACTATTTTATTTTCAAGCGTCCATTGGAGGGTGACCCTGTGGCTGTGTGACATCCTCCCATCAATGTAAATAAATGGCCATACTCCATCCACATGGTGGACCAAAGATAGAAGGACAGAAGTCAATGGGCCGCCGTAACGTATATGTTGTATCCACACCGTTCCTTCATTTTTTGAATCTTTTAAGTCGTTAGCCTAAAAAAAAGTCAGATCCAAAGCTTAACTGGACCACATTACATAAAACCACAGGGATTTAACCTTTACCGTTGTAAACTTCCCGGGGCCAAAGAAATTTTTAATCAATCTCATATTTATTTTTTACTTTCATCTATGTCCATGTGACCTCGTGAATAGATTTGTACGGCGAATAAACATCACGGCTGGCTATAGGAAGGTTTTAACTCTTTTTTAATTTCATTCCTTAAAATGCTCGGTTAAAATGGATGGACAGCTGAGATAAAACACATACATCGTGATAGGCCATCGTGCGTCCGTACAAACATGTCTTCAATCGAAAGAATAAGATAGTTATTTTAGGAAAGATATTTCTATTATTTTATTTGTCCGTGGTGGGCACACGCATAGAGGTGTGTAAGGGTTAAACTCAGCTCGGCCACTAGCTGAGCCAGCTTGAACTCAACTCGAGCTCGATTCTCGAGCTTGACTAGCCAGTCCGGCTCGGTTCTATCAGCAGCTCGAGCCAATTCGAGCCAGGTTTGAGCTGCCAAGATTGAGTCTGCAGCATTTTCTCAAACATATGGAGTGTACCTTTAATTTCTCATGGAATGTAAAACAATAACATTGGTTCATAGGTATTTTATAAAACACTCAGTAAGCAACATAAAAATCAAAATACAAGGGTATTTATTTTATATCCATACCTTCATCGCCACCAGTTGACACTTCGTTGAGTCATTTCATCAAACACTTGCTAAGCAACATCAATATCAAAATAACCGAGTCACCGAACTGGTTCTATCCGAGTTCAACTTGAGTTGGGGTTCGATCCGAGTCGAGTTGAGCTCGGGCTAGCTCTAAAAAATCAGCTTTTTTTTTTTTTTTACACACCCCCACACACTCACCACCTAAAAAATCAACTTGACTCCGCTCAAACCCAGTTTCGAACCAAGTTGAATTGAGCTTTTTCATGTCGAGTTGAGTCGAGCTAACTGAGCTAACTCGGTTCATATACAACTATACACACACATAATACCACATGGCACTTCTTCAGCACCCGTTGTATGGAGAGCCCATCGGGGATTAGTTGTTACCCAAGTAACACCTTAGTGGGTGTTACGCTGTGCCCATCTTGATTTTTTTTTTTTTTTTTTTTGGTATATGCACGCCGTCCATCAATTTCTTCTACCTATTTTAAAAATGTATTCTAAAAAATTAAGCAAATATAGATCTCAGATAAACCATATAGACCGCATCACAGAAAACAATGGGCTTTGAGTGCCTCACTATTAAAATTTTCAAAAAGCTCATTGTAACTTTTTCATAATGTTTATTTTCCATCCAACCTTTTGATAAAGTCAAGAAGATCTGGATTAAGGGAAACTACAAAGATAAGCTTAATCCAAAATTACAAAAGTTTTGTACATCCACACCATATTTTTTTAAGATTATTTTAAATATATGATTAAAAAAATGAAGCAGATAAAAGTTTTTAGGTGAATCGCACCATGAGAAACAATGGTCATTGATCACCTGCTGTTAAAAACTGGTGGCTTCCACTGTAAAGTTTATTTACTAAGAAAACCCATACCAGCTTGATCCAAACTTTTTTACTTTACAAAAGGATTTAATAGCTAATAATTACTTGGAGGGAGACCTACGATCGTAACTCAGGGGTCAGTTCATATTTGACGCGGTATCCTCCTTCCAAGGCTTTACTAACTGATTCGGGTAGTTCAAGTCGACCCTAATTATCATATCATGTAATATATATATATATATATAATATATATATTATATATATATAATATATATATATATATATTATATATTATATATATATATACATGACATGGATAATCAGGGTCGATTTAAACTACCCGAATCAGTTAGTAAAGCCTTGGAAGGAGGATACCGCGTCAAATATGAACTGACCCTGAGTTACGATCGTAGGTTAGCTGAGACAAGCTCTCCACTAATAAATTACGACTCGGAACTACAGCCCTGATTGGCCAATCTAAACCCTCGTCCTCATCCGAAGAACGATGGCTGAGCCGAGCTCTGGTCCTCGTCCTCAGCTTCATTCAGCGAACTCCAACCTCGATGATCTACTGACGAACTCCGACTACTAGTACTCGGCCTCGGGTCTACACAGCTTGAGGCTGAATCCGGGTAAGGATACTCCGTGTGCCAAGCCTGGAGACTAACCTAAATACGGACGTGACCGAAAATCTCACCCAATGATACCCGCCCTTAAGACACGATACACCGCACGACCTAAAGATTGCGGATAATATCTCCACGATTATAATATCTGCGTGATTGAGTAAATCGTACCAAGATTAACGAACTCAATCCTCTTTGCCCACAAGTATAAATACCAGGGGAATCCATTGCTACAGGTACTCTATCTCGCACCCTCCCTTTACATTCGACTTAGACCCAAATTCTCTAGCCTGACTTAAGCATCGGAGGATCCTCCGACTAAGCCAGGGTCTCCTTTGCTCACCCCTTTGTCCAGGACCAGGGTTCATTAAAGGTTTGCGGCATTGAGTGGAGGGTGGTCTAGATTTTGACCTCAACAATCACATTTCATGTGGTGTCCACTAAAAAATTATATATACTTAAGTCTTAGGAAGATGGCTTAAAATAAGCCGAAGAAACGGAAAAACAACATAGACATACGAGGCACTTTTCAATTTTTTCTCAAATTATTTTAAAACATTATGCAAAAAAAAAAAAGAACTAATTATCAAGTACACTATAACATGGAAAGCTAGGGTTATTGATCATCCTATCATTAAAAACTTCTTATGACGCACTTTAATGTTTCTGCAGCATTTATTTATCATCCAATTCATTGATAAGGTTACATAAGCCTAAATGAATGTAAAAAGCTAATATTAGCTTGATCCAAAACTTTTGTAGCCGAGGTCAATCACCAATGTTTCCTATGGTATAGTTCACTTGTGAATTGGATCTGCCTTTTTTTTTTATGATGCCCTTAAATGAACTAGAAAACTGGATGGCCATAGTGGATACATAGTACATACATCAAGGTAAGCCTCATGAGAGGTCCTTACTCTTGCTACAAAGGTAGACTCTCAGGAGTTTCAACATTGGGCAAGGGTTCAAGTATCCAAAGGTGGTGAAATTCCACTAAGGCCTAAGAGGATGATACTTTATAGATAGGTAGTTAGAAATTATACACATAAGCTCAAATTAAACAGATTAAATTGCTCAAAATCAGATTGGTTGAAAAACCTAACTTCTGACTCCTGGACACTTTTTAGATGAAAATGGACCGTTGGATACACTTTTGGACTTAACCGTTGGTTAAATATCCACCAATCTGACATTTAAATAGTCAAATAAGTCTTAATTTTAGTACATGATATAACTAAACTGGTAACCATAGCTTGGACAGTTTAATTTGAATAAATTGTAAACCACGGATGCAATTTCAAAGTCCCGCGTATCATCAACCACACCGCCGGAGTATTAAAGTTTTCCTAAAAAGGAAACTGCCATGCAAGGGCAAAAACGTCACACCGAAGACAGCGAACCGCGTTTGCGCCCCCAAACTCTTAATAATGATGATTAAGTACGAATTTACTGAAATAACCCTGGCTATTAACCCCCTCACGAAATCAGATTGTGTACTGAGTTACTCACTACGCTTTGTCGTACTGAGTAAACTCTGTTGGGACTACCATTAATGTATGTGGTCTATCCACGCCGTCCATCCGTTTTTTCAGCTCATTTTATAGTTTGAGTACAAAAGTTAAGTATATATAAATCTCAAGTGGACCACACTACATGAAACATTGAGAATAATGATTTCAACCGTTGAAAATTTCCTAGGGCCCACAGTGATTTCTATTTGTCATAAAAAATGTTAATAAGATAAAAAAGATATGGATGAAGGGAAAACACAAATATCAGCTTGATCAAAAATACTGTGGCTCCCAAAAAAATTTCCAACGGTAGATGTTCAATTCACACTGTTTTCATGTGGTGTGTCCCACTAGATATTTTTATATATTTCCATTTTCGTTGCAATACATAAAATTATTTATTAAAATGGATGAACGGAGTGGATAAAATACACAAATCAAGGTGGGTCCCACAGAGTTTACTCGGTACACTTAGCGTACTGAGTTACTCAGTACGCAATCCGTTTCCTCTCCCATAACGGACGATGGCATTTTCGACAAAAGGCCTCACTCCCTCACTGAAACCAAGCCAAGGGTTTCTCTCTCTCCTCTCTCCTCTCTCCTTCCTCTCTCCACTCGCCTCCGCTCCACATACTTCTCCGGTGTATAATCTCTGCTCAACAACCCTCACTCTATTTTCATCAAAGCAAGGTATATATATACCTTCTCTCTGTGTAATTCCGGTTCTTTCCCCATTTTCTCTGAATTTCTTCCAGAAGCTTCTTTCATGCATGCTACTCTTCTCTTTCAAAATTTCAGTGTTTGCATTTTTTAGGAAATGCATTTTCCTTTACCAGATAAGGAAAAACAAAGAAAAGAGAAGCGAAGAAAAGAAGAGAAAGCAGAAATTAGGGTTTTTGATTTTCCATGTTTGGTCTGTTTTCTGATTTGTGGTTGCTATCTTTGTTAGATATCAGATTGAAAATAGGCAGCTTGTTTTCGTCGCTTCCTTTTGATATTTTTATTGCAGAATGTTTCAATGTTTTCGTCAGATTCTTGCCCTAATTTTTTCTTTCCTTTTACAGAGACTGAATGTGAAGGCATTTTTGTAGATATGAATGTCGTGAGACAGGTGTTTGTTGATTTATCCCATTTTCAGGAAATCGAGACTGTCAAGCAGCGATTTGGTATGAAATTTTCATTTTTTTGAGGGGGTGGGGGGTTGGTCAAGAATTAGGGCATTTTCATGTTTGCTTGTGTTGGTGGTCTTTAGGGTTTAGAAATTTAGTTATTTGATGCTGAGGTAGGGTACGATGTTTGGTGTGCATGTGCATTGGGAGTTCGATTGGTGTATGTAGCTCAATCCAAACTGTCCACATTTTAGGGGCCGTTTTGGATGGCATGTGTCCTCAAAGTCTCATTGAATGGATTTGGTAACTGTGTGATTGGTGGCTGTCTAACAGATGGTTATGATGAAAGGAGTCAAAGGTCCAAATTCAGTGAATAGTGTAGTTAGAACTGTACTATGAATCTGATTTTGGGGGTTGTGCCCATCTACGACGAGGCGCATGAAAATTTATTGATTTGGATTGAAGTTGCCGTTCTTGGCTTCTAGGGAGTCGTGTTCAATGAGCTTGCTATTTTTGAGCTCCAAGCTTGGATAGGCGGCCAATATAACGTGTGGGAAGATGGATAGTGCAAGGAGGTGCAGGAATGGCTTAATGTAGGCGTCTGATTCATTCCATATGAGAAAATCTGGAGGTTTACGAGTGAGCTCCCGCTATGTTCTTCCATCAGGTTGTATTCCATGATAATGCTGTGAAATTGGCTGTGGGTTGCATACGTTTGCATTTTCTAAACTACTCAGATTGTTAAATCTAGCTTGACTGCAACCGGTCGTGGATGGCAGGAGGATGAGGAAGGCTTTCCATGAGAAGTAAGACGAGATATAGGCACTGGTGGGCAGGGGTTTGAGTGTGCAAGGTTTGTGCAAGTGGGTGTTTAGGGTTTGAGGTTTATGACAGGTTGTTGCTCAATGTAGGGTTTTGGGGGTGAAGATTGTAGGTTTTGGCTGAATGGGTTGCAATTGGGAGGGTTTTGGGATTCTTGAAATATGTTGGACAGGATTAACATTTTGGGTTTGTGGAATGGCAAAGGAAAGATTAAGGGCCTGTTTGGGTGCCGCTTCATTTTAGTTAATCATAATTACATATCAGAGATCATGATTGTTGATTGTTAAGATTATTTTTATTCCTTGCCAAAAGAAATCTGATCTCTAATATATTTTTACGATTAACTAAAAATGATGAATTCATGTTTAAGTAGCACCTGAACAGGCCCCGAGGATTCTCTAGAAAATTCTTGTGAGGTCCTTTCTCGTTTTTGTGTGTTGTTGGGTTATGTTAATGGGGTTGAAATTAGTATAATCTTGGTGAAGGCACATGCTATTCTGGAACAGGTTCCTTTGCACCATCTTGCTAGCCCAATAGACAACACTCAGATTGTGTGTAGTTGCATGGGTATATGTAGGTGTTAGAAAAAAAATAAAAATGGAAATGATTGTGTTGCAAATGATCAAGAGCTTAAAAACAATTGTGTTGAAAATGATCGAGAGCTTAAAAACAATAGAGGACTTGCATGTAGCAAGCAGCCATGTGGGCATGTGTTGGTTGTAAAAGAAATGAAAATTCTACTAAAGAGTGTGTTGCGAATGATCATGAGCTTTCAATTAAATTACCAATAAGTCAGTTTTCTATATATTGTTTAAGTTAAATTGGTTTTATTTTGGTCAGCTTGCTGAGTTTTCTAACCATGGTTCATTGGTCTGCCATTGTGAATGTGCCCTTGGCCACATATTTTGTCTTCAATAGGTTTCTCTACTGTTTTGGGTAATGTGCTTGATGCCTACTTTGCATTGTGCTATTCAGGGTAAGTTTCTTTTTACCTGTATTATATAGCATAGTATTCATGAATTATATAGTTACCAATGTTCTATGAGCCTATAGTTTGGTGTTTTATAGCTGGATACTTGAAGCCTTTCCATGTTTGGACCATAGATGTCCACTACCCAACAGAATTTTCAGTTTTAAGTTTTAACAGAATTCCAAAGACTTGTTCATCCAAAATTTTCTTCTTCTTCTTCTTCTTCTTTTTTTTTTTTTTGCTAGCTGATGGACTGATTAATTTGTTATTGAGTTGTCTATAACTTGCGTGAACTGCTATGTACTGTGACTACTGTCAATACCATGGGCTGTAAACGGCTGCATCTGGTGCTTCTGGGGAGTTCTGGATATTGGATTCATGGTGTTCATAGAAACTCATTTGTTCATTTTCTTCTTCTCTAGGGCTGCTGCTAGGTTCAAGGGGCCAGGATTAAGGAGGATATTTGAAGGCAGAAATGATAAGCAGCAAGTTGGTTATAACTTACAAGCGAAAGCGACCCTCTTCTCAATTTGAACTTGCGCAGGGAATCGAAGACACAAAGACATCTCCGGAATGTGCAAGTAGTACTTGGACAAGATTTGGTCAAAAGGCTGAATCGAGTGCAGGGGATTCATCAAAGAAGCAAAAACGAGATGGTGAGGTGGGAATGTCAAACTTGCAACTGTGTGACAAGTATTTTGACTTGTTACTTGGACAGATACGCTGTCAAATTGATACCTCACATATGTGCAATTGTTTCCAGTTTGTGATTTTGATGGGGAGCTCTATAATAGGTGTGTGCAAATGGAATTATTCTCTTGTCACCATTAGATCTTAGGCTGAGTAGCAGCCAACTAATTACTCCGAGACTGGGGGCTGAGGAACTGGAATTCATGCTAGTGTGGCACAGAACGATTGTTGTTCTGTCCTGTTTAGTGTTCTTTCTCTTTATCGGTGTTTTGTGTTTTTGTTTTTTGTCTCCAAGTTTCTTTCCTTTTATTAGCGAACAAGAAAGAAATCAGGGCTGATCTAGCCGTTAATGAATACATTATAAGCAACAGCACAGTTAAAATACCTCATGTGTATGAACTTTTTTCTTTTTCTAATTTAACAAACATATGAAACTAACATCACGTGTGTTCTTTCCTCTTTTTACTCAGAGGTGTGTTCCTTATGGGAAACAGCTGTGCTCTGGTTGTAACGAACTGCATGATTCTGGAAAGTCTGTGCCACAGCGAGTCCCAGAACCAAGGAAAAGAAGGGAAAATAAATGCACTGAGGTATCTGAGATGGGCCCCATTATACTTCGTTCTCGTAGGGTGTTATTGACAACTAATCCTGGTGACAAGACTTCAAGCAAGGGAAAAGATCGACCCACTAAGGCAGATGCGCCTGTTGAAATGAAGCCAAATTCTGTTCAGATAGATTTATCTTCAAGTATGAATTCTAGCTCAGTATGCAAGGTTGAACAGATTGAAGGGAATACAGGTTCTCGAGGAGTAGACATGGATGGTGCAAAGATATCAATATCTGGAGGTGTGGATTCATCTATTCAAAGAAATTGCAGTTCTGTATGCCTAGACGCTACTGTCTTGAAGATGCATCCTTCAGAAAACAATGATTCATCTGTTGAATCGAAGTCTACTTTATTGTCTAGTGATGTGCTTCGCAAAAGATTCAGTAACCCGTTGATTACTTTCAGTCGAAGAGCCAAAAAGAAAGAGCAAGTGGATGAGGCAGATATCCCAAAGAAGTTGGTTGAGGGGATGAAATTTTCACTGGTCAAATGGAACAACTGCACATTAGGTGTAAGTGGCTCACCGGAAGGATCCTCTCAAAGATGTAACTCAGTAGATCAGTCGACTGCTTCAGTTATATTTAGAAAGGATCCAAACATGAGCCCTTCGCTTTTTCAGAGGCAAGATGAGGTATATCTTTTTACTTCTAAAAGTAGGCTTTTTGGTAGGGCTGTCAATGAGCTCAGCCTTGGCCCAGGCTGAGCAAACTCAAAATCTTTAATTGGCCTCACTAGACAGGCCCAGCCTGACTGGTTCAAAAACTGTTCACAAATAAACCCAGGACCAGCTCATTGACCCTTTGAGGCACTGTAGTCAAGGCATCACACGAGTGTTCTTTCCCTCCGTTGTTTTTTTTTTTTTTTTTAAATTTTTTTAAGGGATCATGTGAAGTTCTTTTTTTTTTTGAAAGATGAGAAATTTATTGAATGAAGGATGAGAGCTAGGATCATGTGAAGTTCTTTTTATAGCTATATGTTTGAATTGCTTATCTGTTTTGTAATCTGCAATTCTGCATTTGCTGTGTATTTGTATGTAGCTGATGATCCTAGCTCTCTGTTGCCAGTAGATACCTTACAAAATATATCATCTCTGGATCATCTGTACATATTTTCGACATGTTGAATACGACAAACTTATAGGTCATCATGTGTGTGTTGCCACAAAATTGAGTTGGAGTAAAAGAAGAAAACTACTGGTCACCGCAAGTGATGATCCTAGCTCACCCTTTGCATGGTGGGTTGAGTCAATATGGTCGATATGGTATTTCATGTGAAATACCACCTACCAAATAGATTGAAGAAATCATCTCACCAATGTCCTTTTGAAATATGTTGGACAGATATCTGGGAAAGAAGTGGACGGCGGCTTTGAATCAGCTCATGCTGGAGGTGCTTTGGAAACAAAGATGTAAATTTACATTGAACTTTGCCTCAATTGTCCACTTTTAGTTTGTTTCCTTCTGTAATTGACATGCCGTCTTTTGGTTGTCAACAGTGCTGTATGTCACGCTGCCCAAGAACAAAACACTGACGTTGGTAAGGCATCCGGAATCATGGTAACTGATGATGTGGCAAAGTCCGATGAAATTACTAGGCCTGGTGATACTTCAGAGGATGTAGGCTCTCAGGCCCATATGGAGCTTTCTGTCGCACCTCCTGTGGGTAACTGGGTATCAGATCACAGTGTGCAAACTTCTGTAAGCTCACCACCAACAAGTGATTTATTGCCATCTGACGTGAAGGCTTCACATGGCATAACAGACTCCCTGGAATTGTGCTGTTGCAAACCATTTGTTGATGCCGTGTCAAGCCCACAGCATGCCATAGTGTTGCATGAGACAGCCAATGAAGGAAGCAGGGGACTGGAATTTGTGGAAATCCCAGATGAGACTGTGCAGGATACACCTCACCATCAGAAACAGAAGGACGGAAATGTCTTCTTGTCTATTGATGAAGATGATATCAACTACAAACAGGAATGTGACAGAGAGACTTGCTTTGCGCCATCAATGAACGTTTCTGTACACGACCCATGTCAGCAGGTGAATTGTAGCATCTGAGAAGGCTTCACTCTGTTTTTTCTTTTTTTCTTTTTAATGCATGGTTTGCTTCTCTATATTTAGAGCTGTTTTATAGTTAACCTCAACTCTTTGTACTGAGGAAGTATTGTAGGAGAAAATATTATGTGCATAGACACTGTGAGTTAGTGTGCACATATCTCCTACCATCCAAAGGTGGTTAGTTTCATTTTCGCTTTTGTGTTGGCATTCATCCACTGTCTTTGGATGGAGGACATGGGAACAGATTATCTGTGAACACTGTACATTAAAATAACCCTGTTATAATAATTGATGAATTTATAATCATGTCCTGGTGCACGAGGACTCTGTACCTTGGATTAGCCCATCATATCAGCAGATCCGTGGGTGTTTTTGCCGCATCCCCAATCCATATCATAACCCATCATATCAACAGTTTGGATTACCTAACCCCGGACCATGCATACAGGTGGTGCAGTTGGAAACTAGTCATGTCCTGTAATTCCTTATAGTTTGATATTGATCAATCCTGCAAATGTTTCAACAACTCGTTCTTTACAACTTTTTTGTGGAAATATGAGGTTATTTGATGTGCAGAATCTTTCGGGAGAGATCTTGAATGAGGTGGTCCCGTTGGCATGTATATCAGGAGAGGCAACCACTTGCTTGGGGTTTCAGGGAAGAACCTTTCTGCAGCAATCAGTCTTTGATAAGAATATGTGCAAACAAATGCCAAAAAAGTCTTCTTTCTGTCCACCCCATTTTCTAGGTTTATCCCTTCCAACGAAGCATGACACTGTCAAGGACTTCCCGAGCACACCGTCACCAACGAGTTTTAGCATTAAAAAATGCAATCGTATTCATGATCATCTGCTTGGATTTGGATTGCAAAATGCGGTGGCCCCATCTGCCTCAGAAGACAGCCCATCATTAGCAAGGCACAAGCAGCTGCTCGAGAACATTGTGACAAGAGCGGAGATGTTAAAAAGAAGCCAAAGCTGTTCACTGGAGAAGTTCAAAGGACATGCAAATAACTGGTCAGAAGAAGAGCTAGATTTCCTCTGGATAGGCGTAAGAAGACATGGAAGAGGCAACTGGGAAACTATGTTACGGGACCCAAAATTGCACTTTGCAGAATGGAGGGTTGCAGAAGACCTGGCTGAGCGCTGGGACGAGGAACAATCGAAACTTCTGAATGGCACACGTTTTCAACCCGTGATATTATCGAAAGCAGATAGCTTTCCCACCGTCACCAGCAGCTTTCTGCCAAGACCAGCAGTCAGAAGTCGGTATGGCGGGTTCAGTGCTGCTGAGCATCGCACATCTAGATGTCAGACCTTGACAACTGAAACAGAATTGTCCCTAGGAGATGTTTACATTCAGAAAGAGGAAAACGTCCGGAAGAGGTACCCATTCCATCTGTCTGGCCCACCGTACCTTGGCACTTCCACTGTCCAGTAGTGATAGTCCAGACGTGGGTTCTTATCTTATCAATAGACTGAAAATGGGGGCCAAACAACAGAAACCCATCAAAGGCCAAAGGAGCCGCTCATATTCAAGCAGGAAACGGGGAAGATACGACAAGGGATTTCCTACTTCACAGCAAAAACCCGTGGACAGATCAGTGGGTCATGTGCAGTGGAGCAGAGAAATGTTCAGCTACGGAAGAAACATTGCAACTTTGAATGATTCTCCATCCACCCACAACCTGCCGACTGGTCTGCCAGCAACAGGTAATCTGCCTCATTGGCTGAGGGAAGTGTTTGGTGCACCTCAAAGGCCAGCAGAGCCAGCACTGCCTCCGGTGTTTCAGCCATCGCACATTCGGTGAGCTTGCTTTATAATGATAAGCCAGTTATACCGCCTTTTTCTGTTCCTGGCGTTGCACCGGTCCCGCCCAAAGATTACCGGCAGCAGCAAAGGCTGAGGAGGAAGAGCAGCAGTGCGAGTAGTAAGGTTGGTGGTCTAAGGTCACCCGACACACCAGTGTCTGCAATCCCTGCTGCTGCTAGTTGCAGTAGTGTTTCATGGATGGAAACCCGACTCAGTCTTCTCCCAACACCAGGCCTGAGCTCTCTAAAACCCATGTCAGAAAATCAGGTTTTGGGTCAGAAAACTGCCGCGGATTTGAACCAGCCCTGTCCTGAACCGTTTACACCAAATGACCTCATTGTCATCGACAGCGAAGCCTCTTCAGAGGAGACAATATCGGATGATCGGAGTGGCAGGCAGTAGCTGTTATCTTGTGGATGCTAGTTTTGTAAGTAACAATGCTGCATTTGACAAAAGGTGTAAAAGATTTTGGTTTCTCTTCCTGTAAAAATATGTTGTGAATATATGATATATAATATATCAGAGATGCTCACTTTTTGAAATGATATTTCCCTCTCATTTAAGCTTTTTGGGTCAGTCTCTTCTCTCTACTTGGGTGTGCATCTGAATATAGTAAGTAGACCAAAAAAAAGAGTATCTGAACCAAGGTTTAAAATATCATCTGCAGCTGTCATGTAATACCTAATTCGGACCCTTCATAGTCTCAAAATGGCCCAATACGGGGTAATATGAACCGGTTCTGGAATCGATTTTCAAACCTTGATGTGAACCATTTGTTTAGTTTTGAGGGAGTTACTTGAACCTCTAGCGATAAACCATCCAAACGATGGGCCCCACAGGCATGTACCCAAAAATCAGATTGATTGGAAGATTGTAGCTTCTGATTGATGGACCTTGTTTGTTGAATTTAGACCATTTAGTGTTTTGGAATATTGTAGCTTCTGGTTGATGAACCTTGTTTGTTGAATTTAGACCATTTAGTGTTTTTTTCCCTCCCTTTTAAATAACTTTTTGTCCATTTGATACTCACCAATTGAATCATCTGCTGGAGTTATGATACATTTGACTGTTGGAATTGCCCTCTGATGCAGCATGTGCCTTGGAGTTACAAGGCAGGGATAAAGCCCCTCTAGTCATGGTTTTCACAGCTGGAGGAGGCCACAACGATTCATCCTAGTCAACTTCGATTTCGCAGCACCTAATCCGGTTTTATACCATGAGCATCCAATCTGATTGGATATTCTCCCTCCCCCATCTCAGGCAAGTCGGCCCAGCCCCTGTCTGGGGCGAGTTGCAACTCCACTCAGCGTGAAAGTAGTCGATCTGGGTGTCTTAAAACCATGCCTCCAGCCTCTGGGTGCAGGCACAGTGAGAGAATCGTGCGATCGTGTAAGGTGGACATGATTGGCAGGCCATCTCATCAACTTGGCTTTCTGTCATGATCAGCATCACCGTATCTTTTCAATGGCAGTGAGGCCTCTGTTAGTTTCAAAGCTGGAGAAAGCAATCAATCCCGATTGGAGTTGATGCAGATTACTGCTTGCCAACCTAAGGTTTTCAGACATGCTTATGTCTGTGCTGCTCTGAGCTATTCCCTGTTTATACTTCCAGCCATGGCCCATTGAAAATTGGGCCTAAGATAAGCTGACCCTAGCCCGTTATAGCCACAACTGAGCTGACCGTCGACTCAAATTGTCATATTCCAGTCCGAGTATGGTCCAAGCTGGCCGGGTTGTGAATCCCAGAGACCCAAACGAGCCCACCCGGGGCAGTTGCTACAGTCACGGAAGTGAGCCTGGGTCCAAATTTCCAAAGTCAGGATTTAAGAGGTGGTGGCCCCAATCATAACTATGATGCTAGACCCAGTTCCCACCGTTAGATGGCAGACATATCGGACATCTCTCACACATTCATAAGGTAGGGTACCTTGCGAACATGCCAGTACTGGGCCACTGATCAAGCATATCACTCTTGTATACAAAATGGACGGTTAGATGAGGATCAAAAAGTCAAATGATCCAAACTATACACATGTGCGAATCACATAATGAATGGCTGAGATCAATCACCTGAGTGATACACAACAGTGGGAACCACAGCCCACATGGTAGCTGTACCTCAGAGCCCACAACCCTCCAAAGCAAGCTCTCTTTTCTCTCTTCAAGGCCAATCTTCTTATCTGATTTTAGCTAATAAGCTATACTGATTATATAACATACAATATTCAGTGGAACATTTCATTTTCAAAGTCGCTTTTACTTTATACTAGTGGAATCTGATCACCATCCAACAAGATTAGATAGTGGCAAGAAGTGGGCCCCACCGTTTCCCAAAGCCAAACCAAGTAGACCCATTTGGCTACACCATCCGAACTTGATCGGACGGATGACAATGGCAGCAGCAACAGTCATATGCTTTCACAATCTACGAGAATGATCTCACCAGATAAAGTCAGTCGTGATTTTACATATTTTTGGCCTGATGAGGCCTACTGATCCGACACCCATGTTCGGCCCAGCCCATCTACGACCAACACACGTGTCAATATGGCATACGTGTGCAGCTGCAGTATCAGGTGGGCCACAATGAGTAGATCGTCCGGACGAAAGATCCGGTACGTCGGTTTTTCAGGTGGGCCGCTGGAATGTAACGAACGGACGCCTAAAACGGTTTCTTCTAGCATTCCATTTGTTTCATTTACTGCGGCCCACCAGATGGGTTGAGTCGTCAAATCTTCGGGACGAAAAATCAACAATGCGTGGCCCACCTGATGGAATTCCCAGGTATTTCACACGTGCCATACCGGCATGTGTGATGGCACGTAGATGGACGGGCTACACGCACTACACACGTGGGCGGCATGAAGTTATGAAAGTAATTGCTGAGAGAATTCGTCCTGCACCCGCTTGGAGAGACCCGGTCCAAACAGAAGATCTGTGGGGTCCACCGTGATGTATGGATTGTATCCATGCCTTCCATACATTTTATGGATTATTTTAGGTATATAAAAAACATTGAGCCAGATCCAAGGCTCAAGTGGACCACATAGTGGGGATCTAATGCTCACCATTAAAATTTTATTGGGAGTGGTGGAAGTTTTAATCAAGCTGATGTTTTTGCCCTCCCTTCATCCAGGTCTATGTGACCTTATGAATAGGTTGGATGGCAAATAAACATTACTTGAAGGTTTCAACGGTGGAAGACATTATCACCGCTGCTTCATGTGGTGTGGTCCACATGACCCTTGGATCTGCCCCATTTTTGTCTTCATTTACTAAAATGATCCCAAAAAACTATGTGGACGGCGTGGATAAAATCCATACATCAGGGTTAGCCCAACAGAACCTCTGCCTGCACTGAGTCTGTACAGGTTGGGGCAGGACGCAAACCGCTTCCGCTTAGAACAGGCCCATTCTCTTCTTTCGAGAAATAATCCAGTGGGCTAAGCGTACGGAAACCACCCATGCATTTGGACTCCTTTCCATCCGCTTCACATATCTTGACCGTCCATTAGGTATAGTTCACTCTTTCTAGGCTACCCTGAAAAAATCATATTGATAAGATAATCAGAACAATCCAATCAGCGGCATACAAAAATAAACGCACGAGATCGCCTTGGAGATAGTTCTCTTCGTGGACGTACAGGGCCATCTTTATTTAGTTTGCACCGTAACAAAAGAAGAAGGTTTCGGACTTAACGGACGGTTGAGATTTACTATGAAAAAGCCAACACAGTCCAAATGCAACCAGCTGCACAGGAAGGTTTCCGTACAAATGACTCTTCTCTGTAAATGTAATAGAAGGTATTTAAAATGTTACTATCTAAGGTAAAAGCGTATCTGAGAAATGGATATTTGGGCTCCCCATGAAATCCCAGCTAATGATGTCCCAGCATTTCTTTACTCCGGTTTAAGTGTACCTTATGATTGTAGAGTGGGCCCCACTAATCCCACACGCGCATGTTAGAAAATGGGCCCCATCCGCACTTTGATTGGTCACCGTTAGATGGGGTACCAGATAGGAAATGACTCTATTTTCTAGTCTAGAATGTAAATGGCCCACCACCCATGCCTCTCTCTCTCTCTCTCATCTCCTCTCGATTCTCGGGTCTCTCTCTCTCATCTCGCTCTCGTGTCTCCTCTCTCTCTCTCTCTCTCTCTCTCTCTCTGTCTCTCTCTCTCTCTCTTCGTCTCTCTCTCTCTCTCTCTCCCTCTCTACTCTCTCTCTCTCTCTCTCGCTCTGTCTCTCTCTCTCTCTCCTCTGAGCCCACATGAACTTTGAGTGGCCAAATGAGGTGCTGGATGATACAGTGGAGCGCGGAGAGCCCGAATAGGTAGAGCCATCACTCCACGGTAATCGAAACGTTCATCTGGTGGGGTCTACTACGGATGGCAATATATATATATTATATATATATATATATATATATATATATATATATATATATAGATATATATATATAGATGAGATGGTCTTATGACCGTCTAGGAGGGTCCCACCACCGTGAAAATTAGACGACGCAAAGACAGCTAATCCCACCATCATTTGAGCCATCACGTGAATTTTGGAGGTTTCTGGGTGGTTGTCAATTGTTTTATGTGGTGTGGCCCACCTAATGATTGGATAGGCGTGATTTTCAGGGAATCCCATTATCACTGTGGGCTCACTCAATGCACCGGTTAGATGGTGTGGGCCACACAGGTAACAGTGTATAAGCAATGAATACGTATATGAATAGACGGGAGAATAACTTTTTACAAGTAGGTAAATAACTCATCTCACACCCCTAAAGAAGAGTAACTGACCTTAAAATCAAGTGCTGAAAAGTGGAGAAAAACGAGGGCTAGTAATCTCTAATAAGCATGATTTTACAAACATGGGACATCCATATATAACGGGGCCCACTAGATGAACGGTTCTGATTGACACATAACCCATCCCACCAAGAAGAGATGGCTACACATATTCCCATTCTCTTGGCTCTATTGTATTGTCTTCAGGTGAACCCAAAAAAAAAAAAAGAACAAAAGAAAAAAAAAAAAAAAAAAAAACCAAGTAGAGAAAAGAATCCCACACGCCTAAACATACGTTCCCATCACTTACACGTGAACCAAAGTACGTGTGGGCTCCTTGGTTGATGACACATGCGTGTGAGATTAGCCATATTCAAAACACAAAGCTCTATCAAAAAGCATATGCTTTTTGTCATGCAATGAGGCCATGAATTCACCTTACTCATGAGTGACAGAGTAAAAGCAAAAAAGAAGTGCCACTCATTAGTGGGAGAGCCCATGCTGCACTTCTTTTCCTATTTTTGAACCTTTTCCTCCCATCTTTCCATGACCCACAAATCAATCTTTCAAGGTGGGCCCCACACCCCTTAATCACATATCTAATGGTGGTGATCATTTTCTATCAATGAACATTCGACACGTTCGCATAAATTCCTTTCCTCCCTTCCCATTACCTTCCCTTACCTCTATCCATGGCTTGTAAGCATAGAGATTCTTCTTCTTCTTGTCTTCTTGTTTAAGGCTAATCAGTGTTCCTCCTATGATCGCCAGCTGGCGACAACGGAGTCTTCGGTAAAAAGGGAAAGTTTTTCTTTGGTGGATTTCTCTTGTTCTTATTTAGTCTCTTTCGTTTCGGAAGTTGTTTCTATTTCTATACACTTGTCTCGTCTTTCTCGTATGTTTGTTTCTAAGGTTTCTTTCAGTTTCTTAGTGACAATAAACGGCTGTAATTCAAAGGCCGAGATGAATCTGTAAAAGAAAGAGAGAAGTGAGTGACTATCATCCGTACTCCTGGCGGCGGTGGCGCAAAACAAGTGCACCTCTCTAGTGTGCTCTTGTTATGTCCCATCTAGACATAACGACGACAACGACAACGAAAACAAAAACAAAAACAACAGCCATGATCTTCCCTCCAAAGGGCCACCCAATTCTAGTTATGAAGCAAAGGGTCCACAAGTTGAGAGGAAGGAGAGTATTGGTGTTGGTGGTAAAGTAGGAGATGGGTCATCCTCAATCACATTAGAGGGGCCACCCCTCAAGAGCAATCTTAAGAAAACAACTATAGTGGAAGAATATCAGCTGAGGAATGGAGGGAGGAAAGTCAGCTGGCCTGATGCACATGGGAAAGATCTTGCTCATGTTCAAGAGTTCCAATCAAGGTACATTTAAACCCTACTCATCCTTCAGTGTTTTTTATATGAATTATCTGATGCCGTCCATTTTTAATTTTTATTTTTGGAATCATGGTCTAGTGATCCAAAACATTGATATGTTGAGCCACAACTTGGATAGAATTTCCAAATGGAAAAATCCTAACTGATCTTCAATTGATCGCCAAACGCATTTTTGGGGCTGAATAATTTTACAGATTGCATCTTCCAATCTAGGATGTTTTTGGTGCATGGTCCATCTAGGGTGAGACCCATCTAATCAATGGTCTGGGATCATTGAACCATGGACCCCACTTGTACAAACTGAAAACCCAGCTCGGCGGAGCACTGTATAATATCTCTATTTCTTCTTCTTCTTTTTATTAATGTATAGGGTTTTTGGGATGCATTCATTTGTTTGAAGCTGTTTGTAGTTTTAGAATGGTGGGTTGGGAGGATAATAGTAGGGCTTCTTCTGACTGAAATGCAAGATGTGGGGCTAAACTTTTGGTGATCCATAACGTTCATTGTGGACCCCATATCAGACTGAAGAAAACCCAGAAACTCCCCCTTGGATGATCCTGACCATTCGATTGGGGCCTGCTAAATATGGACCATTGATATCAATTGTCCATTTCTAATTGGGCTACAAGCAAACTGCAATAGGGGAGACATTGGTACATAGCCATCTCATGATGGGCCATCATAACAATCACTTCCATACTGAAAGGCGGTCTTTTTTATTGAACATCATTTAGTAAAAACCTATTTTCCAGTATTTCTTTCTATTGATGTATGGATAGTTTCAAAGCTTGCTAATGTTTCTTTCCTCACTTGTAATTTTCTTGTGCAGTGTTTTGGAGGAAGGCGAGCTTGAGGGAGTGAGAAATTCTTGCATTTGTGTTATCCAATGAGGTATGATATGTTGAATTTTTAATGTAGGGACTGTTTGGTTGCACCAAGAATGACAATATTTCGTGATTAATCAGCCTAATTTGGTGCAAAATATGGTGAGATTTCATGAAATTGGTGCAACCAAACACACCCCTACTTCTTTGGGAAATGGCAAAATAATTCAGTTGCAAATCAAGATGAGGTTTGCTAGAATATATAATGCGATGATTGCAATAAGAGAGTGACTCTATACATTGGATTAGGGTACTTTTCAATTACACAAACCTTTGATATGATGGGCCTCAAGGTGGATAGGAGAGAACCAAATGAAATTGTCAGATTAAAAGATTTCAACCTTTGATTGTTCGAAGTTTACTTCCATAGTCAAATGATGAAAGGTTGAAATGTTCTGATACACCATTTTTTTTTCTTTTTCGTTTTTTTCAGTGTCCCCAAGTGAGGCCCATCATATAAACAATTTGGACCATTTAAAAATGATCCTAGATCCAGAGGGGAAGTCCCCAACACATCTTATTGGAATCCACATGCAAATGTATTCTAGCAAAGCTCAATCAATATAACAATGTGCACTTTGATGTGAAGAAAGTGAGAAATGGCCAATTAATTTCCCATAATTCATACCACAATGTAGCCATAGATTCTTGTTTTCCACTAAACCACATGGTGTAAATGTGTGGGGCCATCAAACATGTAGGTCCATCAAATGGAGCCGTGTTGCAACTTCCAAGTCATGAGTCCAATGCCAACTTACCTGCCGCCTCCATCAATCATGGAGAAAGGTCTCTTGTGCATGTTTGGAGCAGAATGGAGTAGCAGAATGGAAGAAGAGACACCTAACAAGGCTTGTGGTAGCAACAATGCAAGGAGATGACTAGAAGCATGTGTTTACTCAGGAGAGTACCTATTGACAAATCGTGTTCCGGCAAGTGGATAACAACAAATTACAATTTGCTAACCTTCCAAGTGATTTAGCAATTCAGGCATTACATGGAGAAATATTCCTCTCTCTTTGAAGAAATGATGATTCCAAGCTGACAATTTCAAATTCCATTTTCACTTGGCCTTCTCTACTTGCAAGAGTCATGCTAGCTGCACTTAGAACTTCTACTTGCTTATGCCGCCATGCCATTTGGGATCTATTTGTGTGTGTTGCCACATGCCCACATGTAGAGATTGCCACATAACCAGAACCATCCATCTTCCAAGTGCTTTTTGGAATGATCTATGATACAATGATCGCTTAAAAGAATCAAAGCCGACCATTGATTTTTGGAGTTGAACCTATTGATTGCGTTGCATCCCATCTTGGGCCATGTTTACATGTGGGGCACTATGGAGCAACAAATGTTGGTGATCATGAGTCACGATATGGGCAGAAGGAACCGGTTTGTTTGTTTGTTTGTTTGTTTGTTTGTTTTTTTAAGACATGGCATTTAGTACGAGTGTATTACAAGTGGAGTGCTTGTAGGGATCCAAGCAGTTCATCCAGTGGAACCCACTGAACTGGATAACACTAACAATCCGAGCCGTTAACTCGGACAGAGCTTCATTGGCCCCACCAAATGAACAACTGATTGAGTGGAGACATCATATAGAAGAAAGGTTCTCTATTGATTTAAACGTTATATTCATGAGATAGGAATAGAGGAAGAGGGGAGGAAACAAAGATTTCACACGGTATTTTTGATGAATTAAAAAAAAAAAAAAAAAAAAAAATCTAGTTTATTTCATACCCTTTGGGTCAGATTCTACTACAGGATCAAACTTCCCGACTATAACAAATGCCGGCACAGGTGATTGCTATTAATCATCTCCAGCCGGTTAAGGACACTGCTCTCCGGGGCATGACCTGGGTTCGAGTCTCTGTCCAAGAGCTTGCGATGAGGTGAGGCTTTAAGGTGATGTTTGTGAATCTGCATGCTTAAGGTAATGTTTGGCCTGAAACAAGCACTGCGAGCCCCTTAATGTCTCAATCCATGCAAAAGGCAGGACCCACCATGATGATACTATTGCAAAAATCAGGCTAATCCGCTCATTGGGTGGGGGCCCCAAAAGTAAAAAATCTATAGACAGCTCTGATGGAATGAAGCGTTCTGGTGTTACCTACCTAAAGGGTGGAGAGGCCCACCTCTTGTTGTGGCCAAAAATGTTACACGTCGCACAGAAACAGAAATTGATGTATCAACGTGGATGCTCCATCAATCATCTCTCTTTCTAATTATCTTTCCCATTTCAAAGCAGTCAAACAAAGGGCTGCATTTTCCCCTTATGTGCATGACAGGCAATGATCACCCACAGACTACACAACCCATGCTAAGTTAGTATGCAACCCCGTCTTTTTCGCCACCAACATTTTACAAGTGCAAGACAACAAAACACCACCACCACCACCCCACACCACCACCACCCCCCACCCACCCCCCCCCCCCCCCCCCCCCCCCCCCCCCCGTCTTTCATGGCACTTCTGATAAAGGGGTTTCGAGCAATGATCACCGGTCAGGCAGTCGCACCCCACCCCCATTCCAGCATGCTAAGCATATCACATGCGTGGGATATCTCACCAGCAGAAAAGGCAGTCACCACCATGACCATTACCTGGCATGAAAATAAGTCCAATCCACTCATCAGGTGGGCCAAACTGCACACTGGTTCAACCCATTGCCGAGTGGTATAGCTGATATGTGAACCATCAGGACAAGATAGCTTGTGATGATCCCAAATTCACTAACAGAAAACCACGGCAAAGCCATTTCACTACTCCATTCTCTTTCTTCTTTTCTGCCAACCTGTTAATGCGTGCAAGAGATTGGTGGGTGTTAACTTGCCGATACACTGAACGGACATTAAACATTCTGGCCGACTTACAGATGTTGCCCACCTAATGAGGGGATCAGCCTGATTTTATTTTATTTTTCTTGGTAATCTACATGATGGGCCCACAGTTTGCACGTCTCTGACGTCATACATGCGGGGGCCTGGCCGTTGGTTGGCAGGAAAACAGCATGGCATGAGAGGCTGAGCAAGTTACATTATGTGCCATGAAAACAGTGTAACATGCAAGGCAGGAAAATAGTGTAGCCATGCGTCGAGATATACGACGCACGCCAATGTACTTGAACACATGTTCAAAACATGGACCGACCATCCATGAGGGGACCTGCCGACTCTTCTTAACATTTTTGCTATTATCTGACTGCAACCCCGACATGCATTATGGCCATGCAACAGCATCAGTACGGTACATGTAAAAAGCAACCCGCACATGCATTACATGATGACAGTCCACATACTTTAAATGATTCAACCATCCTTTGCCTGAGAAGGCATCCAAACACAAACCCAAGCCTAAGACATGAAAACAGGCCTAACAGACTTTCATAGTTACTGTACATTTGACAACAAAGAGCAGTCTCAACCAAATAAACACAAATGAAATGATAGTTTAGGAGCAAAGCTGGAAGCTGATTCGCTTGTCAGTCCTGAATCCTCTTCCAAGCTTTGCACTTCCAATACAAACTATATACGAATGGAAAAGAAAGGAAAGAAAGAAGAAAAAACAATGTATCGTTTACAACTAAACATGTTAACAGAATAATTTATGTGATGGCATCACCATCATATACCATTTCTATTCTCTGATCTTCCAAACAGGTATTTTTTCCTCTATTTCTTGAGGCAGATCCCTTCTGGGCTCCTGGATTTCCAAACCCAATTGGCTCTGCAACAGTCTTAAGAGATTCAACATGATAACTGAATATTATGCAGTGATAACTGAATTTAATGCAGTTTCATCAGTTCAGATTTAATTCTGTACAGTAAAAAACATAAGAGATTGAGAATTACCAACTCAATTGAAAAGAATTATCAAGCAGTGCCTGAGAATAGGCTTAGAGCTGTATAATTACCAGAGATGGTGCTCTCTCACGGCTGATCTTCATCGGGCCGGGAACGCACGAAACGCCTACGCCGCCTCGGTATTGGAACGTCGTCGGCCACATCATTCTCCAGATTCCAGTCCTCTTCATCATCATCCTGCAGACCCAGCAGGTTCTCGCCCCACAGACTACGCCTGCCAGAAAATCCAGATGTCCGGCGATGCCTTCTCCAGGCCCTAGACAGGCCTCTTGGCTCATCGATCTGAGCCATGGGACTGATCATGTGGAATAGAAAGAATGTGGTCCACCACGGCCCACTGCCTTCGCCATGGCCACCCTCTCCTTCGCCTGAGAGCCTATCTCCATTGTCAATGACGTAGTCCCCGAGCACGATAGCACCTGGCATGGCTGAACGGATGGCACTGACAATGTCGCCATATTCGCGCTGGTGTTCAAGGTGGCGCCAAGCGCGTTGCCTTGATGGGTCTACATCAGCAGGTCGTGTCATTGGATGGACTGTCCTGGCATGCCTGCGCAGCTCCCGGTAGTTACCAGAAAATGAGCACGATTCCCGAGAACAACTCCTCTGCTTAAGGTCGAGGTACTGCCGGGCCTCTTTTACAATCTTCCAGCTTTTCACAACTCCACGGCACAGGGGGCACTTCAAGTGTGAGCTCGATTCTGATAAACCAGCCCCACCCAACTCCTCTTGACTGTTCCTATCTCTATATGAGTCAGGGGCCGTCTCCATCCCCTGAGTTTCCAAACGGGCATCTGGCACGTGGGTGTTATTTTCTTCTAGCATTGCCAATACACCATTATTTTCTTCGAAGATGTAGTCTTCAGAAGGTTGCACTAGATTTCTTCTCATTCTTTCACCTCCGAAGATGGGTTCAGGAGTAAGGCTCTGAAGGGACCTCTGACCAGACCTCTCACTATCTGCACCTTCAGTGAGTGCCGGACTGGGATGAACAGGACTGTTCCTAAGATCGACTCTCGGTTTTTTAAATCGATCCAGGCAATTTGAATGCCTGTAACTTGTATCACAAATGTAAGATCTGCAGCCTTTGTCATGGGAGCTGCACAGGAGAAGTACAGCATTGTGCGGATGGTCCATGCATATTGGGCATGAAGCTTCATCCCACTCCTTGTGCAGAGCACGAATATCTACATCAGTGGATGTGCTAGCTTTCATATCTGTCATCTTCGGTGCACTGTAGTAAGTGGTTTAAAACATGAGACCGGTTAGGATGCCAATTGTTCCTTGAAACAAAGGATAAATTCAGAAGGGAAGAAACATAGATTTTAATGGACAGTTTAAGAATTGAATAATAAATCAAAGCAGTTAAGATGTGTCAATCTGGAACCCTGAATCACTATGAGAAACTTTCTGTTCTCAAACTGAAGAAAAATGATAGCACACATCCTTCCCAGGCTTGATTTTATACTTCACACTGAGGTTCAAGCTTCCAGTTTTCTGCCTTAAGAAAGGATAATCATGATCTTTGACACCTATGTTTTGTGAGGAGATAAATGTTCCTCCAAACCAATAAAAGGAGGGAGGGGAAAAGGTCTTAATCTTCAGCAATTATATCTCCTTTTGGGGATCTGCATGGAGATATCACAGACGAACAGCTAGCCACCACTTCACAATTTTAAGGGCTAGGATGGAATCAACAGAAGAAACAGGAACTGTGTAGCGTGCTCTTTAATGCAGACACTTCCAACTTCCAGTACACCTCTAATGATGTGGACAAGAATCAAGACGCCACAAATCATCGTACATACAAGAAGGGTCGGGGTGTCATCTAAAAGCATCTATCTTGCTCAGTGATTACGTTCATCGTTTCTTGAGAAGTTTCTGAGGAATGTGTAGGCAGACAGTACATGGAGTAAAATTTCTAAGACTTCTTCATACTGATAAAAAAGACCATGATTATAAGCAGCAACACAGAGAAAAACATGGCTATACCAGGAAGAAAATCCCCTGTCAGTAAAAACAGCCTAGCATCTGCATTCACAATAGAGAGTCCGCATCAGTGTTCCATTCCCACTGAACACAGAAAAAGCTAAAGATAATTTATACTTAAACCCCACATTTCTTCAACCTAGTTCACCAACCCTCGGAAGCCCCCAGGTGCTTGCCGAGGGGTTACATTGAAGGTGACCCCCTCAGTCAGCACCTGCCTAGAAGAACAAGCAGAAGAACAGGAACATGAACCGCAAGAAGACCAAAACAAAAAAAACAAAAAACTAAAGAATTGTACAGTCTTACGAGCAACAGTTTTATTGTGCCATGAATAACAAATTGCACCAAATGAAGCCAAAAGGAAAGAAAGAAAAAGAGGTTGAGAACCAACATGTTAAACACACGTGAATGCTGATAGGGGAAATTCTACAGTTGTTATTGACAATTTTAGCAGCATGAATGTAGCCTTGCAAGAAATGGTTGATAAATTGCAATTGAAAACTGAGAAGTACCCAAATCCTTATAGGATCCTGTGGGTGAACAATGAACGACAGTCCAATTCCAGTGACTTCACATTGCTTGGTTAACTTTTCATTGAGGAAAAAATAATCAGAGTTGGTACGGAGTGACATAATCCTAACAAAGTTACTCATATTTTCTTGGGGAGGCCAGACACAAGAATCCTAATGGTTTCTTGAAAATGGAAAGCACGTTATGCTGAAGCTAATGAGATGTTACAAGCAAACCAAGAAGACTAGACAAACCATCTTCAATGGTCCTCAACAATAAATCACTGTGGAAGAAAACTAGGACCAAGGTGTAGTTTATGTCGAGAATACAAACTCAACCTTTTATTGTGTTATGTCTTATGTTTATTGTGTTGTGAGTTTAGTCCACATCAGATACTTAGTGGAAAAGTGTGTTGTAATTCCTATCTATATAAAGGGGTTCAAGTCATCTAGTTTGGGATGTTGAGCTTGTAAACAATGTAGCACCTTGTGCACTCGAGAATCATTCCTCTTGATATAAATCGCATGTTCTCTCTTCCTTAAGTCTGTTAAACATGGTAACAAGCAATGTTGTCAAAATTGTGATCATATCTCAAATTGTAATGGGGGTTGAATCGTATCGTAAATCGTAAGATTTTTTATGATTTTCTTAAAATATTGGAAAAATGAAAAATATAAATAAATCAGAAAAAATTAAAAACTCATCAATCATCCCTTTTTCTCTTTTTGTCTTTCAAGAAATCTCCCTTAAAAAACATACAAGGATCCTTTAATAATGTATGTTCTTACTACCTTTCTTGATTGTAGAATCACATTGGAAAAGCGATATTTGATTCTGTAGACCGACGAAAAAAGATATTTTGATTTCTAGCCATCATTCCACAATAGATATAAGTCAACATGATCGTAACCATTCATAAAAACATTCTAGATAAGTCATGCATCAATTTGGTGTTTCAACCAATTAAGAAGTAATAAATTAAAATAAAAATAAATAAAATAAAATAAAAAAATTCATGATTTAACTTGAAGAAAATATCAGTCATTTAATCTCTTATAAAGAAGAGAATAAATTAATTTACCTTTTCTAAACGATTCTTAAAGCCTCCACCAAATTAAAAACATAAAATGAAAGTCAAGTGAAACTTAAAATGGTAGAGAACAAGTATAATTTGAATCATAAATCAGGATTTGAATCGTAAATCGTAGGATTCAAATCATAGAATCGTAGGTTTCAAATAAAAATGGATTCAAGGGTGGGATTCAAATCATTTTGCTTAAGATTCAACTCAAATCATAAATCGTAGGATTTTGACAACATTGGTATCAAGGTGGGTTAGATTTTGTTAATTGCATATTCTGTTTGTTATTCTTCTTCATCCTCATCCAAGCAATTGATCTTATAGGGCCACCGGAAATACCATTGCAACCAACTGCTTCTTCAGCATCCTTGATTATGCCTTTGCTGCACCTTCCATTCTCGTCCTAATAGACCCTCAAGACACTAGTGCAGGTGAGAACCTCCTCATCATTACAAATACGGTTGTCATCATCTTGAAGAAGACCATCTTTGTGGTGTATCTTTGTCTGAGTGGGAGTTATCCACCACTATTTTTGTCGTCTTTCACCATGCCTCACTTCTTCAATGCCATTATCCATCAACCATGTGGTTGGCATATTGGAGCTTCATAATGTTCTTTCGGGAGGAGGGTCGATGTATATGCAGTCCAGGCACTGCTTTGTTGAAGTTGGAGTGGCAGATCAGGCCATGGATTACCGTCTCAACCTCGCATCCCCAAAATAAATGAGTTGCAATCTTGGTTTTGCTAGACCGCAAACAATATGTTCGATGTAATGTGACCCCATCTAATATGGATGATTTCAACCAACACGAGTTTTCCTTTACATTGATCATTTCTTCTTCATTAGGCCTCCATTATCTGTTGTGGATGTGGTTCACTCTAATGTTGTACAGTATTGTGCTGCTGGTATCTTCACATGCAATTGTGGGTGTAGCCCCCCTCAGAACCATTGGCAGTGTGGTTCACGCACTTGTGCAAAATTACACTTATGTCTTTGAGAGGACTTTGCATATGAATGATGGTTTGGTGATTTGATGGTTATCGAGTTTAGATGGGCTACTATTTCAAGAGAAGATTAAATGGATGTCGAAAATTCAATCTAAAGACAAGCGGCAATAGAAGATCTTATATCAATGAGGGAGTGTTGAGAATAGAAAAAACCTTTTATTTTGGAGTTTATGTTTATTGTCTTGCAATTTTAGTCCCACATAGAAGATTTTTCAGAAAGTGATTTGTAACTCCTATCTATATAAAGGAGCTCAAGTTATCTAGTCCGGTGTTTTAAGTATTGATGATATCAGCCAATATATCCCAAGATATATCTTGTATACCACCCGTGCGATACAAAATCCACAAGTAGTGGGATATATCCTACATGTTTGATCCAATGAGCATTTTCAATTTTCGATCCTTTTTTCTGTAAATCATGTTAAATTAGTGTCAAATTATTACAAATCCACGATTTTTCATGTTTTGCAAGAAAATTAATAGTTTGAGAGCTTCAATTTCAAGATTTGGAGAAGATGGGCCGAGTAGCAGAAATTTTAAAAAAAAAAAATCAAAATTTCTCAATTTCTCACAAATCAGTCGCAATCTTTGTGTCCCAACATAAAATCAAACATGTAACCCGATCTAGTGATTCTTCTTTTGCTTTTGAATGTATTGCTTATGTTTCCACACGTCTTCTTACATTTATAAATTATATGAATAGATTTTGAATATACTTGCATCAATTCAATTAGACAACGCATAGATTAGGACCCCATACAAAGAAAATCTATCATGTGCACTTGTTTTTTTTGTAACGTTTTGATTTATAAGTGTGTATTGATGTCTTTTTTAACAATCACTGAAGTTTCATTGAAAAATTCAACCAATTTCCCTGTGTTTCCCACAACAGCGATACATTACGCGATACAACCGATATATCCCATGCGACAACTGATACGTATCCATATCCAAAGGGTGAGATACGTAACACGATATTGATATTTCAAACACTGGTCATCTTCAAACAGAGTCAGGGAGTGGTAATTGCTCAAGTGAGTAATACGGCAGCTCAACTAACAACGTGGTAGCTTATGCAATTGTGCAAGCATTACACCGGCAACATTCAAGCATTCACAGTGTACTCCAAAGTCGAGTGCATGGCATGCTAAGTAGACCACCTATCTTCAAAAGTTTCCATTCATCCTAAAGAACCTTGTAACAGTAGAGAATCAAGCAGTTGATGCGTTGAACTGCAAGACAGATCAAGCGAGATTAGAATAACGAGAACTGAACTTCCATCAAATAACCGTAATGACAGCTTTGTGTTCAAACTCCAACCATGTGTGGTATATCATACCAAACAGGTACATATTCTTTGGTTCTCGGCCTTATCTTCCTAGGAGTCTTTTACAAAGGTTGTTATTTGGAAGTTGCATTTGGAGGTCATTTCAATTTAGATAAATAGTACACTAGTTGAGGTTCATTTTTTATTGGCTAAGTTTGAAAAGAGGTGTTAGGCCCATTATTGAGCACTGCCAAGCTTGCTAATTGGGGAAAGGTAATAAGCAAAACACCAAAACCTATACACCTTTGCCAATTCCCTTTGCACCTTAGGAGGACATCATCATCAAAGCCTTATCCCAATTAAGTTATGTTGGCTAGATGAATCATGTTCCACTATCCCAATCTATCAAGGGCCATACCTCCAGTTAGACCATAGGTCATCAAGTCTTTTCTTACCACCTCCATCCATGGCCACCTTACCCTTTTAGAACCTTCCAACTGTACCAACTCACTCCCAACCAGCATGAAAACATCAACATGGATTTCTTCTTGGGATCACTAGAGACATGGAGGGACTATGCATCAATCTATGTTCTGTTTGATCGGTATAATAAGATAACACACTCCATTCCTTATAAGAAGACATTGAACACGTTGTGGATCGTTATGACCCTCTATAAGACATCAATTTTTTACTGCAGTGTGAAGTTCATACTTCATTTTTTGCAAGACTCTAGGCAAAAATGGGCATGAAGCTAAAGTGCTCCTGGTGATTATCATCCATGGACAGATGGTGAGGCGGAAGTGGTGAACAGAAGTCTTGGGAATATCTTACAACGACCAGTTAATGAGTATCAACATGAGACCTCATCCTTCCACATGAAAAGTTTGCTCATAATTATTCAATTAAACGACATGATATTCTCCTGTTGACATTTCATATAGGTTTAAACATAGACAAATCATTTCCCTTTGCCTATTGTGATTAAACCAAGTGAGGAGGCCAATGGCTTCTCCCACAGCATCAAGATGATCCACAAAGACGTTTAAAAAAAGAGTGAGAGAAACCCAATGAATGAAAATTATAGGAGCAGACATGCGAGAACAGTTCACTCAATCCAAGGAGACGAGGTTATGGTTCTATTCATATAGAAAGGTTTCCTTCAAGATCATATCGCAAGTTACAGTTTCGTGATAATACATAGCATATCGAACTTCCACCTCATTGGAGATCAGCTTATCATCGTCTTATCAAGCTTCAACCTGAACTGAAATTGACACTCTTCAATACGGAGACCTCACCGCCTATCTCATGAAACAAAGAGGACAAGCAATACAAGTACCATGACTGCCAAAACAAACTGAAGCAATGAATGAAGATGTGCTCGATGATGGCGGTTACCAAATGTTCTTGGTGAAGCGGAACAGGAGAAGATCAGACAATACATGGATTGCAGTTGCAGATTTCTAGCACATGAAGCCATATCTTTACAAAGAATGCATTTCCATTATTTAGCTCAAGAGAGCCAATCTCTCTCAAGCTAGGGGAGACTGATTCATCAAGAACACCAATCCATCAAGTGTATAACAGAAGAACCAGGAATGGGTCACACGTACTAGCTGAACCATAATTCGGGTCCTAAGGGACATCGTATTGACACATGGATTATGTGGCTCACAAGATCAGATTCATCAACAACACCAATCCATCAACTGTATGGAAGAAGAACCAGGGATGAGTCCCGCATACTAGCTGAACCATATTTAGGGTCCAAAGAGACAACCTATTGACCCATGGATTATGTGGCTCACAAGGTCAATCATATGACCACAATAAAGGACCAACTGCAGGCCCCACAAGAACCATCGGATGAGTATATGTAGGAGCCACAAATACCATATAGCCACATGTTTAGCTAGAGTATTTGTAGGAGCCACTTATCCAATATAGCCAAACATTTAGCTAGAGTATCGTATTAGTTTCTCATCTCATCTCAAAATTAGTGGCACGTTCCTTTTGTTATTGAACTTGTGAAGTAAGAAAAGATGATCAGTAGCAAAGTTGATTTCTTATTCAATAAAGATTTTGAAAGACTCGTCTAGACTTTGGTGTTTGGAAAGTGTGATTTTTCTTAGTTCTAATAGTTTGTACTACTAAAAGAGTAGTTTAAGGATACCTCAACAATCTCTTTTTGTTAAGGAAAATTGTGACAAAATCTGGTACATTCAATACTAAATTACTAATTGATCCTCATTTTGTGGATTCAATTTTTCCTATGCTGCATCTTAAAGATCATTTTTACCTACTTCTGGGGTGAAGGGATTGGTACAGGTTCAATCTACCTGATGAACAGTTCATACCCTTGGAATGTTCAGCTCACAAATTTTATTTTATTTTTTTTTTAAGTAACGAAGAAAATATATTGAAAGGGAAGGAAAATATGTTCAGCTAACAAAATTTTAACTCCGTAGAGACAAAAACTGGCCTGAAAATCCCATTCTCTTCAAGCCCTATTTCATTTCCTGACATATCACATGTTGTACACTTCTTTCAATTATACTTTATTGGGAGAAATAAGTTTGGCTCAGATTTTTCCTCGCATCCAAATGGGCCCTTAGTGTGCATCAGTCATTGTTGAGTGCCCTAAATGTGATATTTTAATGGCATGTTGATGCAGGCCCACAACCCACCATAGGGCCAGCATGTGCTGATTTTGGACTGTTTATTTATAGATTTGGACCTAAATATCAAGAGCTGCAATTTATTATTTGTGGGAAATATGGGGAGATGTGATGGATGATATGAGGCTGATTTGAAGATATGATTGAAGATTCAGAGGATTATTTCTTTTTAATATTAATTAAGCTTTTACCATCTTAGGTAGATTAGATTGATTTGAAATCAATCTCTTAATTGGGGGCTCCTCATTAATGATTCGTTTAGGATATAATAAAGGAGAGGCGGTGTAGGAGGTAAGTATTCCAAAATTTTCTAAGTGTGAGTTTCTTAAGTTTTGTAAGAGAAGAAGTTTGATATCAACAAAATTATTTCTCCCTCTACTCCATTATTTTTGTGGGTGTACTCTTGTCCATTTCTTGTGATTCGGGTGTCGAGATCTCATTGACTCGATAACCGGGTTGCACCACATGTCCCATATGCAAAATGATGGGTCAAAATCAAATGCAGCATGACATGTAGCAAATGCATTCACAGAGATATTTTTATATTTTTCACGTGGATTTTTATATGAACCATATTCACAGGAAAATAGATCTTGTAAATCTTGTTGTTGATCATCATTAACCAATTGTCACATGATTATGCCTCTTTCAAGAGTTGGAAATGCATTTATTTGACACATAACAACATGCTTAGACTTTTTTGTTGGCAGTAAGAATGCGCTCTTGCATGGACAAAAGCCAATATATTTCTGCTTATGGATGTAATCTTTCAAAAAAAAAAAAGGATCTTCCAATACCTTGGTTCACCAAGTTCTACTTGGACCATGATTCACTTCCTTGTTGCATGGTTATATCAGGGAAGCTCGTTTAGCATATCAGTTCAAATTTAGAATCAATCCCTCAAACTAGGACAGATGGTCAATACCAAGCTACCAATGCAAGTCATTCTAAAGGAATAATTGAAGAATTTACACACTGCAGCAATCAATGAGAACTGGGACCTCTGGATGACCCAAAAAGGGCAACCAGTTTTGTTTAGATGATGTTTTCACAGGGTTAATGATTGATTCCGTTTGGATCACTTACATGGGGCCACTGGGGGAGGCCAGCTGGAACTAGTGCAAAACTAAGGTTGGGATGGAGTTTAGGCTATGCTGCAAATGCTTCCCAAATGTGATTGAGAGAAACAGAGGCCACTGTAGGAGGCCAACCACATGTGATTGAAATTTCTCAAATGTGCCAATGTGAGTCAATAACATTGACTTCCTATGTATCGAAAAGAAATCAACTTGCTCACAGCAGGTGGAAAATGCATCAAAAGATATTATTTTCATTTGACTTTGCAATGAATTAACTCCATTCAAGAAGCAAATTCCATTTGTAACAATTTAGCCAATCAGGAAGGTTGTTTTTTAGACTTATGATCATTTACCCAGTCTGCAGGATATGTATTTTAGGCTTTTCCTTCTACTCTTCTAAGGTTTATTATATTATTGCATCATCAATTAAAAAATTAGTATTAAAAAATTAATAAATAAATAAAAATACATGGTGATTCAAGTTTACCCCACAAGGAGTCCATTGCTTCATTAAGATTAAGTACTACATATTAAGTAACAACATGTCATGAATTTGAATGCAGGCACTAATGGAAGCCTAAGGAGACTTGAAAAGGAAGAATAAGAGGTCAGTCCATCACATTATGAAGAATATCTGGAAAATAGTATAAAGATTACATATTAGGGTGTGAAAAGCTGGGAAACAAACCTCCAACATTATCAAGATGTAAATACTCACCCTGAAAAAGGAACTCCGAACTTTAGTCCCCTACGCCTTGTAGCTTCTGAATTGTTATGACAGTAATCAGCTTGTATGCATGATAATGATGGTCAATCTTGATTTGTTTCAATGATGAAATCCTATAAACAAGCCAATGCAGAATCTCCCAAAGACTGTAACAAATAATCCAGTGCCCTAAAAATCTTGAAGAATTACAGCCTTCGACTAACACATTTACAATTATCTCAAGCTCCACAAAAGTGTCCTAAAACCTGCACTTATTCCGTAAAAGAATGATGATGGTCATGTACAAAATATCCAAACCGTACAAGAATCAGAAAATGTACAAGCAGATGCAATTATACAAAGTAACAATTTTAAAAAATAAATAAATAAATAAAAACAAAATAAATAAAAAATAAAGATGGCATTAAAATCAAATGTTGCTTCAAATTCAAAACCATCAACTCAAACACCTAAAGTCAATCACAACAACACGAAATCAGTCATTAAGGCATAAGTGCATTACAAATGAAGAATTGCCAAAAAGTTCAAAGTAAAGGAAATCTTTAAATGGATTATGCTCCCATTAATTGGTAAAGAACCCTTCAAAGCCATCTACTCTTCTAACTTCATACTCAGAACATATGATGCCAGGAAAGGTAATTAAAATGCCAGAGTAGTCTAGACCAGCAAAGCTCCCACACACCTCCTAAGCTTATCTTCATACATGTGGCAAACATGTATAGCATCAAACTAAAAATTAAGCAGCGCCCTACCTTAGTCAGGTCATAATCCAAAAGGTAAAAACACGCTGATTGTAAAATTCGCATCTGTTGAACTAGAGAACCTTTTCTTGAAGAATATCAATGGTCAACAGGACTGGGTTAAGCTGTTGACCATCCACAAGATTCTCCCTTTCAATGGCGAGGATTGTTTGATAAATGTGATTTTGGGATATGGCCATCCAAGGAAAGGTCTGCTGATGATTAGTTTGAATCTAGTTCTTGTTTGCCATGTGTATGAAAATTGTCACGTTTTTCCTTCTTTTGAGAAGGCCATAACTTAAACCAGAAGGAAAAAAAAAAAAAGTGACAAAACCTGTAGTATAGCCCTAATGTGATATATATCTAGAAACCTTCAGCAATGAAATGGTTAGGACTACGTTTGAATTTGTGGGCAGTTGTCTGGCTCTTAGCTAATTGCCTGTAAAACCATAGGTCACTACAGCCTAAAACATAAGCCTAATTTTTTGGTAGGTGACCAATCAAAAAGGCAATGATACTCATATCACATCATTAGGAAAAAAAAAAATGGAATACCCAGCTTGGATTCTCTGATAAGGGGCCCAGATGATGGATCCCCTTCCCCAAGACCTTAAAACTAGATCTATCCAGATCTCTACACCTACTACACCTTTTCAATTGGGCTAAAAGTCCGAATTGAGACAATTTGTCAGAAATAGTTCAGCACTATAATACTTGTGAATTGCAACCATATCTTGAGAAATTGGATCTAGGCACCCTGTTCACAATACCTGTACCTGTATTCCACTAACATCGCCCAGAATACTGAATTCCACATAATCATTTTGATCCAACATCAAAATCCACATAAGCAAAGCCCCTGAAACCAATTTCCTTGCCCCAAAACAATCTCTCCTTGGCTTGTTATAATCAAAATCCAACAAGCAAAACTGCACTTACGGAACATCAGATTGTGAAGTAAAAAACAAGAATCTTTACAAGATTTAACTATCCACAGCAAGATATTCCATCACCCAAACTATTACCAAAGCCCCCAAAACCTAACCCTAATTAGATACCGTTTCCTTCCCTACAATACAAGAAATCCAAACCCTAACCCCGACCAGATACCGACCCTATCCAACAAAGAAATGGAAATCCAAGAACGGATTCATCCCCGAATGACCTAAAAGGCGCAGATCGCAAACAGAAGAAACAGATCAAGAACAAATACATAAGGAAAAAATAAAATAAAATCGAAATCCTTAGAAGGGGAAAAAAAAGGAATCGGATTTTACAGAAATTTGAGAGATGATCGAATCGCTGGCATTTGATTCGATGATGCAGATAGATCTGGAAAATTCGAAAATTCACTTTCTTCTCTCTCGCCCTCTCTGTAAAATTCCTCTATTAAAAAAAAAAAAAAAAGGGTTTTGGGGGTTTTCTTTGGTTATTGCTGGTATTGAGGGAAGAAACAGAACCGAGGAAAAACCAAAGGAGCGGAATTTTCGTTGAATAAGAAAATCAATCGCACGTGAAAATGAGAAAATCCAACCACTGCTGTTGTATAGGAATTTTACAAAAAACTACCTAATTAACGTGAAGTTTACATTCCACTACCCTATTAAAATACGTTTTGAAAAAGCTTATCATTCACGCCACCTCCCGTTACGTCTCTTTGACGACCGGTTTGAGTGGGTGTGCGACCACAAATATGTGTCCTCTTTCGGTGGGCCCCACCTGATGTTTATGTAAAATCTACCACGACCTTCAGGTGAATCATATCGTGATAGGTCATGGACCCAAAATCCACCTCCATCCATAATTTAGGTGGACCACATGATTGAAGAAAGTACACAGGACAATATTTACCCTTCCAACTGTTTCTCTTATTATGCCCGTCAAAAATACCGATGGGCCTGATTTTTAAGCCACATACATAAATTTTGCTTTTTCATCTAATGGTTGGAGTGGATTTCATAAAATCATCAAGGCAGTTCTATAAAAATTAAAAATGGACTGAACCACTGACATAATAGGTTGTATCTAACCTAGGATTATCCATTTAAATTATTTTAACGAGCTGAATTCCGCCCATATGTAAGAGTTACTCTGATCATTAGATATTTAGTTTCGTATTATGCTTATAGGCTAAAAATTAAGTTGACTTGTGATTTTGTTAGGCCACACCAAGTAAAATAGTTGAGAGAGATGTCTACCCTTGGATCTCACAGGGCCCATCGTGATAATTAGATAAATTCTACTCTACCAATAAATTCCAAACAAAACCCTAGGGCCTGTTTGGGAGCGTGGATTTGAAACCCCTGGATTCGGAACCTTCAGGATTGGAAACCCCTTGGCTTTACAATCTTTACGGTGTGTTTGGCACCGTGTAGTGTGAATCAACTTTAATTCAAAAATACCTTCCAACTGTTTCTCTTATCATGCCCATCAAAAATACCGATGGGCCTGATTTTTAAGCCACATACATAAATTTTGCTTTTTCATCTAATGGTTGGAGTGGATTTCATAAAATCATCAAGGCAGTTCTATAAAAATTAAAAGTGGACTGAACCATCGACATAATGGGTTGTATCTAACCTAGGATTACCCATTTAAATTATTTTAACGAGCTGAATTCCGCCCATATGTAAGAGTTACTCTGATCATTAGATATTTAGTTTCGTATTATGCTTATAGGCTAAAAATTAAGTTGACTTGTGATTTTGTTAGGCCACACCAAGTAAAATAGTTGAGAGAGATGTCTACCCTTGGATCTCACAGGGCCCATCGTGATAATTAGATAAATTCTACTCTGCCAATAAATTCCAAACAAAACCCTAGGGCCTGTTTGGGAGCGTGGATTTGAAACCCCTGGATTCGGAACCTTCAGGATTGGAAACCCCTTGGCTTTACAATCCTTACGGTGTGTTTGGCACCGTGTAGTGTGAATCAACTTTAATTCAAAAATACCTTCCAACTGTTTCTCTTATCATGCCCGTCAAAAATACCGATGGGCCTGATTTTTAAGCCACATACATAAATTTTGCTTTTTCATCTAATGGTTGGAGTGGATTTCATAAAATCATCAAGGCAGTTCTATAAAAATTAAAAGTGGACTGAACCACCGACATAATAGGTTGTATCTAACCTAGGATTACCCATTTAAATTATTTTAACGAGCTGAATTCCGCGCATATGTAAGAGTTACTCTGATCATTAGATATTTAGTTTCGTATTATGCTTATAGGCTAAAAATTAAGTTGACTTGTGATTTTGTTAGGCCACACCAAGTAAAATAGTTGAGAGAGATGTCTACCCTTGGATCTCACAGGGCCCATCGTGATAATTAGATAAATTCTACTTTGCCAATAAATTCCAAACAAAACCCTAGGGCCTGTTTGGGAGCGTGGATTTGAAACCCCTGGATTCGGAACCTTCAGGATTGGAAACCCCTTGGCTTTACAATCCTTACGGTGTGTTTGGCACCGTGTAGTGTGAATCAACTTTAATTCAAAAATACCTATGCATGATATACTCACAGGCATTTTAATTTAATTACTAAATCAACTTTAATATCTCTAATTAGTGAGATATATAATTTTTGACACTATGGTTGTGATAAACCCGCTGAAATATATGTTTTGCCCGAAAATGATGAAATTTCAAGTCTCAGATGGACCCAAGCACAATATCATGTCTGAGTGACTAACCAATGATTTTTAATCATTGATTAATAGGGACAATGTTTGGACGGTGCTGGATAATATTTGGACGGTGCTGATTTACAAGGATAGTGTTTGAACGGTGTTGATCATCATTAGTGGGTCATGTGCCCAATAGAATGCTAGTGTACAGGGACACACACATCACACCTGCAACTATTGAAATGATTTTAGGTGTAATCCAAGGCCTCACATTGGATTGCAAACCCCCTCATAGAGGGGATTGGAAACCCCCTAGACCAGCAACCCCCAATTACTTTATGTGCCAAACAACTAAGGGGATTTGAAACCCCCTCCAATCCCCTCTAATCCCCTCCAATCCACGGTGTCAAACGACCCCTTAGGCACACAGCTCAAAAATCATATTCATTCTTGATTCACAGGGATTATACTTATATAAATAAAACAAAACTTTAAGCATGTGGCTCAAAAATCATATTCATTTTTTATTCACATGAGCCACACTAATAAAAATGATTTTAAAACTGAGTGTTGTTTTATACACTATCTTCAATCATATGGTCCATTAGAAACTCTTATAAAGCTTATTTGTATGGCCCTTGACCAAACACCTAGTAAAGGACCCATGGTTGTGGTGGATTTTATATAAACATAAGGATGCCAGCAATCGAGCCACCCATTCACGGTATGCAATGGTAATTATATGAGTTGATTAGGAAGCTTTATATGAATTAATTAAGAAGCTTTTTGAATACTTAAAAAATATACCGAAAATATAAATTTCATGGTGCAATTTGGCTAAGTACGCTGCGGGTAGCCAGTCAGTGCTCTTTGGGCTCAACCATGATGTATGTCTTTCATCCATGCAACCTATCCATTTTTTCCATATCAATCTATGGCATAAGCCAAAAAGTTATTTAAATCCAAATCTCAAGTAGACCTCATTATAGGAAACAATGATGAACGCCCACCGTTCAAAATTTCCTTGGGAGTTACAAAAGTCTTGGATTCAAGCTTATATTAGTTTTTTTCCCTCATCCAATTATGTATGACCTGATCAACATATTTAATTTCAAATAACCATTACAGCCGGACTTAGGAGGTTTTTAATGGTGGACATTTAATCACTACTGTTTCATGTGGTGTGGTACATCTAAGATTTACATACACATCATTTTTTATTTATTAAGCCTAAAATTATTGGAAAAAATGGATAAATGGGGTGGATAAAACACATACATCGTGGCAAGGGGACCTAGGAGGTTTTTAATGGTGGGCATTCAATCACTACTGTTTCATGTGGTGTGATCCATCTGGGATTTACATACACATTATTTTTTTGATTAAGTATAAATTTATTGGAAAAAATGGATAAACGGCGTGGATAAAGCACTTACAACATGGCAAGGTGAACAAAGTAGCCTATCCTTAGTTTTATATTTATTAGGTAGTTTTTTATAAAATTCTCAGTAAAATCTTTGATACGTCGTTAGGGTGTGATGGATGATATGCGTGAGGCATAAATAATTCAAAAAAAAAAATAATAATAAAAAAATAAAAAAAAAATCAATTTATGTGTTCCAGTATAGATGCATCAGGATCCAAAAGTGAGGACAATTTGTCTATCTTGGTTATTGGATTGGTGGACACTTATTGAATGGTTAAAATACCCAGTGATCCTAAATCAGTGGAGTTTCCACGAATCAGACGTCAAGATCGGTCAGACTTTAGAGCAGTTGGTTTCAGTTCTTAGTCGGTTTAATTCGAATTAAACCATACCACGTGTACGATCAATGAGCTGTGTATCGATCAAGCATCTTGAGGTGGCAGAGTATTTATGAGAGGGTTTTTATTTATTTTTTGTCCAAGTAGCCAGGTGGTGCGATGTGGTCGTCGTAGGAGTCCATCCTTTCCTACATTATATTCCCGTAACTTCTAAACCAAATTTTAATTTATCGAATAATTCAGTGGGTTTAGTGTAGAAAGGAATGAGTTTTTTTTTTTAAGGAACATGGCCCGTATCAACAACTATAATTCAGCTCATCCCTTTGGCGATTTAATTCGTTCATTTTAATCGGACAATCTTAAATCTAAAAGTTTTTTCTATTTTATGTCTGAGGTTATCTAATTATAAGTTACTTTCTCCGGTTCATCTGTGATGAGTTTTGCCCTCAAATTTAGACCGATGACATAAAATTAAAATCCATTGCATGTAGACATGATGGATTTGCTTCAAGAAAACTTATTGGCTCTAGCTAAAATATGGATGGGTTTGAAACTGTGGCCCTTACTGAATGAGGGCCATTTGGTCGTTTTCTTCTTCCTTCTAAGTTTTTCACAGGAGGGGAGAAGGCCATGAAAGGGATGATGGTGTTTTTTTTTATTCCCTTCTTTCCTCTTTCCTCATTCCTCTTTCCTCATTCATTCTTCTTCCTTCTTATTTCATTAGTTTCCTTTATAGTTTTTTTATTTGGTGTGAATGATGAGAGTTAGTGAAAGGGAAGGTGTGCAAGTATACTATAATGGGAGAATTTTTATAATAAAAGGGTGTTGTGATTGATAAATTTTGTAATAAAAGAATATTGTGATGTATGAATTTTGAATGGAAGAACATTACAATGGATAAATGTAATGAACGTTGGAATATATGAATACTGTAATGGATGACTATTGCAATGAATGAATTTTTATAATGGAAGAATATTGAGATGGAAGTATATTATAATGGATGAATGTTGTATGGTGGATCATCGATATTTATTGTGGATCGCCCATTTTCACTGTGGATCGCCGATATTTTCACTGTGGATCGTCCATATTCAGCGTATATCGTTGATATTCACTGTAAATCATCGATATTCATTGTGGATTGCTGATATTAAGAGTAGACCGCTGATATTAGAAGTGGACCGCTGATATTCAGTTGAGAGTCGATGATATTTAATTGATGACCAGTTGAATATCAGCGGTCCTCAGTTGAATATCAGTGGTCATCAGCTGAATATCAATGGTCTTCTACCGAACATCAACTAAATATCAATGGTCCTCAGCTTAATATTAGCAGTCCACTTTAATAATATCCACATACCTCACTGAAAATCGATTGTCTATTACTAATATTTGCGGTCCACAGTGAATTCCACTGTTAATATCAGTGATCCTCTGTTAATATCTGTGATCCTCACTGAATATCAACTGTCCACAGTAAAATCCACGATCCATGTTGTATCACTATTGATACAACAAAAAAGGTTTCCTACTACTATCCTCTCTTTCACAAACTTCCACTATTCATATTAAAAAACTCACAACAACTATAAAAGGGAACCACCACACCATCCGCTCATTCGGAAACTCTCACCAATCATACCCAACCAGACAAATAACAAAAACAAGTATATAAGAAACCATCACACCTCTTGTCTTTCACAAACTCCCACCATTCAAAAATTTTTCATTACAACATTATTCCATTACAAAAATTCATTTATTACAACATTCTTCCACACCCTCATCCCTTTCGCAAACTCATACCATTAATATATATTAAAAAAAAAAAAAAAAAAAAAAAAACTATAAAGGGAACCATCGCACCCTCCTCTATTTCACAAATTTCCATCATTCATATAAAAAATTTAAAAAAATTAAAAAAAAAACGAAAAACAATTATAAAGAGAACAAATGAAGGAAGAAGGAATTAAAAAGGAAAAAGGAAGAAGGAATGGAACTAAAAAACATTATTCTCCCTTTCACACCCTCCTCCAATCCCATGAAAAAACCAAGGAAGAAGGAAACGACTAAATGGCCCTCATGCAGAAAGAGCCCCGCATTTTAAACTCATCCATATCTTAGTTATGGCCCACTAGGTTGTTTTAAAGCAAATCTATCCTGGCCACGTGTAAGAGGTTTTAATGTCATGTCATCAGCCCAAGTTTGAGGGTAAAACTCATCACAGATGGACCACACATGAGAAAATAATTCAAAATTAATGCACAACGTTAGTGTAGTTATGAGTCATAGAAAACAGAAAAAATCCTCTTTTAGGTAAAGCTGGGCATGGGACAGCTTGAATCATCTGGCTCGTTCAAACCCGACTTGACCCAAACCGAATGGGTGACTCGGTTCGAACAGAGTAGGCTTCGCCCAGTCCCAACTCAAACCGAGTTGATTCTTAGTTATCCAGTAACTCAACCCGAAACTTGATCCAAAACCCAACTCGAGTCGGGTTCGAGTATATATATATTTTTAAAAAAACTAATTTCTAATTATCTCTAACCCTACTCGTCGCACCTGATCCCAAACTCTCTCTCCCTCCCTCACCCTCCTCATCTTCCAAGCCCAATAGCCATCCACCACCACCACCAACATCCTCTCTCTCTCTCTCTCTCTCTCTCTCTCTCTCTCTCTCTCTCTCTCTCTCTCTCTCTCTCTCTCTCTCTCTCCACTCCCTCCCTCATCTCTCGATCCGACTTGGTGCCAACTTGACCCAACTTCGTACTTCTAATAAAGTCGGACTCAGTCCGGATCAGTCTAGGCCAAACCCGGACTCAGATCGGGTTAGGCATGCTGGACTCAGTACCAAGTCATATTGAGTTCTAGTCAGGCATATTTCAAAACTGGATCGAGTCGGGTTAACCATAACTCGGTCCAACTTGACTCAATGCCCAATTCTACTTATGGGTTCACAGTTGTCTGTTTTAAATGAATGGATCAGATCAGCCAATGGGTGGGCTAAATTTCAATTTTTGGTGGGGTCCACGTCCCTTAAAAAAATAGTTTCTCCTTTCGAGACTAGAGTCGAGTGTACTAGGGGCATTTTTGTCATTCAAAAAATGAAAAGTGGTTTTAGGGCTACAAAAAATTACATTAGGAAATATGAGCTCTTGTCATGACCACGTCACAATATATGGCTATTTGGACCAGAAACCCTATATGGGATCACATATTTAGTGCACTAGTCTTCCAAAAGTGCAGCTCCCTCCCTTGGATCATCCACCAGTGAAAAATCTCAGCGGTTAGTTAAGCGATCCCCACGAGTGTTGGATGTGGTGGAAATTTGCATGGATCTGATTATTGACAATTTGAAATTGAGTAGAGCAAAGGAACATTAGTGATGGTGAAGCCCTGACAATGAAAAGTCCACTTTGAAGGTTTTGATTGTCCACCAAGTGATTTGATTTACTTATCCATCAAAGGTGTGGCCTAGACAATTACTCGATCGGTTCATATCATTGAGAATTATGCAAGCTTTAATATGAGTGAAACACAACAAATGAAGAAATTGGTTTATCGTGCTTAGTTCTATGGCCCTTTGACGCCCACCTTTGATGATGTGTGACCCTTCTTTATACGTTTAATAATACAATATTACCACCAAAGGTGGGGGAAAAGCATGAACGATGTCATGCTACGCAACTCCGTATGAAGTGGGCTATTTTCCTCAGTGATCTAGACTGTTGATTTGATAGGGCCCACTCCGGGCATCAATTTGATGCATCAGAGAGGATCCTATGACCTATTTGGAATGTGGGATTAGGGGGTATGGAATTACATTTGGTCCAATGTTAATTGCATTTGATGTTTGTAAAAGATGGAAAAATAAATTAGATTAATCCGGGTATCATGCCATCCATCCTTGTAGGAGATACAAGGGGAATATTTATTGGATTTTAAAATCCCACATCTGTGGCCACATGTTGAAGCCCACCAGATCAATGCATTGGACCAAGATGCCATGGGCCCCACTCTTACCAAGAAAGTGCCTAATGATAAAAATCATGTCATTGTGGGCCTGATAGTTGCTCTTCATGATGATCGCATGCATTAAAGCCTATAGTAATTACCAAGTGATCCCCTTGTGTGGGGCCTATCACGCCCCGAACTCGGAGACCGGGCTCACAAAATTCCCGTTCACCGAATCCGGCGCCGACAGCCTCCGTAGAACCCCATTTTCGGCTCCCAGCGCCCATACGCCAGGTTCCGATCCTGGGATGCTACAAGGAGGATTTCTAATAATCCATTTGATTCGTAATGAGCATAACCACAAGTATAACCCACGAACAATAACCACAAGAACACCATCACAAAATCCACTATGAACAAAAACTTTAAGTACAATGCGTCTAAAGGGAAATACAATATACGGAAGGAGATAAAAACTCTGAAAGCTCAGCTGCTCGCTCCTGCTGCGGCACAACTACGGCTGCGACCTGGCACTACCTGCACGCATCAATCGTGCATAAGCTTATAGAAAGCTTAGAGGGCGGTGCAAGTGTGTGCGAACGTGCTCAGAATGCAATGCCGGAGTAATGCGAAATCATGCTGATGAGTACGAAAATGCAACCAGCCGTACCAAGGTTATGCAGTACAAGATGTGAATGCTATCGGCCATACCAAGGCCATGCGATGCAATATGTAAGTCAAGCATGCCAATCCTCATACCAATGCAACTCCTCACAAGAGCATCAAATCAGTACGGTTCTCAGTCTGGATAATCACCGGGGTTCAGTACACTCCAAATGGCACTGTCTCTCTCCAAGCAGCACAGTCCAAGTGAGCGTAAGAAACCTCACTATCCGCATGGCCAATAGTCAGCCAATACCTATCCGGCACGTCGATAGCGAACCCATTTCCGAGCTGGTCAAACTCAGCCTAGTAATGCCCCCTGCTCTCGGGCGAGTAAGGCCACACCCCTTTCCAACCGACCACGACACAGTGGGAGACGCGGCCTCATGGTATTCGGCCCTCGTGCGCTCATATATCCACTCGGTCTCGACGTTGGAGTCATCCTCTGGTACCATCGGGTTCAGGGACTCTCACCCAGGGACATCTATGGCGCCCCAATTGCTTAGAACAAGATTTTCCGGTATCCAACCAACCACCCACGGTGTGTCTGTAGAGGCTATGGCCCTGATGTCGCTAGGGCATATCACAATCACACAAATGCAAGTGCATGTATCACACTATCAGTCATGCAACCATCCTGCGTGAAGCACGCGCTCATGAAGGGCAACTCCGCCTATCAGGGGGCCCGCAAACAGTCTGCCCGAAGGCATATGCAATGATCAGTCCTTTCTCACATCAAGCATACATATGATGCGTATGTGTATGGTCATGAGTCATGGATCCGTACTAAACATGTTATGTAATTATGGGCTCTGCATAAAGGAAATGGGCCTAGACAGCCAATGTACTACAAGTACGGGCCATCAGTGGGCCTCAGGGAGAGTGGTGGTGCGGACCTTTAACCGACACCGATCATGCAATGTGGACGTCAAACCATCATTGCTCCCAAGGCATAGCCTGCTATAAACATCATTATATACACCACGGGGAATCACACATTGCAATGGATATAATTGCACTACATTGGGCCTTAGGTAAATCAAAGGGGCCATATCATATGGGCCTTATATATATCCAAGTGGGCTTCAATATCGGGCCTTGTACATACCCAAGTGGGCCTCGATGGATGGCCCACTAATACGCTAAGATGGACCTCATCACATGGCCTAAAAAGATCTCAAAAATGATTGGTCGGTTTGAATGAAACTCATGCATCATACTAGGTCCCATCGGGATGGAAGGTATAAATAAATCACATACATTTTGTGTCCCAAGCAGGACCCACCAAAATGTTTATTTTCCATTTAACCTAGGACCCATCCAAATGCTTATTTTCCATCCAGCCTAGGGCTCATCAAAATCTTTATTTTCTATCCAAAGTGGGACCTGATATAATGTTTATTTTTCATCCAAACTGGACCAATATAATGTTTGTTTTTCGTACAAAGTGGGGCCCACATATTGTTTATTTTCTAGCCAAAGTTGGGGCCCAATATAATGTTTATTTTACATACAACCTATTGATAGGGTCATATGACCATGGGGCTCACCATGATATTTATTTTCCATACAACCAGTTCATAGGGTCACACAGACGTAGAGGGGCCCACAATAATGTTTATTTACCATTCAACCTATTTATAAGGTCATGTGGACCTAGGCCCACTGTAATGTTTACTTGAGTCCAACCTGTTTACAAGGCCACAGGCCCATCATCCACCCTGTTCAAAAGCAGGTGGACCAGGGCCCACCGTGATGTTTATTTGCCATTTCAACGGTAAAAGGATGGGCCCTCACCCAACACTGTTTCCTGAAACGTGGTCCACTTGAGATTGGGATGTACCTCATTTTTGGACTCAAGCCTTAAAATGATCTGTTAAAACGGATAGACGGCGTGGATGACACACATACATCATGGTGGGGCCCACGGCTGGGGCCGTGAGGCCCAGCCCGTCCGCCCGTCTCTGTCAGCGGCAGCAGCAAGCTGCTGCTGCTTCCTTTCTTCTTCTTCTTCTTTTATTTGTTTTTATTTTTATTCGGGGCCATCGAGATGTGATTCACAATCCAGTCCACCCATTATGTATGTCCCACTTGTCTGACCGTCCAGAACGAGTTTCAGCTGCATCCAAACATCAGGTAGGTCCCACCAAGTACTTTTATATATTCTGGCATGTCTTCACATGATTTTAGAGGGTATGGCCCACCCGGTGATCAGATCACCTCAAGACTTTGGCTCAACGCCTAAAAGGATATGGAGAAGAAGAGGGACGGCATGGATTCAACATATTCAACAAGGTAGAGCCCTCATGAACAATGCCCAAAAATTCATTTTTTTTTTTTTAAAGGAGCCTCTGTTTCACGTCCAACGTACAGAGACGTTGGATGTTAGGATTTTTTTATTAATATTATTTTGTTGGGGTCACTGAGATGTGATTCACAATCCAGTCCACCCATTATGTGTGTCCCACTTGTTTGGCCGTCCAGACCGAGTTTCAGCTGCATCCAAACTTAAGGTACGCCCCACCAAGTACTTTTATATGTTCTTACATGTCTTCACATGGTTTTAGAGGTTATGGCCCACCCGGTGATCAGATCTCCCTAAGACTTTGGCTCAACGCCTAAAATAGGATGAGGAAGAGGATGGACAGTATAGATTTGGGAAATACAATAAGGTGGGGCCCATGTGAGCAACATCCTAACCCTTTAAGAAATTTTATTTTTCTTTAAAACAAAGCAGCCTGACTTTCAGCGTCCAGAGACGCTGAACGTTAGCTGTACATGCACCTACGGTGGGTCCCACATGTACGAGTCTCCACATTAATCAGGGTGGGTCCCACATCGAGGTGAGGCTCATATTCATCAAGGTGGGTCCCACTCAATCATGGCCCACCTTTATTACATATGAAATATATTTATATATATATATACATATGTATGTCTATATACCATATAAAATACATAAAAATAAATAAGAAAAAGAATGAGATCATTGAAATGGATGGATCATCACCTACCATGAGGTGGGCCTCACCGCCGGATGTGGATGGACGGGTTAGATCTACACAAATCGGTGCGATCCACACCATTTCAAGGGAAGAAATGAAAGAAAGAGAGAGAATGGAAGAGTTTAACGGTTGGTCACCCACCTTGTTGCGATCCTCCTTGCTCCCTTGGCTTGGAAACTCCTCACCTACGGTTCTTATGGACGTTGATCGGGTTTTAACGGTGCGGATGATGATTGGACGGTTGAGATGGAAGATGAGGAGGTGGGCCACACTTAGGATTTTGGGGAATTTTTTTTTTGGGAAGCTTGGAGATTGCTTGGACGTATGAGAGGGAGAGAATGGGAGAATGAGAGAGAAAAAAAAGAAATAAAATAAAAGGAGAGGGAGGGATGGAGGGATGATGTCATGGGCATGGGTAGAGTTGAAAAAGAGAGAGAGAGAGAGTTGACTTTGAGTAAAGGAGGCATGGTTGCTTGTACTTGGGTATGGAGGGGCATTTATGGTTTATTGATGGGACATCTCGTAGAGATTCCCTCGAGATTCGCAACGTGCGGCGTTTCTTCGAACCGAACGCTGACCCGTATCTCCTGAACTGGGTATCGGTTTGGTGCGCGAGTCGCGGCGTTAGAACCGCAGCGACGGTGCGGTCGCAATGATACACGTCTCGGATTAAACAGACTCGAATCTAAAGGATACGACTTACGATCGATCGCAACATCGATTATCAGTCGCGGATTGCCGGACTTCGACGGAAATTATCGCAGGATTCATCGGAACAGTGCGAACTAGGATACGGGTCTTACAGGGCCCTTCACAATATTTTATTGTTGTCTACCACATCCATTAAATGAGACCCCCAGTCTTAGGCTATCAAAAACCATAGTGGTCCCACACCAAATGAAACGATGGGGACATGAGGTGGTGATGCCCGTCATAGACATTTCTAGATAGAATGAATGTGGGTTCCATGGTGTAGTTCGTATGCCATCCCAACCCATTCACTATGCCCGCTCTACCAGGATGATGGGACACACCTAAACTTGTATCATTATGTTGTTGTTCAATTCGAACACATGGCCACATATACAATGGACAACCCGGTTTTGGTTAAATGTGTGCAATTAAATTAGGTTCGGGCATGTCAGGTCATATTCAACCAAAATCAATCAGAATACCTATGACCCCAAGCTCTGAATTAGCCAGATTAAGATCATACCTGTGAAGATTGTGTAGACACCTCACCCTAAGCTAACAAGCTGATCAAGGTTGGATAGAAATCATAAACTTGACCCAAACCCTAATCCAAACTCCAAACCTAATCCAAATCTCGAACCTAGTCAAGCTCAACCAACTCGACAAGTCAAGTTGGCGAGTCAACCCGCCGAGTCGACTGTAACGACCTGTAAATTTCCGTACATTGGGCCGAGTACCACCTCGACCAGAAATCACGTAGGATTAAATCCTTTAGAAATATAACAAAGTTAACTAAGTACTAAACTCGGTTAGCCATGAAATCCGTTGGGATCGCTTTAAATACGATCTGCAAGACCCAAAACTTGCAGAATTAGTGACTCTAGGTTACCCTAAAGTCTAGAGCCAAACTCATTACCCGTCTACTCTCGGGACTGAAACGAAACTTCGTATGAGGTCTAGATCGCACATCGGGAGTCCGATTAACACGAAGCTAACGAACCAGGACCGCCCCACTGGGCTTGACAATCATCTCAAAAATCAGATGATTCCGATGTCCCACGGCCATTCTTTTCGATCCGGAGCGAGGGAGTGTGAAAAACACAAATTCCATCCCAAAATAAATATCTGGAATAGTGATCTGACATCATTCGGTTGCGCGTCAGTATTAAGCAACCTGACCGTCGGAATCAGACCAAATTACACCCTCGGATTAAGAAAAATTTCAGGAACATTTACATGTACTCAGAATTTCTGATCGTGGCCCACTGACCGTTGAACTGAAAGTGGTCCGCCACGTGCGATCTGGGAATCCGATTGAGTCGAAAACGTAATCCCACGTAGATCCATAGATGGTGAGCTTAAGTCTGACGTTTGGCTCAAGGAGGGCTACCAGAACATCCCTTTTGAGCTTGGAAAGTGGCGAACTGCCTATATATGCAGCCACCCTTGAACCTGAGTCTATTTTGGACATGATTTTGGCTATAAAAGGGGCTTAGAACAGCCCCTCTCACAACCATACGAATTTGGGAGCAAACCCTTAGAGAGAGAGAGAGAAAAGAGAGAGAAAGGCTTGGAGTTCTTAGCCGATCTTCCTCCTGCTGCCTCCACTCATCACACGGCCTACACCGCCTTATTCCAGGTGTTTTTCCGGCGGTGTCCATCCCATTTGAAGGTAAGAAACCCTAACCCTAGGTCTGATTTGAGGTTGGATAGTGGTAGGTTATGAAAAAGTTAATCGGTTGCGCTCTTTAGGCTAGGAAACTCCCGTATACGGAAGCTCCAATACACTTGCTGATTCGTTGGAATTCCAAGGGCTGAGGTGAGGACTTTAAGTGTATAAGTTACGGTTTTCAACGCTTTCAATGTTAGATAATGATAGATTCATGATCTGCATGCAAATGCACATGTACAAGGTGCTTTTCGTTTCCTGTTTCGATTAGCGATGTAGAATATGGAATTTCACATACTCTAGATATACGTAGAAATACCGTATACGTATTTTTCTTGAGAAAATGTTTGACATGTTTATTTAATGTTTGATTATATGATATGTGGATAAAATGCTAGTTTGGAGAAAGGAATCGCAAAAATACATGTTCATGTGTAAATGTCATGTATGTTGAAATTGCGTATTCTAGAAATACCGCATACGTGTGGATTTTGGAAATGCAATTGTAATGATTATTTGCTGTATGATTGTGTGATACATGGGTAAAATACTCACGTGGCGAAGGGACAGCCCTAACACAAATTTCGTTAACATACGTCGTGAATGTTGAAATAGTGTATTCTAAGTAATTGTGTAAATGCTCGTGTGCGCAAATGTTCATGTATTAGTGCCTTAGAGATTTGCTGATGTGGGATTCCCGACTCCCTTAGAGACAAGTAGGTTTCCCTCCATGCGGTGGTTCGCTAGAACCACTCAGCTGTAATGTGTATGTAATGGTATCCCTATGTGGATAGTGCCTTACTACACGCTTCACAACATGCTTTACAACATGCTTTGTAACATGCTTTACTTCATGTTTTACTTCATGCTTTATAATATGCCTACTAACATGCTTGTATTGCTTGTTTATCATGCTTTACTTCATATGCTATCGATGAAAACTGTTGAGTTTGGGACTATGTATATAGTCCAAACATTCTGTACCAGACTTGCGGTTGTGGCTGAGATTCGTGTCGCCACAAAGGACGTGTCTGGCGAACCCGAGTCGTACTTCGGTTGGCGATAGTGGTTGGCCACAAGGAGTGCTTTTGCGCTCCATATCGCTCAACTTGTGGTGCGCTCGAGCTAGTCAGGCTCGTCAACTAAACCGAAGTGTATTTGTGTGTTCACCCTGTTTGGTCGCTACTGCTTGAACCTAGGGTACCAAACTTACCAGTAGCGATCCCCGTTTAACCATGGTACCTAGATCCGCTAAGTCGCATGAGCCAGGCATGGTGGTATGGGACACCGTGGTCGAGCTGTCGGCCTACGCTGGGGCCATGTGCCTCCCCGTAGTGACCATTGCGCAACCAAACTCGTGAGCCGAATATGGTGGTATGGGACACTGTATTCGAGCTGTCGATACTTCGGCGAGAGCCGAGTACGGTGAGATCTGTACTCGTGCTGACGGGCGACGAGTCCTCCGTGGTATCATCGAGTACACTCCAAGGGTCTGTGATTGACGACGAGTCTTTCACAACAACTAGAGTGTGAGTTGAGCCGAGTACGGTGAGACCTGTACTTGAGCTGACGGCTAGTGATTGAGCCGAGTACGGTGAGACCTGTACTCGAGCTGACGGCCAGCAATTGAGCCGCATACGGTGAGATCTGTATCCGCGCTGACGGGTGACGAGCCCTTTGCGATGCCTTCACTACGCTTCTCAAACTATAATATCGTATGAGAATAACTAGGATTGACGACCCTAGAATGGATCATGTTGGGAATGATACAAGGGAGGTACCTTAGTTTCCCAATCCTGCTGTTTGAAATGGACTAATAACAACTCAGTAATCATGTTCATCATCGCACTGCATGTGCCTGGAAGATGTGGAGCACTGAGGAATGTATGCATGCCGCGGACGTAAGATGGTGTCGCATGAGGGAGAACGTCGGTGAGGGCATGCACGCATAACTGCATTTCATACTTGCATTAATAAGAGTCTTTAGGATTATTTGTTTGTATTGCTTTATCATTACTGCTTGACTGAATTGATAACATGTTAACCCATGCTCTATTGTTCCACTGAGTTAGCTACTCACTCCCACGTTACGGGACGGTGTTCTGGACACCCATCAGACCCGGACCTAGATGCAGGTATAGACGGGTCGACGGAGACTGAGCCTGATTTCGAGGATGATCAGGAGGAGTACTCATACATGCAGTACGCTGGTGGCTTCTTATAGGCTGGCCAGTGATCACGGGACTTCGGGATCGATGTTTCCAGTTGTATATTTTGATATTTTATTTTAGAAACAACACATGTATATGTATACTCAGTTAGTGTTCATACTCTGGAGGTTGAGATGGTTGTTATACCTTACATACATTATATATGCATTTTCAGTCTTCCGCTTGCCTTTTTGAAATTGTTCTGGAGTATGAATTACTGTTTTGGATTAATCTCATTCATGTTTATTGTACTAACACAACCAACATTCAATCATACTCATTTATGTTGCATAAGTGATGTTTTGGAACTCGGGAGTTGAGTCATGCTCGACCCCCGATTTTCAGGGCGTTACATCGACTCACCAAGTGAACTCACCTAGTCAGCCTACCCAACTAACTCACATTGTTATACACAAACCTAAAACTAACCCAAAGCCCAAACCCAACCAAGAGCCCATTAAAAAACCCCGGAGGTACAACAACTAGCACCAACTTTAGCAGAGTCCTCCACACACTTGAGGGGGCTTACCTGCCAAAACAGGGAGTCCCGTGTGGCCTAGGCGGCACCTACCATGTGGCAGGCTCCCTGCTCTAGTAGGGAGCACAATATGTGTTCATCCTCCCACTTTGCCACCCCTCATCCATGTGCCTTTGTGAATGGACTCCCACACCCCTTTATTACACCTAAAATTACGGCCCATGCCATTCGATTCAACCCTTAAGATCTTGCCACATGGCAATCTCAAATCCAGACCATCCAAGCCCTTTTTAACCCCAAACTCTACAAAAATTACGAAAAAATTGGACTCAAAGGCTATAAATAGGCCCCTCCCCTGCTCATTTCAAGTATAAAAGAATCACTTAATAGTCTTAAAAAACTCTTAAACTCCATCTTAAGTTGTTAGCCCAATCATTCCATCTATCCATCAAAGAGAGGAAAAAGCCATAGGAAAGAGTCCAACCCAGGTCAAGCTTAGTCCAAGCCAATCCATAGCCTCCTAAGCCATCAAAACCTCAATCATAGCCACTTAACCCACTCCTTGTGAGACTATCGTCCATCCAGCAGTCCAATCTTCAATCATCTTCATCTAATCCCAACATTAGCATTGTGCAACACATATTCCCTTCTTAACCCCCTTGCTCCTCAAGCTCATCATTTTTTGCATTGCATCTTATACCTAATCAGTATAAATCTATGATATGTGGCTTGACGACATAGTCGGATCCTACCCATCTTAAGCTTGTATTGATTGGTTAATCGCTTTGGCAAGTGGAGGAGTTAGGGCAGATTTATACAGCCCGAACCAAAGCCTGTGACAAGTGTTGCATCCAACACAACATTGCATCCTATACATTGCATCACGTACATAGCAATCAGCATCCCAGTTCAAACGTATGCTTTATGGCTCGACGAATTAATCAGATCTTGTTCATAAAAAACTTGGATTATTTGGCAAGTGGACAATCCAAGCTAGTTTATTTAGCCAAAATTGCACCTTGTCGTATTCGTTACATTCGACACGACATCACACACACCTTTACATTACTATTATGCAATAACCAATCTATTCGTCAAAAGTTTGAGAGATCTCATGAAGTAGAGGTCGTACATCCATACGGGTAGAGTGGATGCCTAATACTTTCCCTCTTTATAACCATGGTTCTTTACTCAAAATTTTAGTCGTAGATCAAGGAGTCATCTTAGGGCAAGGAATTCTTAGATTTTCCATCCTAACATTTTTACACGGTCTAGTCGACCATGGAATCGAATTAATTGGCTAATGGTGACTTCAATCAAATATAACCTCTTTTATAATCACACATGTAAGCGCTTTCAAACCATCGTCACCAGTGTGAGTGCAATCCGCCCAGGGTCCAACGTCCACAGATTGGCCTAATTATTCAACCACTAATTATTATAACATTCAGACAATTTAAGAGGGGGGATGGTTAGTCTTTCTGAATGAGTCCTTTTTGCCTTAAAGACAATGACTTTTTTATAGTTTATATCATGTTTCTTAGTAAAATAAAAAAGATAAATAAAATAAAAATAAAGAGTTTTATAGTTGATTTTATTAATCTAAGTATTAATATAGTACCATCATTAAAAAAAGAAAAAAAAAAAAAAAAGCAAGCAAAGGAAATTACCTACGACGGTCTAGCGTGAACGATCGTTAAAAATACCAAACATTCATGAAGTAATCGTAGTGTGAGGTTAACAAGACATGGCCAGAGATATATCAACTAAGAACTTAGTAATATGGGGATTCAACAAGGGGTCGTGGATATTTATACTAACCCACAAGCACAAGTATACTGTAATGATGCGCTCAACAATATAGAAACTAAGCTAAGCTAAACTATGAGCTCCGTGCTAACTGTAGCATAGTATTTGACAAAAGTGAATGAAACTAAGTTAAGAAACTAATAAGTGTTCATGGAGGACGAAAATGATAAATAATGTAGAGTTAAAAGTTTGTGTGTGTTTATGTTGGCACGCATCCCTTAGTTTATTGTTGTGTATTGCTTTTATAACTTTAGAGAGGCGATGGTGGTGCGTAGAGGTAGGCATCGTGTTGAGTCGGACAGAGTTAGGTCCAACTTGACTTAATCCGGTTTTGCTAACTCCCTGACCCGAACTCGATCCGACTCAGGATCCAGTCCGGCAAGCAAGACTAGATCCGAACTGGATCTTGGCAAGACTGACTCGAACCGAATCCAACTCAGTCAGATCAGATACCGAGTCGGATCGAGTTGGCTACGATTCAGATCGGGTTAATGGGTCATTTTAAATTTAATGTTGACATATCAAAATGGATACCGAGTCCATACTCATTGCTCCTACCTCTACAGTTAGCAAAAATTCTATAATATGTGCTAAAACTCAAAGCTCCAGCAGTATAGCTCTTTAATTGATTGTCATGACTTACCTAAAATTTGTGCCTGAGATCGCTAGTCCTCGAACTAAAATCTCCCATCCCTCCATCGCTGCGACCCAACCTCTCGTAAGCGCTCATCACAATGCTCTCTGAATCGATGTAGCCCACATCATTGACCCATTGGTAGTTGAGGTTGATTGGGGGATGTTCTTTGAGCATCCAATTGTAGACATGGATCATGTTGCGGTGAGCGACGCAACATCCACCATCAAGGTCGGCGTGGATTGCAGTGTCATCACATAGAGCCTGGCCGGCGATTAAGTTGGAGAGACGAAGACGGTTGCCATTGAACGGGCCTCCCTTTGCGGAGTGCACATGATCGAGCGGGCCCGTAGAATGAGGCTTCCCAGTAAAGGAGCTTCTTGGACATTTTTAATGGGACATGAAGCTCGCCTGTGTGGAGGAGGTCTAGGCATGCCGGGTTTCGATCAATGAAGTACTCGTCCGGACTGTCGGATGGTAGGTTCCAGTCCTCGTCTAGGATACGGGTGGGTTGCTGCCACTGGATGGTCTTTGTGTGCCGGATAGGTGAAGGGAAGTGGACTGGAGAGGAGAGAGAGGAGGAGGAGGAGGGTTAGGGTTCCGATCGGGTTCGGCGTGACATGGGTAGGGTTAGGGTAAAGAGGTAAAAGTAAAAAAAAAAAAATTAAAAATTTTATACTACCCGATACGAATCGAGTCGGGTTTCGGATCGGTTCGAGTCCGACCGGATCGAGTTTTGGTTCGAGTCGGGTCGGGTTCTATGTAACTCGAACTCAACTCGATCGAGATTCATATATAGGTCGGTCTACTCGATCCGAATCCGACTCAGGCAATCGGATCAGGTCGAGTCGGATCCGCCGAGTCTAGTCCGGTCCTACCCAGCTCTGGTGGTGTGTAAGATCCTGATACTTGCGCAAGATTCCAATTATGTAGTCACCTTATCCAACTCGAATATGGAGTCATCGTCATATTATACCATCATAAACAATTTGCTTTTATTTCTGAATAGTTTTCCACAAATTATTTTGACTTTCTTAGGACTTTTAAAAATATCTCAAGTATCCATCTGACAGAGTTTCCTTGTAAATTAAAATGTAGGATGACAATGCCTTACATATTATTGACTACGAGAAATCTGAAAATGACATGTCTTTGGCGAAACTTCCTCCGCACGACAAGGGTCATGCATGCCTTGCATCCATTGGTCACGTGTCATGCAAGAGTCAACCATCTTTCGAGTTGTGACCGTGCGTACAGTTCTAAGCACCTGGCCTCTTGACAAGACATGTGTCCGTAGCTGATGGGTGTTTGCAGTCTTTCCTGCTACGAGTATGTTTCTCTCCAATTTCGTATGAGTGTGTCAACACGTGATGACTTTTTTTAATCACTGATTTAGCTACATCAAACCAATCATAAACACTTTCAAACTTGGATGGCCACACCATGTGAACATTAAAGTTTTAGGTGTGATTATAAATTTTGTGTTGTTTCCTACCTAAGTTTGGGATGATTCTCGGGATGAAGTCTCTCCATGTGCACGGATGAGGATTGCATATTGATATTGCCATGATGTGTGTGTTTTAATCCACGTCCTCCATCTATTTTAGATCATTATTTCAGGGCATGAGCTAAAAAATGAGGCAAATCCAAATCTCAGGTGGATGGCATGCACCATAGGAAAATAATGGTGATTGAGCACCCACCATTAAAAACTTCCTAGTGCCTATTACAGTGCATATTTGTCATTTAGTAGTTAATTGTGTCATACATACATGGATGAAGGCAAAACACAAATAATAGATTGATGGAAAACTTTTATGATCCTTGTGAAGTTTTCAATGGTAGGAGTTTAGTCATGATTGTTTCCTATTATTTATTGTAGTGTAGTCCACTTGAGATTTATATCTCCATCATTGTGCTGGGCTCATGTCCTAAAATGAGCTGGGAAAATGGATGAATAACATGAATGAAACACACATCATGGTGGGGTTCATAGAGCATTGACTCGCTACTTGCAATGTCAATATGCAATCTTTGTCCCATATGCACGGTTCAGAGAGACGTTTTAGTAAGGTCAGGTAACACCAAGGGACACAAATTGCTTGCAACGGCCTGTCATAATAAGTTCCTATAGTTAGAAGCTAAGTGGGGCCTGTCGTAATGTTTGTGAGAAATTCACCATGTCTGTGATTTTGCCAACTCATATTAGGACACAAGCCCAAAAATAAGGCAGATCTAAAACTTAAAGTGGGTTACATGACCGGAAACAATGAGTATTAAATATCCATTGATGAAACATTAGTGGGTGTGAATGACCCCGCGCAAGCGGTGCCCTCGCTTCCAATATTGTTGCTTTATAGTATGTTGTAGTTTGAGTGTGATTTAACTCAAATATGAAAAATACATATGATTTGAGGTCACTACTAGCCAAATGAAGCTTATAATTTACGATTTTCATGAAATTATATAGTTTCTTAAAGGTCAGGGAATCGTGAAATCCCCCAACTTGAATGACTCTTTTGGTTGGTTTGCAATCGTAGATTATGAGTAAGGGCTTCGATGACAGAAAAATAAGGGGTTAGGCACCATTTTCTGTCCGCGCCACGTGCAATATCTACTTTACGGGATTTATCGATTATTTGGAGATTCAACATGGTTTTAATGTTACTGCATCTAGTCGTACTTCACAAAGTTCAAGACTCCGGGCAGGCCAAATAAAATAAAAGATAAGATAGATGAAGATGGGAGTTGTTGTGGAATAGATAAAAATATAAGTGAGTGTAGTTTGTGTTTTGGAATGTGAATGGAATGCAATTTGATTTGAAATGTTAGAAGAAAAATGGAAGACTTGACACCTCTTTTCATGAAGAGGACCAAATTCCAATTATATTCTCTGACTTCAATAGCTTACTCTTATGTGAATATTTGCTCTTTAGTTGGGCAGGGCAATGACATAGTCAAACTTTTTTCTTATATTTGACGGAAGTTCGGGTGGATTTTACACGTGCAACCACCACCTAGTGATCATACGCTAATCCCTATAACCCCATCTATTCTCCTAATCAGGCTAACCATTTGTCACAACCCTTTGTTATTTTTTTATGGCTTGCCATTGTGTTGTTTAAATAGACCTTCGATCGGCCATTCAAAAGTCAATTGTAGGCTATAGGTGCTCTTTATGCTTGCCGGCGATTTTTTATTTTTTTAAAATAATCACAATTTGCAATGCCATTAGTTGCTTTGCACAATCGGTTCTTGAAGGGTTTGTTGTAAGATGTCTTTTTCTGCATAGAAAACAATATGTACAAGGAAGTTCCACAATTTCAAGGTTGGGATGGGCGGCCATAGTTTACCCTTTACCAGGTTTGACATTGACTGATCGGATTTGGTGATCATCTCTGGGTGGTTTTGGGGTAACTCGACTAGTTTGGAATTTTAGTACCTTTAGAGTATGACAAATGTGACCTGATCAAGGAGTGCACAATCAACGCTTCTGGATTACTCAAACAGTTGGCTAATATACATTACCATCGGCTTGTGGGCCCATCAACCTGACCCGTTAATCATTCTTAGGTCGTGCCAAGGTCCATTTCTATCCCGTCGATCTGGATTTTTAGCCCATTTCAGATTAGCTAGAGGCACCCTAACGAAGAGATGCGCATTTTGGGTCGATGAGGAGTCTCGATAGTTTGGTCGAGATCGGCCCCAGCAGACCCTTAATCTATCGATTTGGTCCATTAGTCATCACATGGTTTGCCTGAAGTATATTGTGTCCAAATTGCACGGTCGTCCATTGGGTATCGAGTTGTACAAAGATGCATGTTTTCATCAAAGCTTATCCGAAGTTAAGAGTAGTTTAACCTCTTCTTCTCTTTTTTTTTTTCTTTTTTCTTTTTTTTTTTGTGAAGTGTTTGCAATGAGGCCACAAAAGTTTTTTTTTTAAAGCTAATATTCTTATTTTTTCAGCTCATCCACGGAAAGTTTTTTATTAGGCTAATATTTTTATGTTTTCAGTTCATTCTAATGGGGATAGCCTAATGAATAGTTTGGATGGCATATAAATATTACACAAGAACTTATGGAGGTTTCAACAATGGGCATTTCCTAACTCCCTCGTTACATGTCCAATTTAGGTGATTTTAAATTGGTTGGAAATATAATTTGACCAGCTTTCAAATGTCTTTAGAATTACCTCATTTATATGCCATTTGATTTATTTTTTTAAAAAAAGTGGCCCAAAGTTCACCTATTTGGATATCTCATTTGGTGATAAATGCCATTATGAACTTTGGGCCCACTTTTGGATAACCAAATAATATCTAATTGAGGTGATTTTATGTTATTTAAAAGTTCATCAAACTACATTTCTAACAAGTATAAGATCACCTCAATCATATTTGTAACAAGGGAGTTATGACCATTTTCATGGGACGGACAATCCATGGTGAGTTACACAATGATTATCAGCAGCCTAAATATTTTTGGGCCTGCTTTTGGGCAATTAAATGGTGTCCGAATGAGGCACTTCAAAGCCATTTGAAAGTTCATCAAGTTACCTTTCTAGCAAGTATAAGATCGTCTAAATTAGACATATAACGAGGGAGTTATATGATCATTTTCGTAGGATCTATGACTCATTAGGAGTTATGATTGTTCATCAATTTCAACTTCCTTCCACTAAAACATTCATCAATTACGACACTCATCCATTTCAATATTTAACATATTCATCCATCACAACATTATTCAATTTCAAAATTCATTTATTATAACATTCTACCATCACAAAATTTCATGCAATTCCCAAATGCTCATCATTCATACCCATAAAAACAAACTATAATCCTCTATTTCACAAACTCTCACTATTAATACCCACCAATAAGAACAAAAACAACACACATAAGTCACTGTTATCCAAATTTAAACCTACTTTTGGCCGTCATGTCTTTAACATCGGAGAGTGTAGTCATAAATCTTTAAAAAATACTTAAAAGCTCATTGAAATTAAAGGAATGACGTCGAATGCATGTTGGAAGCTCGTCGGAGTGGGTCCCATGGAGGTGACAATGGTCATAATGGGCAAATGGTTCCCTCTCATGAAAAAAGATGAAGAACATAAGAAAAAGGCCAAATGGCCTTTTCCGTCCAAGGAACCCACCTATTGAACCCATCTCATGTCTTATGTGGGGCCCACTCGATCGTTTTAGAGCATATCCAAGTTGTCCACATGAAATGGGTTTTAATTTTATGTCATATGCCGAAGTTTAAGAGAAAAACTCATCACGAGTAGACCACACTGGTGGAAACAATATGAAATTAATGCACAATGCTCATGCATTTATGGGCCACAAACAACTTCAATCTTTTTTTATAGATGACCATACTATGGGTTCACGACTTTTTTCGATTAAAGTGAATGAATCAGGTTGGACGAGGGGTGGCCTCAACCTTTGATTTAGTGGAGCCCCATTCTTAAAAGGTTCTCTCAATTTCCACGAAAACTATCGTTGTACAAGCGAACGATGATCGAACCCAATGGTGGACAAACCCAAGTGCATGGTTGAGATGTAGTAACAACTCTGTATGACCGATGTCAAAACCTCAGGGAATGAGAAACACAATTGACGATCAATCAATAGCTAAATGTGTTGTCTAAATTTTTAATCCAACGAATTGGTCAAGGTTTAAACAAAATAATAAAAGATTAAGGATCCAATAATCCACTTATAATAATCACAATATCTTATTATTTGATTATTCAACTTTTATAACTGTAACATCCTGAATTTTTGCTATTCTGGATTGTAAAAAAAATCTATATATATATATATATATATATATATATATATATATATATATATATATATATATATATATATATATATATATATATATATATATATATATAAATTAGCCCACGTCGTCACTTACTGACCCTTGACGCTCGAAGTGGGCCTATACGCGGCCGGTACTGATAAAGAACCTTACAAATAAGATTGATCAACCGTAGAAAACTAACGAATTCGACCGATCATTTAAACATCGAGTTTAGTCCCATGATTTGTTCACATAGGACTCAAATCTAGCCAACCTATCACTGATCAATCGAGATAAACATAACCAAATAAAGACATACCTAAAGCCGAGACAACTATGGGTCGGATCTTGATTAATAAACCAAATCAACTCGATCACTCATTTAGCATAATAACCAACAATTTAGAGTGATCATCAACTCGATCACTCATTTAGCATAATAACCAACAATTTAGAGTGATCATGACCAAATCACCATTTTCGCTAATTTTGAATAGGCCACACTGTGAACTTAGTTAATCCACACTCCAACAATTGCGTCCAAGAAATCTTTCTACTCAATTCATTCAAAAAATGCCCCAATTGCCCGAACGAGCTCCAGACCGCTCGTTAGTGGCCCACTAGTTTCGAAATTATAGAATAATGTCCGTCTCACTGGGCTTGACGTCCATCGCGGGTGGTGAACCAACAAAATGCCTAGAACTACTCAACTTGGGCCAGAAGCTAAGTGCTTGAAATACGCGAATCCCTTAGACTAAAATCTAAAAACTTAAGTGAAATAAACCTTTCACTCTTTGGCGAAGTTGTAACATTCTAACTGTTGAATTATAATCAAACTTGGGCTATGAGCTAGGGATATTTCCCTGCTCATATCCTTATAACTGGGACCTCGATCGAACATCAGTGACCGTTGATTGCAAATCAGGCCCCCGCGGCCAATCGGGTCATCCGTTTGCCACCAAACTCGGAACAACCCTTCATTTGACAATGGGACACATGCTTAATGACACAGATGGGCCAAGAGGCCACTGGGATGGCCCTAGGGACCAGAAATCTACCCACTAGGGGTATATATGTTAAAATAAGAGTTCCTAAGGCCATTTAGATAAATTTTCAGACTATATAAGTTCCAAAATCTCTCTCCTTCACTCTCATGTGAATTTTTGCTGCAATAAGGAGAGAGAGAGAGAGAGAGGAAAGAGAGGAAAGAGAGAAAGGGAGCTCCAAGGAGCTGGAATTTGGGGAATTTTCCTCTCCAACCACAATCCCGTGTCGGAGCTCACAACTCCACCATCGTGGAAGCGGTCCACCGGCGATAGAAAGGTAACCCTCCAGCCCTTTTCAAATTTTAACATCATAGAACCTTGTGCATCCACCCTTACAAGCTAATTCCGTTATCGCAGGGCCTCGATACACCAATCCACGGGACCGGAACCATATGAGCAGTATTCCGAACCATCAAACCATTTTTAGGTGTGGACCATTAGTCTTAAGTAACCAATTATCGAACTTAGGCTGAAGTTAATGATTGTGGGTGTGAAATTTACTTTGCATGTTGAGTAGTGAGAAATTCATTGATAGTTATTTCTCTTTAAATCTGTCTATCCATGTCCAGAATAATAAATTGGTCGACTTCATGTTATATTAGGCCAACATATTGAATTGCTGCCCTTCCTCGCTTTAAATTTTAATTATATGAAATTGATTTTTGATTGATCCCCAAATTTGCGACGATTTGAGGAAAATGTGCTTGCATGTCATTAATACGCTTTGATTATATTGAATGCCTACGCTTATGGATATGCATGCCTAAATTTTTCTATGACTAAGAGTAGTTATGATTTCCCCTAATATGGTAAATGATTAATTCATTTTTCGGGTTGGCCAACAAAATTTTAAGACCCATGGGGGCAGTGTAACGCCCCAGTTTTCAGAACCCGAGTATGCAACTCGTCCTCTGAAAACCCAAGAGTTAATAATCAAATGTTTGGTAATCAAAAGTAGAATCTAAGTGCAATATCGAAACCAAGCATGGATAAAGCCGTAATGTAACACCCCGTACTTTCAGTACTCGGGTGTCACCACGTAGATCTAAGTTAACTTGCACGTATGTGGTAACCCACGCAATTTACCTTACACGTCACCATTCAATGACTCTCAACCTATCCATCTTAACCCTTAGATTTTGGACTATGATAACTCACAACACCATCATAAAATTTGAGATTCGACTATCACAAGTTGACCCCGTACTTAAATAAATGAAAATTTTATTTTTGAATCTAGATCGTGATGACATTTCATTATACGCCTATTTAGTACAATTGAATCATATAAAATAAATTTAGGGATCAAAATCACAAGATTCACCGTTCATCAGTCTACAACGTCCCGTAGGAAGATCCATCATTTAAAAGCACATATCGAATTATCTGATTTCATATCCAACTCTCAAATCACACCTAAACACTCGCTAGGACCCCTAGAGTTATCGATAATTAAATACTAGACAATCCAATCGTTGGATCGTTTAAATGCTCAGTAAACCGTGATTTGAAAATTAGAGATCCATGTGGTATGACCCACTTTATATGTAAAGCAACCCTAGTGTAGGGTATGTAGCTAAATAACGCACAACGGTTAGTCTTACATCCTACATATAGGTATAATAATAATGATGATGATAATAAATAAATAAAGACATATAAATAGCAATGTATAGGTAACAATGAATAAATATTAATAAGATAAAATCATGAGATAGGTAGTCCTGCTTAAGTGTCCCACAACATGACAAAATATATAAATAATAATAATAATAATAATAAACATTATTAAGAGTGTTATAATAATGATATTTAATATTATAAATGCGTATGGAGTCATATGACCCCAAATCTAGCCATTTGATTTTTAGCCAAGTGGTCCCTAGGACCCTTTCCAACTGTTGGTGTTTAACTTCGAGGTGATTTGACCAACAGATTAGCTAGAACCTACAATTAGGGCTAAAAACAAGTGAAAATTGGGAGTATGGCCCACTTGGACCGCGGATCTGCCCCATCTTTGGTCAAGGGCTATGATGAGGCCTCCAAAGTAGAATGGACGGTGTGGATTTCATCAAATCCACTTGTGGACCCCATTTTGTTGATCACGTGTGTACACAACACGTGCACTCGTTGTGCACTGGACAGGAAAGCCCAGTCAAATCGCCTATGACCGAGTGTTTCTCCAAAAAGAGAAACACTCCCCCTCTCTCTTCAGTTTTCACAGTAGACAGACAAGCGCCCGTTTGGATGACTGGTGGCCCATCAACTGAGATCGGATTTCTGATCCAAACTGTCCACTCGATCCAGCTGGTAGAGCTGACCAAAACCAAGTAGGCTTCACGTGTAGGCAGGATAGCGTGTGCACACAGTTTACGGTGCAAACGGACCCTATAAAACCAACGTTTCCAAAAATGGAAACTGCTCTCACGCTAGCAGGGCAATCCGTGTGACCTTACATCCTCCCATCTCAGTCGTCCCTTGGAGGGTAATCCTAACCGTCCAAGGCTAGGTTTTTTAGAAAAGAAAGAGAAAGAATGAGGGAGAGCAGCCGCAAGCTCCTCCTTCGAACCCACCAGCCAGCACTTCTCTGAGCTTCGAAAGAACCCATTCACGAGCTCCCTAGGGTCCATACGGACCATTTGCAAGAGGAAGATCAGAAGAGGAAACCTCCGCTCGAGATCCGCCATTAATGGTGGATCGTCTTCCTCGGCCTAACCGCACTGAGTTCGGTTCAAATTGGGACAAACCCAACCGTTCAATGGTTCCATTGGACCTGTAGTAGACGAGAAAAAGGAGGAAATGAGAAAGGAAATGGAAGAAAGGAGAAAGAAGAGGACGCAGCGGTGCGGCTGTTGCACCGCACTAACCCGACTCGTTGTGGATCATCGAGCTGCTCCAATCTATGTTCTTGTTGGGTATTCCCAATGGTGGAAGTAGAAGGAAGAGAAGAAAAGTAGGAAGGGAAGAGAAGAAGAAGAAGAAAGAGAGAGTGAGTGCAAGCACTCGTGTTGCATTCGCTACTGTAATGTCCCAGAAAAATTCGTACAAAGACCCGAGTACCACCTCAAGCAGAAATCACTCAAGACCAAATCCTTTAGAATTAGACGAAAATAACTAAGTGCTAAACTAGATTAGCTGTGAAATTAGCTTGAACCACTTTAAATACGAACTGCAAGAATCAAAACTTGTAGAATCATTAACGCTACATTATCCTGAAACTTAGAATCAATCTCAAAACCCAGTTGCTCTCGGGAGCACATTGAAACTTCGTATCAGACCTGGACCGCGCGTCGAAAGTCCGATTACTGCGAAACCAAACAGTTAGGACTGCCTTACTGGGCTCGACAACCATCTCAGAAATCAAATCTAAATAGTACCCAGAAGCGCACAACTTGAGCCCGGAGTGAAGTGTGTGAGAAACGCGAATATCTTTAGAAAATGAACTCAGACTTAAGTGAATTGACTCGTTCGCTTGCAGGCCAAATCTAAGGATTCAGACTGTCAGAATCTGACCCAATTACACTCTCGAATCAGGAAAAAATTTCAACTCATGTCAGTGCACTTGTGGCCCTGATCGAGTACCGGTGACCGTTGAACTGAAATTGGTCCGCCACGGTCAATCTGTAAATCTGATCAGACCGAAAACTTAGCTTGACTTAGATCTAATGTCAGGGAGCTTAAGTCTGACCACATGCTGAAGGGAAGCCACCAGAAGTGTTCTGTTGGACTGAAACAGATGCCCTTTGGATATAACCTAAGTATACCATGGCCCTGGGGCCATTCCCATTTGTTCTGCGCCTATATAAAGGCCTTAAACCCTCTCTCACCTTTCACATATAAATTTCTAACCCTAAGTGATAGAAAAGAAAGGAAAGAGAAGGAAAGAGAGAGAAAGTGTGAGGGAAGTTAGGGTTTTGCTACAGAGATCGTTCCCTACCACTCTACGTATCGAAACACTGCTACCGTGTCGCTATTCCGGCGATTCTGATTCCATTCTTAGGTAAGAAATCCTAACCCTAACCTATTTTAGAGATTTAAATAGAATAGATGGTGGAATAGTTAACCTATTCCCTGTTATAGGTTGTTGTGGTGTCGTAGACAAAGACTTAGTATTTAAACTGAGTTTGTTACGAGTCTACTGGTGTAAGGTGCGGACTATGAACATTTATGTAATGGTTTTCAAGGCTTTCAATGTCGGTTAATGATTTATAACTGATTTGGGTGTCATTTCACATGTTAAATGCAATGTTTCCTTCGATTTACAGATATATATGAACTATGTTGAGTATAATGTACCCCATGTGTTAGGTGAAATGATTGAATGCGTATAGAATTTGGATTCATGTTTGACATGATTATTCGTCGTGGATATAGGGTTGTTGTAGGTGCGACAACCCCTTGGCAAAAGGATTTTCCCTAATACCTGTTATGGCCAACATACGTCATGTATGTTATAGTGTGTAGTCTAAGTATTTGTTGAAATGACTGAATGAATACGGAATTATGATTTGTGTCTGCTGCGTCTATGGAATGCAAATACATGATTGTTGTGTATGTGACAACTCCTTGGTGAAAGGATTTACCCTAACACCTATTATAACCAACATACATCACGTATGCTGAAGTGTGTAGTCTAAGTGCTTGTAAAAATGTCTGAATGAATATAGAATCTGGATATGTGCTTGTCGTGATTATTAACTATGAATATATGCTTGTTGTGTATGTGGCAACTCCTTTGTAAAAGGGTTTGCCAGGATATATGTTATAACTGGTCTAATACATGTATGTTGAAATGTGTAGCATAAGTGTTTGATAAAATGCTTGAATGAGGAAATGCTTGTTGAGATGTATGTAATGAGGGTGTTGAGATAGGATTCTCAATTGCCTTATCTATAGTTACGATTTCCCTCATGTAACCGATCTCGCTATTTCATGATTTATGGATGAAATGCCTTTGTATGTTAATATGTGCCCTATGTGTTTGATAAAATGCTCAAATGAGTGTTGTACTTGGATTGTTGTCAAATGTCTATATGATTATCACATGTCTCCATATGCTGCATTTGATTATGATTGGGACTATTGCGTAGTCCCAGGCAATCTGTAATAACTCCTGTTTGAGTGGCTGAATTAGTCGCGCCATAATTGATGCGTTCGGTGAATCCGAGTCGTACGATGATCGTCGACAGCGGTACCTTGTCGACTAATTCAGCGTACGCTCTACCAATTAAACTTGTCAAGTAACCTGATTGGCCTATTTTGTGTTTACCATGTATGGACACTACTGCTTGAACCTAAGGTACCAACTTACCAATGTAAAGACCCGTTTAACCTTGGTACCACAATCCGCTAAGACTCATGAGCCGGGCATGGTGGTATGGGACACCATGGCGAGCTGTCGGCCTACATTGGGGCGACGAGCCTCCCCGTAGTGACCAGTAAGCAATCCAAACTCATGAGCCGAATACGGTGGTACGAGACACTATATTCGAGTTGTCGGCGTACACTGGCACAGCCTGACTGTGGTCCCTAGTCGGGTCAGTGACGAGCATTCAAAAATAGACTGCCAGTTGGTAAGGCGTTAGTGGAGTGACCCCGAGTATGAAATAGGCCTACCCCGGCGCAACTTGGCTGTGGTCCCCAGTCGGGTTGGTGACGAGTCTTCGAAAATAAACTGTCAGTTGGTAGGGCATTGGTGGTAGTGACTTGAACTTACCTATCGTATGTGATTAACTAGGATTAACGACCTTAGATGGATCATTATTTTGGTAAATGATAAAAAGGGAGGTACCTTAGTTTCCTAATCCTGCTGTATGAAAATGACTAAAAGAACTTGAAAATCATGCTCATGCACCACATTGCATGTGTCGTTTGGCGTTGGGTATAGCACTGAGGAAGTGTCTGGCATGCCACGACCGTGAGATGAAGATCGCAGAGGGAGTACAGGCGAGGGCATGCATCATTACTACATACCATTTTTGCATTAATCAGAGTACTTGGGGATGTTTGATTGTATTACTTTATCATTATTGCTTAACTGAATTGATAACATGTTAACCTTTGCTTTATAGTTTCACTGAGTTGATCACTCACTCCCACGTTCTGGGATGGTGTTTTAAACACCAACCAGACCCTGTTGTAGTTTCATATGATGGCGCGGTCTGTGAGGCGGAGCCAAACTTTTAGGATGATGAGGAGGCATTCTCATATATGCAGTATTTAGGTGGGTTTATGTGAGTCGTGCCCTGACCGACGGAGATTACTAGGATATTGACTAGAAGACATTACACATTTTGTATATTTTGAAGTTTTACGTGTAATTAATTGACCTGGTAACATGATCATACTCAAGAGACGCACAATTGCACATATGTTTATATATACTTATCACAGCCTTCCGCTTGCGTAAATTAACTGTTTCTGGAGTATGATATGTTGTTTTAGTATAATCTCATTCATGTTTAATGCATTAATACAGTCAACATTTAATCCTTATTATATATGTTGCATAAGCGATGTGTTGAAACTCAGGAATTGGGCTCCTGCTCGATCCCCGATTTTCAGGGCGTTACAGCTACCAAGTCCAGTAAGCTCGACTCACTGATGCCTGAGACGGGGCGAGATTCGGTCCAGCAACCTTGCTGGTGTAGGGGTCTAGGTGAAGAAAAAAATGAGAGAAAGAAGAGAAGGAAGAAAGGGAGAAGCAAGAGAAAATGAACATGAGTCGACTCGGTTTGGGACCGAGTCAGTCTGCTGGCCACTAGTTGGGCCGAGTCCAGACCCTGGTTGGTCCAGCATGATGATCAGAGGAAGAGAAAGGAAGTAGAGAAGAGGGATAATCAATAAGAAAGTGGAGGGAGAGGTCGGATTAAATCGACTCACTACTGAGTCAGGTGAGTCATTGACTCACTGAACCGAGTCAAGTCAAGTTGGGCCTAGTTCGAGCCATACTGAGGAGAGAGAGAGAGAGAGAGAGAGAGAGAGAGAGAGTAGATGGGTGCATGTGTTGAGCCGAGTCAACTCGTCTCGAACCGGTTCAACAAGGTAAGGATTTTCACCTCTTTTCATCAACCAGATTTGCCATTAGTTACTTTTGTTATGGATAATATCGTTATTAGTTTCTAACTGTATAACGATTATTGTTATTTTAATGTTATTACCTAGAAGGTTTAATAAATACTACAATGTATTAATTAGAGTTGTTACTATTATTATCATCAATTATAATTCTATTATCAATTATCTTCATAATGATTACTATTAACATGTTACAGTAATATTATTTCTTATGAATGAAACTACCATTAATGATATTAGCATGGTGCCCATCACTTGAGAATATTATCTTTAATAATAGGTTATACTACTTTATTACAATTGTAATACTAATTATTATCATGGTCACAAATATTAGCTATAACATTAACGTTAAATTGTGACTAACTATATTATTATATGATATTCAAGCTACACATACATCATAGTTCTACTCCTAGAACTAAACCCTATAATGAAAACCTTAAGCCATTCATCAAAACCCTAGACCTAGGTAATCCAAACCCTAGGTTAGGACTTTAATCATAAATAGTGTGTTAAGTTTGGATATGACTGTAGAATTTTACAATGAATGGTAGGATTCTACTCTAATGGCACACGCGTTTCCTAACAACGTCAGTTGGCGATTTGATACATAAGGTGATAATTTATTCCCCTTGAGCTTTCCAATTTCTCATTAGCTTAAGTTATAGTTTTGTTTTAATTTATAAATGATATCTCCATTTTATAACCACATGTGTTAATTGTTGGAATTGAGTTGTTACATCACATGCTTAATGTTTATCCTGTATATTTAATTCATGTCAGTGGATTACTTGTGGATTGCTTCTGGGATTTAAACCGGTACATTAGTGGGAAACCCACACTTATAAATGTACACCCATACTTGGGATGTAACTCGATTGATGGTGATTACAATGGACCTTCGATCTAGTGGTTATTGAGTGGTGGTCTAGATGGATCATTGATGTTGGCCTACCATCCAGGGTTGTTGTGTCTAAGTGGTTTTCAAGAATGGTCTTTTATTGCATGGTTTTGGTACTTGCCCTGTGTGACTTATTTTGATATCTGCCCCATGTGGCTTGTTTTGATATTGGCCCTACGTGGCTTTATTTTGGTATTTTCCCTATATGCGTTCAATGGTTTATACTGTGCAACCATGCGATGATAAGCCCCATATATTGTACTATGATTGACCACTAGTCGACGGGTTTATATTAAACATCCTAAGATGGTAGTCTCATGAGCTGGGGATGGTGGTATGAGACCTATGCCCTCGTTGTTGGCCTACACTGGTGATAAGCCCCTGTAATGACCTTTGAGCTTATTTAAATTGGCTGGTTGTAATTGGACTAATAACGGGTTGGCTAATTATGCATACATAGTACAGACCAGCATTTATTGTTATCGTACGTGATATATGTATTTTTCCGACTGGATGATTTTTTTAGGTTCGATGATTGCATGGGAGACAAGCCTAACTTCCGCACGGATGTGCATCCTCGGGGTGATGACTGCATTCACGCATGCATGCATCTAATAAGACTTGCGTCATGTATTGTTTGTATACTTTGTTTTATAACTATGCTTACCTAATGCGGCGGTGTGTAATCTTGAGGGGAATTCACACTGAGTTGGTCACTCTTCCATCAAATATATAACCGTACAGGTAGCACAGGTGACTTAATTAATCTTCAGGTTCAGACTGATGAGGAGCAGAGTGTCATTGTTGAAGATGCATGATCGTATTGTCAAGAGTTGCTACGTGGTTTTACAGTTCCAGATTGGTTATAATTTGTCGTGTTTACATGTAACATCATTTCACTTTGTAATTGTAAGTTTAGGACATTTGTTTGTATAAGTCGTTATGGACAACCTTTTGTATATTCTAAATTTAAAAGTAAATTTTCCTTTATGTTGATTTGTCCATCCTACGCTCATCTGCTTACTCTGAATGAAGGAAAAAAAAAGGTATACTCAAATTTGACCATCCTTTAAGGTTAACACTCTGGTTTTTGGGACACGAGTCATATACTCAGGTCTTGAAAAGTCGGGGCGTTACACGTAAACCAAATAGTAATATCCTCGTCCACTTAGTTGGGGACCCAAATACAAAATTATAAGTTCAACTGTGCCAAATACACAAACTAAATCCAACAACTACTGATTCAACCCAAAATACTCTGCTGCCTCCTGATGCGGCTCTTCCTCGTAGAACTCTTCCTTCGCTCCTGCTGCATCGACTCCGGGATCCGTGTCGTAGTTGTCCCTGCTCACACCTGCATTCTCTGTACGGTTGAACATTGGATGAATGAGTGGTTAGCTCAGTGTGAATTTCCCTCAAGATTTCACACTGCCGCCTTAGACAAGTATAACATGAAAAACAACAAGGCATCCCAAAACATAACAAAAAATGCAGTCTTATTATATGCATCGATGCGTGAATGCACATCGACCTGGGGATGCTCATCTAATCGGACTTAAGCTCGTTACCCATGCAAAAAGGCTGGTTATCAACGCAGCACATCACGTACTGCATAATGAAAATGTCATCGTACATCACATACGTAGGTCGATAGTCGGTGGTCTAACAACTAGCGAAATGATACCCTAATAAACCTAAGGGCACATGCTACAACATCCAGAAATAGCCACCCTGTCATCGCCAATATGCCATGTATACATGATTAGCTAGGCCATTATTAGTCCAGTTACAATCAACTGGCTTAATGAAGCTCAAGGTCACTACGGGGGGGCTCGTCACCCAGCGTAGGCCGACAACTTGGGCATAGTGTCCCATATAACCATCCCCAGCCCATGAGTCTATCGCCTTAGGGTGTCTGATAGGACCCATCAGCATGTGGCCAATCAATTCTCAATATATATGGGATAACTACCATCGTATGTTTAAGTGGGAATGAGATGTCAAAATCACGAGGGTAAATACTAAATCAAACGATTAAAAATGAATCGACATGTATGCTTCAAACACGATAAAACAACGACGATTAAAAGCATTAAATGGTTCATCCCATAGTCAGGTAGGTGGGATCACGCCATAGATGGTAAATCCCATGAACAATTTGCGACTAACATAACCTCCATGTTGAGGGCCTATTCTTAGCACAACCAATCCGATTACGCCCTAAGCACGGACTCTCTTTCATAGGTAGAGGTTCCCCTGTTCGTCTAAAGATATTTCAATTTCGTACGTGTCTTGCAGCAATCAGATAGCATGTGGAAATGGCATAATGATTAAGTATCGAATCATTCTAAGTGACTAGGATACCATTCTAACAGTTAAAGCAAAACTCAAGTACAAATATAAATATAATTCAAGAGTTACTAAATGAAACAAGGTTTAGCATATGTGTTTTAATTCTCATAACCAGTTTTTAATCATATATTCAAGTAAACTAATTAGATAGTTAATTAAGCTCTAAGATATCATTTATAACCATTATAAGAAGCTATGCTTGATCTAACTTAGAGATAGAAAGCTCAAGGGGAGAAGTCATCACCTTGCGGGTCGTAGTTTCTCCCTTGATCCAAATTTTTACGATTGAACTAGCGGCCCAACACCACATGATTGATTACCCAGGGTTATTCCCAAATCAAGAGTGTGTATTAGATAATTAATTCCCAATGCTCCTAACTATCTGAGCCCGAGCAATTAGGTGAGGTTTGTAAGGACCTAGTTTCGTGGAAACTAGGGCTGCATTTATGTGATCAGGCCCATCGATTGTGGCCCAATACGGTGGCCCGAAAGCCATCGTTACACAATCGAGGCCCAAAAAGCTGGGCTGGGCTATTCCTATCCCAACATTCGCTGACAAAAAACCGGCTGGGCTGGTTTGTCCTGGCCCAGCAACACCACCACAACACCGTCCAAGGGCTGGCTGGGCTGAGCTTGTCCTGGCCCAGCTATACCACCCATATATAGCGCAAAAATTGGGTTGGGCCGACTCAGTCTCGGCCCAATGGTTGTAACATGAATATAGTCCAAGGACTGGGCTTGGTTTCGGGCCATTCATGGGTTAATTTCGGCCCAGGCATGTGGTTCAGGCTTGGCCCAAATGTTGCTGCCCTTAGCCTGCTCAAACCTGGGCCCGAATGCCCCTGGGTTCGGCCCAACTTGATGGTTTCAAGGGTGGGGCTGAGCTGGGCCTAGTTCGGCTTTTCTTCAACGCTTGATGATGGCCTAGCTCGACTGTCTAGTGTTGGGCTTGCTTTGGCCTAGTTGGGGTGTTCCAAAACCCCTGGGGCCCACTGTATTCACCAATTGGCCCACCTATTGGCCTTAAGTGTGGCCCACTGTATTTGTGTAGGGTGCGACCCACTGAGTTCCAACTCAGGTGCGGCCCACCGAGTTTGTTGGTGTGGCCCACTGAGTTCTACCAACTTAGGTGCGGCCCACCGTGTGAACATGGTGTGGCCCATTGATTTTTCACTCAGTTGTGGCCCAGAAACGTGCTTAACTTCAGTGAGGCCCACTGCTGGTATGGCCAGTGTCGGCCCAACAGCTTTCATCATTGCAGTCAGGGGCTCGGCCCACTGCTGTTAGTGTCGGCCCAGCCTTGCTGGCACCATAGCATCTCGGCCCACCGAGTTCAACCAGGTGCTGAGTCACTAGGTTGAGAGAGATGACGCGTATACAGGCCTTACCTCGCAGATGGTGATGGTTGGACGCGTCCAAGGACTCTACTTAGATCCTGGTTTGCACTGGGCTTGGAGAGTCTACAAGAAGGCCCGCGGCCTTCCCTCCTTGGTTGTCTCTAGCCCACACTGAGCCGACTCAACCCAAGACAGATGGATTGACTCAGTGCAGTTTGACACCGAGTCACACAGCCACTCGCTTCTCTCTCTTTCACTCTTTATCCTTCCTTTCTCTCCTTCTCCTTCTCTCTCTCTCAACTCTGGTGCAAATCTCGAGGGCAGGCAGCTGCTTATATAGGCCTGGGAATGAATCATCCAACGGTTAGAAAGAGTGACCCTTCCCACCGCCGATCTGGAGATCTTTGCATGTATGGGACCCATTTGACCCCGGGGATGTGTTCCTGCTGCTCAGGCCCATCAGAAAAGCAAGTTTCTACTTACTGTGGGGTCTATCTCATCATGGTGGGTTAGGCGAGTTAATGGGGAATATGACATGACCATCAATTACCGATTTTTGTATACGGTATGTCAATGTGATTTGGTCCGTTTGAACGAACTAGATGAGACTGCTGATCACTGCGGGGTCCACTTTTTGGGTCGTTCATCAACGTTTCAAAGTATCTCGCAAGATACATCTCTTTTCGCCATTTTCTCGTAAGATGAGAAGCCCCCGCTTTCAGACCATTGCTACCCTAAAATGGACGGTCGGGGTTAGCCAACGTGGCCCAGGAAGGGCTTGGATTGAGCCAGCTGCCCTTTCCAAAAGGGGAAATGTCTCCCATTGCTTTTCTTAGTGCACGCGGTTGCCTGCCTGTTTTTGGCAGTGAGAGAACGGCGCGATTTGACGTCTGGACGGACGGCTGGGATGCAAAGATTGGGGCAGAATAGATCGCCTACGTAGCATCCGCTCAGCCAACCATTCCTGGACAAAGCCAATCACGGGGGTCTCGATTGGCACCAACCCAAGCCCAACCGTTTTTTTTTTTTTTGCATAGGTTAGGTCAGACCGTTAGGTTTTGGTCGTCTGGGGTCCACGTGTCTGATGGACAGTCTGGATCGTCTGGACTGTGGCCTGAGGTGGGCCACTACGAAGCCAGGGTGATCGTTCGTGTTTAAAAAAAATTCAGGCGGGAGAAATCTCCCTTTCTCGCATTGGCTCAGGTCAAAGCTGGTTTGACCAGCTCGAGTGGTCCCATGCACTTCGTGCACGAAGACTGGAGTGCATGCGCACCCTGTGTGGGGTCCATGTTTGTGATAAATCTAATCCGTCCGTTCTACCTGGAGGGCCCAAATCAGGGCCCATGAGCAAAATGAGGCGGATGCGAAGCTCAAGTGGGCTGTACTATACGTCCCTGTCCCCAGGCCCTATTTAGTCGGTTCTCATTGATCCAGTAGCTAGATTGGTTCAAAAATCCGTTTCAACGGTTAACTGGGGGCTTATGAGGTAGTGGTTGATTGGTTAGCTATTTATTAGCTCCCGAGAGATGATCATAAGCATATTGTCCTGTTATTCTACGAGCAAATGATTTGAAGTTTACCCTAACTTGAGATGGTCAGTTAGGCTTACCCTTGTGGCTGGTGTAGGCTCCCTCTTAGCTCTTAGGGGACTTTGATGGACGGCTTCAATGGTGGGTGAAGGCTCCTTCTTATATGAGTTTAAGTTGGAGTTATCTATTAATTGGGTTTAAAGTTCCACTAATACGAGTTTAAATGGTAACACCCGCGTACCAGAGGTGCGTGGTGTTACAGGCACCCCCACCGGTTGGGCCGCCCAGCAATCAATTTGACTGATTTAAGTCAAACACGGGTAGTCGGCAGTAGTTGGACTACGTGCGTTGCTCGCACCCATTACCGGATGTCCCGTAATTCACCTGAGTCGGACAAATTGACCCACTAACTAACCAACCATATTTGTTAACCATGTATGATCACGCCTGTTGAACCTGAGACACCTTACACCCATGTAGCGCCCACCAATAACAATTATGCTGCGATCCACAAGTCTCGTGAGCCGAGCATGGTGGAACGAGACACTATGCTCGAGCTGTGGCCTACGCTGGGGTGACTGGCCTCCCTGTAGTGACCGCGAGCAATCCAAGGTACAAACCCGACTCGTGAGCCGGACATGGTGGATGGAACACTATACTCGAGCTGTCGGCCTACGCTGTGGTGACGAGCCTCCCCTCAGTGACCGCGAGTGATTCAGCTTACAATTTACCTTCATATGTGTTATCTGGGAGTGACGAACCCAAAGGATCAAGGATCGCGGGCGCAAGGCCGCCGCAGCTGCCTAGGCCCCCTTGATTGGGATAGGGCATTGATTCCGTTATGATGTCTTAGTTTTTTCAAACTGCCGGATGAATGAACGTAACTAAATACTTGGCCAACATATTTACATCACATTACATTAGTTAAGTTGGTGACTCAGTAGTCAAGGTTGCACTGAGGGAGTGTTGGACATTGCGAACGTTAGATGGTGTCGCTCGAGGGAGTGTTGGATGGCGAGGGCATGCATCATATCATAATGACATGCATATGCATTAAAAATAGTAGCTAGGAACTTTGTGTTTATATGCCTTTCATTAATTGCTCCTATGAAATTGATAACTTGTGTTACTTATTGTTAATGGAACCCACTGAGTTGATCCCTTACTCCCACTCTGGGACGCTGTTTTAAAACACCAACCATACCCTATCTTAGATGCAGGTGTCACGGAGCTCAACGCGCTTGATGAGGTGAGTATAAACGAGGAGGATGAGCTCTCCTACTTTCAGCTTTTGGGCGGATCACCATAGGCCGTCCTAAGACTAGTGATGAGGCCTTAGAGCAAGGAGACATTTACACATTCTCTTAGACCATATATTTTGTTGGGACGTTGTCCCGTATATCACACATACTATTTCATTTTGCTGATCATATATTTTATTAGCCACACTTTAATTCAGTAATTTAGTTGTAATTTATGTTGCACGATCCGTTTAATTTCTCAATTGCTCATGTATCAATTAGATTATACTCGCATTTTGTCAATCCGCAAGACATAAGTAGCACCTGGGATGTCGAGAGTCGAGTATTTACTCGGCCCCCGAAATCCAGGGCGTTTCAATAGCTCAATTAGAATTGAAGTCTTATCATATCCAATTGGAATATAATTATGTTAAACCAATAATCAATACCAATAAGATAGGATTTCAATGAACGATTCTTTTATGAAGCATCTGAACATCAATTGCAGGGAATCAAGAGCGTCTAAAGCATCCTTATGTAATAATAGATCAATCAATTATATACATTGATTCCTTCTCCAATTCAGTCTAACCAGCTGTTAAATTAAAGCATTAATTGCAACAATAGTTCACAACAAATCCATAAGGGCTTGTTTGGTCGGGCAAATTGGATGGGATTAGAAGGGATTAGAAGATAGATCCCGGGATTGGCCAGCCATGCCAAACAGACACAGGATCCTGATCCTGGGATATAGCAATCCCATGGATCTTAAGACAATCCACTGACATCACCATCATTACCTTTAAATCCCATTCAATCCACCCTAATCCCTTTAAAATTGCCTGGGACGTGTTTGGTTCGAGGGATTGAAAGGGATTGGAAGGTTTAATCCCGGGATTGGCCGGGCATGCTAAACAGACCCGATATAGCAATCCCATAGATCTTGCACCAATCCACTGATGCAGCTATCATTTCCTTTAAATCTGTGCAATCCACTCTAATACCATCCAATCCCATCCAATTTGCCCGGCCAAACAGGCCTTAAATCAACAATTCTAATACTTTAAAGTAAAATCAAAATTATTTTCAATATGTTGTTATAATTCAAGCCGTTGTTACTAAATTAAGTAAACTAAATATTATAATTAACTATAATTTTCATCCATTTGCCTTAACTAAGAGATTAGCCTAGCATAACTAACATTATAGAATAAAAATAAAATAAAATTTAAAAATGACAAACTAAATTTGAGGGTTGAATAATAGGGATGGCTCCGTGGAAGCTCCACTACTAATTGGTCTCTCTCCTCAGCCCTAATTCATAATTGGAAGAGTTTAAAACATACATTTAAATAGGAAATTTCACATCGACTTTGGACTGACTACAGATTTATGCACTTTTGTTACGCATTAGTTGCACCCACTGTAGCCTTTGGTCTCACCGAACATCACTTTGGTTGGACTGAATTTGCATCTCGATTGTAGCTGAATTTCCTTAAATTCATTTTGAAGTTTATGTCTCATTAGGTTGGACCAAACTCTCATTCAGTGGCACTGGATCTAACCTTGGTTGTACCGAAGCGTCGAGCCGAATTACGTATGAAAATCACTATTTTTCATTGAATTGTTTTGTGCACTTTCGGTTGGACAGAACCAACCTCGGGTGAGACCAAACAATATGTTATTTTTATTAATGGACTATGTATTTTTTAATATTTTCTTCATCACTCGCACTTGGTTTTGTTGGATCCCTGGCACTTGAAATCTTCAACGATGTTCTCCAAATATTCAAATTTAATATTCAATAATGTCCTCCAAATCTTTAAGTCTTCATTAATCATTATTTTGAGATTTAATTCCTCCATTTAAACATGTATTTATTTTAGGCTTCCGAATTACCTTGTATGTAGAAAACACATGTTAGTAAATTAATTTAACACTTAAATACAGGTGAAACTAGTGTAATTAAGAAGATAACTATGCAATATTTAAACATAATCAGATGGCAAACTAGTGATATTTTCATATTAGGAAAAAGTAGAATAGTATATAGTTGCTAAAATAATAATGGCTTCAAATGCTGCTTTCATTGTCTTTATGACATCCTAATTAAGGACTATTTTAACAAATGGCCGATCTTGTCAACGTCAACGGCTCCGTAGGGCTCACGATAGTGTATGTGTTTTATCTCCACCAAAGATTCACTTTAAAAAATCATTTTAAGGCATGAGCATAAAAGAAAGTAAACTGAAGGCTAAATTAGACGACGCCACAAATGCAACCATGACAAAGACCAGGCCCACGGTGATGTTAACTTTCCATCCAACCTGATTATAAGTCACGTAGGCCTGTCACGTAGACCTGGACGAACAGAAAACATAGATATCAGCCTAATTGAAAACTTCTGTTCTCGTGAGTCATGTAGACTTGGACTAACGGAAACATAAATATCAGCTTAATTGAAAACTTCTTTTCTCGTGAGCCACGTAGACCTGGACGAAAAGAAACCATAAATATCAGCTTAATTTAAAACTTCTGTTTTTGTGAGGGTGTTCTGAGTTTTCAACGGTAGACATTCAATTCTCAATGATTTATTAGGCTATGGTACACTATATCATCCAATCCACCTTATTTTTTTAATTCAACGCCCAAAATGATTTTTCAAAATGGATATGCCCGGTGGATAAAAACAAATACATCACAGTGAGGGCCACAAAGCCCCTGTCAAGACCATTTGTCTTCATTGGACACAGCTTGCCTATGTCCGAGCCAGGTGGCTACTGACTGTGCACTATGAGCCCATCACCTATATGACTTGTCTGGGCCATTCATCCATTTTCCTAGACTATTTTATGTCGCGAGCCCAAAAATGATGTAGATCTAAATGTCATATGGACCACATAACAGGATAGAGTGGTGATTGGACACTCACCATTAAAAACGTCTCAGGGGCCAACAAAGTTTTGGATTAATCTGATATTTATGTTCTCCCTTCATCCAGGTGTGCTTGATATGATCAACAGGTTGGATGACAAATAAATATTACAGTGAACTTCTGCGAAGTTTTAACGGTGGACATTCAATCTCCACTGTTTTCTTACGGTGTAGTCCACTCGTGTTCTGGATATCCCTCATTTTTGGGGATCAATCACTATAATGATCTGGAAAAGTAGATGGACAGCTTGGATAAAGCACATATATTATGCGGGGCCACGAGTATTGTCAGTAGCCGGAAGCGGATTGGCTGGTGTACTACACACCAGCTATATAGCTGCTGTACGTACGTGTCCTGCGAAGACGAGCACTGACGCTCCTCGAGCTCCGAGTTGTACGAACGGTTCAAAGGAGATCAAAGTTTTATGGCCCACAGTGATGTATTTATTATATCCATACGGTTTATCTATTTTTTTGAGATCATTTCATAGTATTATGCAAAAAACCGAATCATATCCAAAGATCATCTTGACCACACCATAAATAGCAGTGGAGATGATGATTTTCACTGTTAAAAAATTTGTAAGCCTACATAACGTTTACTTTCCATCCAATCTGTTCATAAGGTCACAAAGACCTGAATTAATAGGAAAAACAAATTTCATATTGATCCAAAACTTCTGTGACCCCAAAAAGGGTTTCAATGGTAGACGTTCACTCACCCACTGCTTTTTGCAGTGTGGTCCACTTGATAATTAGATCTGTCCTGTTTTTCTTCTAAAGCCTTAAGAAGAGATCTCGAAATGGATGGACGGTTTGGATATAACACATACCACGTGATCAGACCCACAAAACTTGCTGACGTCAATAGAGGTACACCAGCCAATCCGCTTCCGTCAGTAGCCACCTCGCTACTGACGCTGTCAGTACGCAATCCGCGTCCGTCTCTACTGAGGTGCTGGTGGGGTAGTACCAAATCACCGCCCAGCTGCAGTTGCCGACTGTCCTCGCCCAGGACGGAGGTCTGTTAGAATACATCACGACCTATGGCAATACGATACGTCAGGGCTTTAGCCAGTAGTTCGAGAATCATATTTCAATATTCCAAACCGTTGGCCTGACGTTGGATGGTTAACAGTTAATGATAAAATCATAAAAACTTAGATCGGAATATGTTAACCCTTGGATCATTTGTATTATCTTCTTTCACATACGGTCGGCCTCAGTTTAATCGAAGTAATCGAATGTTTGAAATCTTTCCATCTGAAAATTCTTTTGGAATCTCCCATCCATTGTAAGGCCCATTATATCAACGGCATGGATCATTCAAATGTACTATGACCCAACTGATAATGTCCCAATGTATCCTTCCGCAATGTTCAGGATTCCCGCAAAACATCCGTACAGAGCGGATTAGGTGCGGCCCCGGCCTCAACCAAGACGGTGCATCCCTTATCGTGGGGCCCATATGAATGTATTTGTTCGATATCCACACTGTCCATACGTTTTTCCAGAGATAATTTTAAGGTATGAGCCCAAAATTGAAGCAGATCCAATTCTTTATAGGCCATAACATTTTTGGACCATTAACGATCAATCAGCACTCTTTCCTAAGTTATAGTCTACATGAGATTTGGATCTTCTCTATTTTTGGGCTCATGCGCTTAAATGATCTGTTAAACAGATGGACGGCACGGATATAGAATATATACATCAAGGTGGGCCCCACTATAAGGACGTACCGTCTTTGGCGAGGCCGGGGCAGTACCTAATCCGCTCCTACCTCCGTAGCTAAAATCATTGCTGCTGCTGCTTCCCACTAGCACCGTACCATATGCGAAAAAAGAAAAAACATCGTGGGTGAAATTTCACACATTCACATACAACGGTTTCTTTTTCAAGAAAAAAAGATTACTCTGGATGGCGTGATTGATGATACGCAGTCACTCACTAATTACCTAAAAATTGTTCACACGGAATACAATTAATTTAAATAAAACCATCCATAATATATCTACCGGTATAGATATCCGATGAACCAAAACACCCCATTTTCGATAATCTGATTATTAGATTAATTGACATTTATTTAACGGTTAAAATTTTAAAACAACCGATTGTCTTATTTCGACAAATAAGTGCCCATGAATTAAAGGTTAGGATTATTCAATTGCCCAGATTTTATGGCTGGTGACTCAACAATTCAGTTGGTCTGATATGTGTTGTGTTCACATGTTTAAGTATCTGCATATCAAGTGTCGTACGCATCCAGAGTATCAAATGGCTCCCTTCTTTCTCCCTAATGTCTCATTTTTAGCATAACATGCTAATCCCATGCAAGAGGTCGGTCGCTCCATAGAACTTATCCAGGCAAAAATCTGATATAGAAAACGGTAGTAAAATCAACGATTGAAATCATGTCTACATATGTGGCCCACCGCAAGATCGTAACTGATTCATGTTTGATTCATACATTTCCATGCACATTAGAGAGGGAGAGAGCATTATTTGGCAAAAATCTCCAGAGGTCCAAAACCCCCCCCACAACGTATACTTAGTATTTTTATTTTTTGGTTCTGTACGGTTGGGTTTGGGTTTTGAGTAGGCGATGAAGCCAAAGGAGCCTCCTTTTTACCTTCGGTACCTCTGCCTTCGCTCCTTCTCTCCTTCCCAGCTACCAAAACCCAACCCTAACCCTAAACCTGATTTTCTTCCGCTTGGAGAATCCAAGCCCCGTTTCCGAGGTACGTCCTGTTCTTCTCTCTTCAAATTCGTCTTTCATTTGCTATAGTCTGGAATTCGTTGGATCTTTCGTATTTTTATGTGTTAGGGCTTGATTTTGCTCGATTTGCGTTCTGGGCTGTGGGGTCTGGGTAGACTTTTTGCTTTTCAAGGATTTTGTCGTTTTTTGTTTCGAGGATTTGTTCATTAGGGAGGATTTTTGTTGGGAATTTGATGGATTTTGTGGGGATAGCTTGCGAGATTGGTATCTTTGGCGTGAATGTAGGAATTGGGGCTTTGAGATTTGGAAAACTGGGTCGTTTTTTCCCAAATAGTTCTGTATCGGGAAGGATTTTGGGGGTTTTTGTTGGGAATTTGAGGGGTTCTGTTTTATTTTCTTTTCTTTTGGATGGAAAGGTTGGTGTTCTTGTCATGAATGTGATAATTTAAGTTTCTAGCTTTGAAAGAAATGGCGCTTCATTTTTCTTTTTTGAAGAGTAATGCCCCCCCTCCCCCAATTGTTTATGTTGAATTTTGGTTGCGGTTGTTTGGAAGAAATCTAGGATTGTATGAAAAATTTGTTTTTTATGGTTTCAATAAGTTGATTTTTATTTGAGAATGTTCAGTAAGAAGAATCTGGGTCAAATCTTCACAATCAAGTTATGTTGTGGGTTTCTGAATTTGTTTCCTGTCTCTCTTAGCAGCAATGACCGAATGGCGTAAACGGGATTCTTTCCTAGATGAGGTTATCAGGGATTTGCTGCTGGACCTGCAACCAACAGATTGTTTGTTTTTCGCTACATGAAATCCCTCAGCGTGGGATTTCACTTCAAATCATTGGGTGAGAAACTCCATCGTTTGTTCGATGTTTGGACACCTTTTTCTGTGAGAAAATGTCGGGGAAAAGATCGAAGTCAAGGAAAGAATTCACAAAGGAAGAGTCGATGAAGGTGTTGTTCGGGGAAGAAATTGCCGGTTTGCATGATGATGGGTTTGAAGGATCAAACAACGAGCGACAGATATTCATGGAAGTTTTCTATGGAAACGAGAAGGGAAATGGAAGTAAGAGGTGTGTTGTTACTGGTGCTATTCATTTCGAAGCAGATGAGAGTAAGCCCTTGAATGCATTGTCCTATGTGAATTGTGAACATTCGAGTCTAACGACTTTGTCTTCTGTGAAAGAATCTTTAGGAGAGGATGTTGGTGCTGTAAATGAGGGGTTTGGACATGAGAATGTAAAGCGTATAAAACTATCTGGGGAACTTCCTGACCATGAGAATAGAGAGCCGAGTTATTGTTTGCTTGATGCTCGGAAGGATTTGGTTCAATTGGAATCATCAACGGAACTCGCCTCTGTTGTGGCTGCACCAGGTCTTTACAGCATTGGCGACACAATAGCGTGCCGCTTGGTTGAATCTTCTAGTTTGGGCATTATATCAAGTTGTGTTTTGCTTAAGCATCACGGAGAAATGGATGTTAGCAGTGGGGCAGATAATGCGAAAGCCTCTGATGATATTAAACTAGCAAGGTCAGTTGGAAGAGATGCTGAGGAAGTTACCAAGCCGAAAGTCGTCACCTTGCCTGTTTCTCAGGAGAGAAACGGGCGAGAAATGGATGTTAGCAGTGGGGCAGATAATGTGAAAGCCTCTGATGATATTAAACTAGCAAGGTCAGTTGGAAGAGATGCTGAGGAAGTTACCAAGCCGAAAGTCGTCACCTCGCCTGTTTCTCAGGAGAGCTTTGCATCCAAGCATTTGCCACCAGATACAGTTACTGCAGTTGAAGACACGCCTTTTGCTCTTTCTTTTAAAGTTGTCACAGAAGAACCCCGGGATTCCGATCTTTTGAAGTCAGATTCAGTTAATGTGGCCTGGAAGAGGGATTTTATAAAGAAGCTCCGTCCACGTCTTCGTGAACATATCAAACGTATTCTGTTGGCTGCCGGCTGGGAAATTGAATTGCGTCAAAGGAAAAACAGGTTGTCTTATATGGACACAGTTTATATAACACCCACAATGAAGGTTATATGTTCACTACCTTCAGCTTGGAAATCTTGTGGTGATAGCTTGTTTCCTGGTGGAACTTATTCAATGCAGGAAGATAATGGGCGGCAGTGGACGGATGTCAATGTGTTTTGGTGCGACTTATCAGATACCCTAGCATATATTGAAAAAGAGATGCAGAAAAAGAAATCTTCTGTTTCACTGCAGCAAAGATGGATTTTTCTAAATCCTTTTGTGACCTTGGTATTCATTGACAAAAAGATTGGTGTTCTGAAAGCGGGGAGGCCGGTGAAAGCTATCGGAGGTGTCTCAGTTGAATTGAACAAGAATCAGGACATGATTTCTCCAATAGAACATGTAGATGGGGGCAGAAATCAGCTCATGGAGATGGACGGGGACAGAAATCAGCTTGTGGAAACCTCTTCAGATCAATTGGGCAGCTTAAATGAGGGTTCGGTCCTAGCTCTCGAGTCAGATAGCTTATGTACCCAGGTGGATGCTTGCCTCCACGGCACTCCAATAGTTGTTGAAAGTACAGAGACAATGGCAGAGGGGATTGAAAATGTTTCTAATCATCGGGATGCCAGTGAAAGGTTCTCGATCTCCTGTGAACAGAATCACAGAAATGAAGATTTTCAATCCATCTGTACATCGGGAGAAACAAATAGGAAGCTTTTTCATGATGGAGATGCAAGTGAAAGAAGCCTTAAAAGCCTGGCCAGGAGCATCGAGAATGGTTCGGCTGATGCTACAGATTTGGGTAGCAAGAAGGGGATTTTGTCAGAAAGTGAGCCAAAGAGAACGACCACATCAGCATGTTATTCAGCTGTTGTTGAGGAGTCTCACTCAGAAGACTTGCTTGTGGATGGCGTTTTGGTCGAAGAACCATCAAAATCCCAGGTCATGAAGTTGGCTGGAAGTACTTCTATGAATAGAATTGTTGATTGCAGAATAGAAGGAGAACCGACACCCCTCGGTTTGAATGTTGAAATTGATGTGACGGATATGCAAGAGGTGAAGGAACAGACATGTGAAAGTATAATACCTACTGAACATAATCAACAATGTAAAAAATCGACAATTCAACTGCAGATACCATGCTCACATCCCCAGGAGGAGAACTTACCTCATGGAGTGGATGAGAAATGCAACAATGAGGTGCTTACTCATGGCAACACAGTTGTTACTGTCCAAGGAATTACCATGCCGCCGGAAACAGAGTCTTCTGCTTGTCGGAGTAGCCCCAGCAGAGAGTTTCCTTTTTTCAATCTGGATGATGAGGTCAAAGTTAATCTTGTTCTTTCAGTCCACCAAGAAGAGACCATTTTGTCAGATAGGGAAATGGACTCGGAGGGGTTACTGCCTTCTGAATATCTTGAAGAAGAGACTCAGAGTGTTTTTGAAGCTTCTGCAACAGAGGATGCATCTGCAGCAGCACCAGAAATTGGTTTGATGAAAGAGACACAGAAGAAGTCTAAGAAGAGATCATACATTAAGGCAGTCAAATCATATCGCAAGTACAAGAAGGATGTTCTTTTGACACCTAATAAGGTTGGATCACAAAGTTCTAATTTCATAAATTTTGACAGGGGCCAAGAAGTTACTCGTAATTCTAAAAGAAGACAAAAAATATATGGAAGTATGATACCTTCTGGATGCAATGCAAAGTTGGCCATAGGTAGCCATCAGTGTGAAGAAGTCATGGTAGAAAAGCAGATACCATTTCTTTTCCTGCATGAGAATTTATGTAATGGAGTGAATGAGAACTGCATGAAAGAGGTGTGTGCTCACGAGAACTCATTTCATACTGCCGAAGGACATGCTGTACAGAAGCAGTCTTCTGTTTATCATGGTAGCTGCCCCAGCAGAAAACTCCTTTCTTTCAATATAGATGGCAAGGATGAAGATGGTCTGGATTTATTGGTCCACCAGAAAAGGCCAACGCCATTGGAAATGGAAACACGCTCAGCGGGCTTGCAGCAGTTTGAGTTCCATGAAGAGGAGCTTGAGATTACATTTGAAGCTTCTAAATCTAAGAAAGAGGGTAGCGTGTCTGCAGCAACAACAGAAGTTGGTTCGACAAAAAAGGTACATAAGAAGTCCAAGAAGATATCAGAAATTAAGGCTCCCAAATCATTCAGTAAGCATAAAAAGGCAGATCTACCCCTCCCTCAGAAGGTCGAATCCCCAAATGTCAATTTCACAAATTTAGATGGAGACTTTGATGACTTTACTCACGGTCATTTAAAGAAAAGTGAGAAATGGTCTATAGGTAATTGCAGGAATGATAGTCCCAACATATCATCTGTCAGCTCTTCCCAGAATCAACATGTGAGCTCATCCAAATTTAAGAAGTTTCAGCGCTTGCATGATTTCAAAGAATCAGATGACGCAGCAGCTGATTGCAAGAGCCAAACGAAGCTCAGATGCGAGAATAGAACTGATGAAGCTCCTTCGCTTCCTGCAAATGATGATGAACATGTGGACCCTCGCACAAGCACAAATACCCGCAGGGCAAAAAAATCTGAGCCTTTGGACCCTCAATCAAGCAGAAAAATTCCCAAGGCGAAAAAATCCGAACTCTGCCATGAAAATGGTCGAAAGAGATCGCGTCGATGCTTGATTGATGATGATGACCTTTTGATTTCAGCTATCATAAACAAGGATTTCAGCTCCAACAGCAAACATATTCCTCTGAAAAGAAGTAAAGTTCATTCAAAAGCTGCAAGACAGCTCAAGAGTCAAAATGGTAGTTGCAAATTGCTTCTTCGGAATCCTGGGAAAGGGGGAAAGCATTCCATGGATGGAAAGTGGTTCTCCAGTGCAAGAACAGTGCTGGCCTGGTTGCTCGACACAGGTTTTGTGTCTGTGAATGATGTGATCCAGTACCGGAGCCCAAAGGATGGTGCAGTGATAAAAAATGGCCGGATTACGAGGGATGGATTGCTTTGTAAATGCTGCAACAAGAAGCTTTCTGTGTCTGAGTTTAAGGTGCATGCTGGTTTCAAGCTACAGCGGCCCTGTTTGAACCTTTTCCTGGAGTCTGGTAGGTCATTCACACTATGTCAGCTTCAGGGTTGGTCTTCTGAATACAAGGCCAGGAAAGGTGTCAGAAGGCAAGTGCAGGTAGATGAGGTGGATCAAAATGATGATACTTGCGGACTCTGTGGCGATGGCGGGGAGTTGATATGTTGTGATAACTGTCCATCTACTTTTCATCAGTCGTGTTTGTCCACTCAGGTTGTCTTTTCACTAGCATGTACCTTTTTTTATGCTATATATATATATATGTATGTATGTAATTGCTACTGCTGCTTGCTACCAGTTAATTCATGCCTCCAAACAATTCCATTATGTGCCTGTAGATGAATGAAATCTGGAATTCAATTAGTTCAATGGCTAAAGAGTTCAATCTTGTCACATGTAATTTTTCTCACAATATCGCTTTCATAATGATTTAATATCTAGCAAAATAATAGGTATGCTAAGAGTCTAAGACTTAGGCACTCCCTGTTGGTTTTGTGGGGCATACAATGACAGTGAGAGAAGGGATTGGATTCTTGAACTGAATTCATGGACATGAATTTATTCCCTATTTTACAGCATTAACATTCTGACACATTGGTTTAAACGGGCAATGCGGGGTAGTGTCGGAGGTCTATAGACGGCCAAAATTCAATGTAATGGACTGGGTTTCAAACTCAATTGTTTTCGGCAATTGTTCTCTTTCTTCTGTTTCTTGGGATGCTTTGTATTTCTTTTGGCCATTTTGGCCTTCTTTGATTAATAAAATCGTAACCTTTCAAAAAAAAAAGAAAAAAGAAGACACATTGGAGACCTATTTAGCAAACCTACTGCCTTTCTGATCTCTTAAATAATGGAAAATCAGGGTCTGTTTTCCAACACCAATTTTAGGAACAAATGAGAAACTCAGCTCGATCTGAGCCAAATTAAAAGTCAATATACATATGTGCGTGCTTGCGCGTGGGTGCTTGCTTGAGTGTAGCAAGTGATGTCAAAGGGGTTTGGTAATTTAGTTTCAAGTTTTTATCATACATTATATGTACTTGCATGATCATATCTACTTAAATTTGTTTTTGTTTATACACATGAGTAGTCTTTAGGCTCAGTAATTGTGCCTGACTTGACTGTGAGTTAAATCTATACAACCTGCCGCCACCATCTATCCCTTTTTGGAGAAAACAAATCTGAAAAATATGAGTATGGAGAAACTTGGTATCTTACCCCATCTATAATGCTTTGGTCATGCATGTCATTTAGTCCTTATGGCTCTGTATTGATGATTTGACCAATACAAGGAATTATATGCTGAATCCTGTTGCGTCTATACAACTCGCCTGTTACATGGGCAATTCATGTTGGTGATGCCAATGTTAGTGAACAGGGCCGGGTCTTTAAGCAATGGTCGTTTGTTACATGGCATGTACTCTGCAAGGACCCTAACTAATCCTTGATAATGTTTGGAACTTCGAACCGATAGGGATCTTGCTGGCCGAAACTGGTCTGCTTCAATGATCTGCTCATTTGGTGAAGCCTCTCCTTCACCTATGGTGAAACCAAACTGCTGATTGAACCAATGAGAGTGAAAGGTGGCAAATGACAGGTTGAACTAGACGGTCTATATTAAGGTAGTTCAGACATCTGTTCATTAGCATTTAAAAAGTACATCTGTTGATATATATGATAAAGATCAGGCCATTAATGACACTACCTTTCCCTTCTGAAGTTCTGGTCATCACCAATCTTCTGTCAGGGTTTAATTTTGTTTCATGAAAGAACCGTATTTATAAGATAGATTTATATATCTATATCATGTTCTCTTATGCTAGATCATGCTGTCTTGGTCAACCATGCCATGCTATAAATATCCAACCCAACACCATACGATCTACAGTCATGCCATGAGCAGCGTTAAATTTGAAGCACTTGTGGTGCAGTCGAATTATTCATGGGCGTGCCACGGAACATCATATACACATTTTGCATTTGCATGCTTTCAAATCACTTATATGATGTGACAAGTGCCATTAGCTTCTGAGTGTGGATGTTAAATAGGCATTAAAGGAATTAGATGTTGTCCAAACATTTGAAATAACATCTATGCAGTCATTTGATGAATGATGTGGAAAACTGGAACTCTGGCATCCAGCAGCTGCTGCATAGAGCCATGAACTCGCTCTATATTGAATCATTGATAAGACTCTTAAGAAACGAAGAATTGCCTCATGAAGGTACACATGTCATGAGCATCTTTCTAGTTGATGATGGTTGTGT
>JAJHSJ010000003.1:88467309-88572309 GCA_021015155.1 Magnolia officinalis | reverse complement strand
GAGTATGGTATGCCTTGAAAAGTAAATGATGGTTATGATCGTGTACATATATGACCACATATGTTTGGTTTTACCTTGTGTACCATAATCGAATGTGTAGGAAACCTAAACTATCTTTGATTTTGTGGGTTACAGGGAGAGGTTCGTTCGGTTGTCTTAGGGGAATGTGAATGTAGACACAACGGCTCCTGACAAAGTTGTGTTTCATTGATCTCAATATACTAAGTACCATGACCATAGTAGTGGGATTGGGCAATCTGTGAAAGGCATATTGGTTATCTTGTGTGAGGAAACTGACGATGAGTCGGTGCATATACCCTACCCTTCACAGGAGTGTGAGTGTTAACAGATGCGAGTTCTTGTGTCTTAGACCTAACTGAGTGCTTAAGTTAGGAGATCACATCGAGTCTGTGGTCTCAAAGGCCCATCATGCCTAGTTTGGATTGACTTGATTGTGCACTAGCTTTGACTATTGCTTAGACCTGAAGTCATGGTGGGACTTAATGGTCCTAGTGTTTTGTGCTTTGGCTCACCTTGCAACCTGACATTAGTGACTGACATGCGGGTGGTTGGGTGCATGCATTAGGATTCGGTATAAGAAGCCCACATGCTTCCACATGGGATCCACTAGTTACCTTGAGGATCTTATTTGTGGCTTAGATCTTAGTGATCTCCATCATGTGGTTTTTCTAGCTGGGCCCGACAAAAAGAAGAAGAAGAAAAAGGAGGTTTTGAATATTTAATTGAAGGTTGTTAACTATTGATCTTTTGTTTTAACAGTTAAATGTGTTTTATCGTGCTTAATAGACATCTAATGGTTGAGATCTTGTGGTCTACCTCTTAGGCAAGTATGGGGTTTTGGTCAGTAGTGGCTGCCACTGGACCATTGAGGGATATGGTTAATTTGGATGCATAGATAAGGTAGGTATATAAACTTTTAATGGTGTAGTGTATTACCAAAGTCTATAGGGGTGAGGATCACCATAACTGGTGCTTTCCTTTCAAACCTTTGTTTCTCCTTATAAATAGATCCACCAGAGAAGGAATAGAGAGCATTAGAGAGCCTTGGACATCCAAATGAGGGGGAGAGAGAAAAGAAGAAAGAAAAGGAGAGCGAGAGAGTACCGTGTCTCTCTTTCTCTCTCCTCCCTCCACACTTCCACATGTCTTGGGCCCTCCTTGAGCATCTCTCTATGTGCACAGAGCCCTACCTCACAGTGTTCCCTGCTCTCCTCTATTCTGCAATAGATTGGGGAGAGTCTTCATACATTGAAAGAGCGGCATTGGATTACATAGCGATTTGACAACCTAAGTCAAACGTATGGATTGTTTTTCTTTTCTTTTCGGAAACTTAATGATATCTAGATCGGGATCCTTATTAGGGTTCTATTAAAATTTGGAATATTAGAAAACCTTATGCTTTAGTTGTGTTTCAAAAAATTAAATAACATCCAGCCCCCACCAAAACCTCAGTTTGCCAAAAATGTCTATATCTCTCTCTCTCTCTCTCTCTCTCTCTCTCTCTTCCAGCTACACCTGTTTTATTACTCTCTCTCTCTTCCAGCTACACTCGTTTTATTACTCTCTATCCTTCCAACCTAGAAGCAGCCCTCTTGCTGACCGTTTTTTTTTTTTTTTTGAAAGATAACAATTTCATTGAAAGAAAGCAAAGAGGTAAGATAACAATTTCATTGAAAGAAAGCAAAGAGGTAAGATAACAATTTCATTGAAAGAAAGCAAAGAGGTACGTGACGTACATCAAAATAAAGGAAAAGTATTCCCTGTATAAATCGGGATGATGGGCCTTCCTTCCGTAAGGGGTTGTTTGGATGCCTTTAATGGTTTAAGTGGTAAATGATTTACAGGTGTAATTTGTAAATCATTTAGAGCCTATCCTGTTTGGCTGTAAGCTGTAAAGAATTTTCAGGTAAATGATTGTCTGTGTTTGGATAGCCTGCAAATCGTTTAAGTTCCATAAATGGAGAGCCAATCTTTGAAAATATAGCTCTAGGCTGTAAATGGAGAGCCAATCTTTGAAAATATAGCTCTAGGCTGTAAATGGAGAGCCTATAAATGAAATCACAGCTTTTTGCCTGTAAATCAAATGGGAAAGCTTCAAATTATTTATAGGCATTTTTCGGCATCCAAACACTGTAAACTATTTACCTGCAAATCATTTACAGTTAGCCCCATTTACAGGCATCCAAACGACCCTTAATCGAATCCCTCTTAGCATTTTACTCTCTCCCAACATTAGCAGAATGAAATGTTTAGCCTAGATGTGAGGTGCAGATCTCATAAAACAGAGAAAAGCTTAATATCTGCCCTCCTTCCCTTGGAGGGTTTTGGTTTGTTGATCCCGAGAGGGACGGATCCCCCTCCCGTCCAATGCCCTGTTTTAGGTTGTTGGCCCCAAGGGACGGAGGGAGGCCTATGCACGGAAACCACACTACCTAGAGACTTTTTTTTTTTTTTTTGAACGGTACAAACCAAATATTTTCTTTTATATTTTGAGGCCTAGATGACCCAACCACGAGACATCACCTGTGAACTTCCTACACAGGCTGCACTTCTCATAAGGTATGTTTTCAGATCTTCATGGTTGCCTATTTCATTTCCTGATGGCTTTTGGGCTTGAATCTTTGTGTGTGGTGATCATAGTCAATGCTGTAAAGCATGGGGCATAACAAATTAATATCTATTAACAAACAACATGTATCTAGCATAGGGGTTTGGACATTTGTTTTAGAAGTAGATTTCATGTGTTCAAACTCTATTGGGTGTAGTTTTTCTTTGTTTTAGAAAACAGTTGACCAACATCTGTTTATCCTGTGTCTTTCTTCTAGAACAGTGATTTACCAGTTCTTGCAGGTTTACTTAGGTCTACATTCCCGTGTTGGAATCCTAAACCGCATTGTAGATGGGTTTTCCTGGACACTTTTGAGATGTATTCATGGTGACCAAAAGATTCATTCTGCACAAAGATTTGCGCTGATGGCAGAATGCAATACAAAATTAGCTGTGGCACTTAGTATTATGGAGGAGAGCTTTCTCCCCATGGTGGATCCAAGAACGGGCATAGACATGATACCTCATGTTTTATACAACTGGGGGTGAGTAATTTCCTCTGAACTATTCATTTCTTTATTTCTGATCTTTTTGAAGCTGCATTACTGAGTACTTTTTTGTGCGTTCTGCTGGACATCAAGTCATGTTTACTGAGCTTGCTGTCAGATTCTTTACTCCGATGCTGTTTCTTTAGAGTTTGACTACTGATGTGGTGTTTTATTGTTTTTATACATGATCCTCAGATCGGATTTCGCACGTTTAAATTATCAAGGATTTTACACTGTGGTCTTGGAGAAGGGTGATGAACTTGTTTCTGTAGCATCCATTAGGTACTATACCTTATCCAAGAAAGATTTTCTTTCTTTTGTCTTTTCTTTCCAGGTTGAACGTACTTTATCTCAATGGTTTGGATTTGGAGTCTTCACTAGAAGAACATATTATCATCTTCCAAAGGAATTTTTATACAGGGTTGAATTTGATGAATTTGGTGGTTGGGAATGATATGGCATACTTTTCAGTAGGGCTGTCAATGGGCCAGGCTGGCCTGTCAGGCCTGGCCCATCATGGACCAGGCTTTGGTTTATCAATCAGGGCCGCGTCCAGGCCTGGAAATCTATCCTGTTTATTAATCAGGCTGGGATCGGGCCGACTTCTAGAGCCTGTAGGCATGGCCGTCAGAGACTTACAACCTCTATGTTATAGGGGTGTTTTTGTAATTCGATAACATATGTAGCATGAAATTCTAACACCTCTTCTGTCACACCCCTCTTGTGCCTCCTCCCTCTCTCCTTTGACAGCGAGGGTGCCCTCCTTCCCTCTCCCTCTCTACAACGACAGTGATGATACAATGCTCACCTCCCTCCCTCTCTCTACCAACCCTCTTTTTTTTTTTTTTGAAAAGTCACATGATTTATTAAAAGGAAAGAAAGATACAAGGCAGATAGCCTGCGTTGCCGAGGAGGCTACACAGACTATTAGGAAAATAAGAACTGCAGATTAAAATCCTTAAGCTCATCTACGTTGACTGCCCATTCTACAATTAACAGTCTAGCTCTCTCAGTGACATATTCAACTGGATTGGAAATTCCATTGAAACATCTGCCATTTCTTTCTTCCCAAACTGCCCACCAGACAGCGAGCAGCGGCATTCTCCATAGCAGCAACTTTTTCTTCTCAAGAGTGATACCGTGCCAAGCCTTTAGAAATCTTCCTGCTGAAATTGGGGCTGCCCAATTCATTTCGATACGAGATAGGATATCCTTCCAGATGTGGTTGATGAAGGGACAGTGAATGAATAAATGGTTAACCGTTTCCTCATTAGCCATACAACATAGGCAAATGTTAGTGATAATCATCCCTCTTTTCCTTAGGTTATCAATCGTAAGAACTTTGTTCATTCCAACCAACCAAGTGAATCCCACAATCTTGGGGGGAGCTTTGTACTTCCAAATTTTGTTGGTGAAGATCTCCTCCCTTGTCCACTCCTTTGTCAATGCACCTGTAGAACGATTTAACCAAGAACTTTCCTGATTTATGATTGTTCCAGACCAACTTATCTGCGCTTTCTGGGTCAATCTTGGCTTCTTGAGTATAGTTTAGAAGAGCCACGTACTCATCACCTCGTTATCACGAAGATTTCTCCTGCACTCCACATTCCACACTACTACACCCCCAGTCACAACATAAGAGTCAGCTACTGAGGCTTCCCGGTTAACCATAAATGCGCTGGAATTTATCTTTTAAAGCTCCATCCCCCAACCACTTATTGGACCAAAAACTGATCCTGTCTCCTTTCCCAACTGAGAAACTGATTTCTTTAAGAACTTCATCTTTTATGGCTAGCACTCCTTTCCACACCGCTGAAGGTCTGGACCGAGACGCATCTTTGGTCCCCATCCACACTTACTCTTAATAACGGAATTCCACAAGATACCATCCTCCGATCCCAATATCCAATGCCACTTTCCAAGAAGAGCCCTATTCATTGTTTTAAGGTCTTTGATGCCGGCTCCTCCATCTTGGAAGTGTTTGCAAACATCGTTCCACTTCAGAAGATGAAACTTCTTTTTAACTTCCCTTTCGTGCCACAGAAAGTTCCTCCTTAGCTTTTCCGGTTTTTGAAGAATCGGACCCGGGCATTTATAGAGAGACATAAAATACAATGGAAGGTTTGAGAGGGCTGCCTTTATGAGAGTGATTCTTCCGCCTAGAGAGAGGTATCTGCATTTCCATCTAGCAAGATGAGTGTCGAATCTGGAGATTACCTTTTCCCACATGTGTAACGGAGGTTTTCCAATGCAAAGGGGAAGGCCCACAAAAGTAGTCGGAAGGGAACCCATCGCACAATCAAATAAAGTCGCAAACTTTAGAAGCTCTTCTTTCTCCATGTTTATGCCGAACATCTTTGATTTAGTCATATTCACCTTGAGTCCCAATACTACCTTGAAACACCGAATAATCGTACGCAGGTTGATGACTTTTTCTTCCTCAGCCTTACTACATAGAAGGATATCGTCGGCGAACTGCACGTGAGATATCGGCGCATCCATACCTTCCACATTGATTCCACCAATGATGCCTTGAGCCTAGCCATTATTAAGCATTTTCTATAGAGCTTCCACCATTATCAAAAACAGGAAAGGCGATAGAGGATCCCCCTGCCTCAGCCCCCTATTGCTTTTGAAAAAGCCTGTAGGGGAGCCGTTAATGAGGACAGAGAAGAAAGTTGACCCCGTACATTGCCCTATCCATTGCCTCCACCTCTTTCCAAAACCCATCCGTTGAAGCATGTATAGTAAAAATCCCCAATCAACGTAGTCGTAAGCCTTTTCGATGTCCACTTTACATAGGATCCCTTTACCCTGTGATCTATGGCTTGAGTCCACACATTCATTGGCGATAAGGGAACTATCTATAGTCTGTCTTCTCGGTATAAAAGCACTCTGATTATGAGAGATGATCTTCCCTAAAACCCCTTTCAATCTAGTAGCTAAGACTTTCGCCAGGATTTTGTAAGGGCTGCCAATTAAATTGATGGGACGAAAGTCTTTTAGCGATTCTGCACCTGAAGATTTTGGAATAAGAGTGATGAATGAGGCCCCTAACTCTTTCGATATGTGGCTTCTAGCAAAAAATTGAAGCATGTAGTCCATGATGTCTTCCTTTAGAACTTCCTAGAAGGATTGGAAGAAAGCTATAGGAAAACCGTCAGGACCAGGAGCCTTTTCACCTCCAAGATCTTCAATGGCCCCTTTCACTTCCTCCACAGTTATTGGAACCTCCAGCCCAGATGCTTCTTCCTCAGATAATCTGTCGAAGTGCAATAAGTCAAGGCGTGGTTTGTTCCACTCCTTGCCCCTGAGGTGGTCACTGAAATACCGTATAACCTCTTCTGAAATGATATGTTGATCCTCTGTTCTCTGCCCATTCACCATTAAACTGACAAATTTGTTTCTTCTGGCTCTTGCGCTAGCTATGGAGTGGAAGAAGTGAGTGTTTTTGTCGCCTTCTTTAATCCATCTAGCTCTTGATTTTTATCTCCATGATATTTCGTCCTCCAGAATCCTGGCAGAATACTTTTGGATGAGCTGCATTTTTTTTTTTTAAATCGACCGCTCAACAGACATTAGATCATTGGCCCCATCCTTATCCATCGCAAGAATCTCGGATAATATCTCCTCTGTCTCTGTTTCCCTTTGACAAAGCACTGAATTTTTCCATTCTTTTATCTTTAACTTTAGGAGCTTCAATTTTCTGTAAAGCCTGTATCCAGTGAACCCTTCTACTTTGAACTCACGCCACCATTCCGTTATAAGCTGCTGAATCCTAGCAGAATACTTTTGGATGAGCTGCATTTTTTTTTTAATCGACCGCTCAACAGACATTAGATCATTGGCCCCATCCTTATCCATCGCAAGAATCTCGGATAATATCTCCTCTGTCTCTGTTTCCCTTTGATGAAGCACTGAATTTTTCCATTCTTTTATCTTTAACTTTAGGAGCTTCAATTTTCTGTAAAGCCTGTATCCAGTGAACCCTTCTACTTTGAACTCACGCCACCATTCTGTTATAAGCTGCTGAAACCCGTCAATTTTTAGCCAGGCCATGTCAAACCTGAAAGGTTTTGGGCCCCAGTTCTTTTCTTCAACGGAGAGGAAGATCGGGTTATGGTCTGAGGTGGGTCTGGGAAGAATAGACTGCGTTACGGGGGTAAGCTTCAGACCATTCATTTGAAATAAGAAATCGATCAAGTCTGGATCTGGTTGGGTTCACTCTCTCATTCGTCCATGTAAATTCGGCACCTAGCAGAGGAAGATCAATCAGTTCTTGCTCTTCAATCTAGCTAGAGAATGTAGACATACCTGAGGAATTTTTTGTGCCATTAGATTTCTCAACTGTGTACCACACTATATTGAAATCTCCACCTATGCACCAAGGGCCTGCAAATTTTTTCCTGCTATCTGTTAGTTCCTCCCAGAAGCCCTTTCTCTTGCTTTCTTCATTAGGGTCGTACACCGAAGAGATGAGGCATGTGAAATCAAATGCAGAATCTTTTAGAATAACTGAAACAGAATACTCTCTTCTCTAGGAATCCAGAAGGGTCCACCCCGATGTCTTCCACGCTATCAGAATTCCTCCCGCTGAACCATTGGCATCTAAGGACTCCCATGAGACGTCTGCTACTCTCCAGATAGAGCCTATCAGTCTGTCACTGATAGCCTACACCTTTGTTTCTTGAAGACAGATGATATCTGCTTTACTTCTACCACATACATCATTTATGATTCATCTTTTTTTCTTTGACCCCACGCTCTCACATTCCAAGACAGAATCTTCATATGGAAACCACACTGCCCCGATCCCCCTGAATCCCGATTATCGCTGAAGATCCTCCTGACTTGTCTATTTGATGCGAATGGCCTCGCGTTTTGTTTCTCGTGTTCCCTACTGTTCTTTGAAGTGGAAGGTGTGTTCGACGTTAGAGGTCTTCCCAGACTCTCCACACAGTGAAAGAGGGCAATAAAATCTTCATGCTGGTCTCCGAATGAAAGCCCAATCGACCTTCCAACGTGTCCCATGGCGTCTCTGATCCATTTCTTCTTTTGGATAATTCCTATTATCTTCGCCTGCTGGTTTTCGACTTCTCCATCCTTCCCCTGTTGATTTCCCATTCTGACCTGAAGAGGTTCCGCTGATACAACCGCATCTCCCATGTCTTCGCCGAACAGCCCTGATAAGTCTTTAACTGAATCAGAGTCCCAGTCGTAGAATGTTCTTGGCGTCACGCAATCAGGGGTCTTTGCACAATTTGAGTACCATGGAAGTAGGTCTGTGCTTGTCGCGAAGAAGTGTTCTTTATCGTTGGTGGAGTTCGCAGCCTCGACAAATGAAGTCGCACATGCCGCGGCTATTGCACTTTGAAATTCTTCTGAGCGTTGGAGCAAGGTGTTCTTATTGAACTAAGTCGAGGGGGTGGGGAGGCACGCACGTGACTGAAGGCGCACGTTGGAGTCAGTTATGTGCGGAGTTGTATTTGGATCTGCAGGTGTTGGCGGGTAGGGCTGAATTGTCGGGTCCAGGACTGGCGTCGGGTTTGGATGTAACAGCGGCTCTGATGGACTCGTCGGGTCTGGAGTCATAATCGGGTTTGACTTCGTCGGATCTGATTTCGTCGTCAGATATGGAAGAGTCATCGGGTCTGAGTCTATTATTGGATTCGGGTCTCCATACATTACCTGATTAGCGTCTTTCCCTGCTTCCGTTCGGTGACGTGTCTCCAGCAATAACGTACAAGGAAAGCTGTTAGCAGCTGGAGCCAGGGATCTACCTCCATTGTTCCGCGTGGACGGCTGGCAGAAAAGTTGAGGAGCTCGAGACACTGAGATGATATCCTCCGAAGATATCGTGCCAGATGTCGCATAGATGGTATGGGAGCGTGCTCTATCATGATGAGAAGACCCTTTTGCCTGATGGTTTACTTTTCCCGCTTCTGGTACTCCAGCACCATATGGGTTTGCTTCTCCTTCTTCCAACTCTGGTTCTGCGACGGAGCTGGTTGCATTAACTCCCTTTTCTATGACCCTCCACAGATCTCCCCAACGAGGAGAAATAGAGTCTGGATTCTCTTTCTGGAAGGGAATATATAATATCCTGTCTTGTATAGGAACTTGGATATGTACTGGGATAACTTCACCTTTCCTCCTGCTGACTCTTAACCCTGATCACCCCCAACTCCTCACCAAGCTTCGTTTTAGGGTCCAGTTCTATCAACCTTCCTAGACATGACGTTGCTGATATAAAAAACTCTTCGTACCAGTGTTCCAAGGGAATGGACCATATAAGCATCCAGGATTCTTCCATGCCGAACAGGGAAAACTCGTTCCAACTGATGATTTTCTTGATCGGACCTTCTTTGTGTAACAATCTTGCCATGATCAACATGTCCGGGTTGACGTCTGGACTGGTTTTGATCCATAGTTCGTTGTACTCGATTGGCTTTATAGTATACTGGTACCTCGTTATCCTACAACAACTGTCTATCCATTCCTTCACTTGATTAATTGAGGCTCCTTCCTTTACCATCGCTACCACAGAGCTCTGCATTTCCCGTGCTTGTTTATCAAATGACTCTTTTTTAATGTGCACCATATAATCTTTCCCATCCTTTACTTCTTCTCCGCCTTTCTTTACGTCTTCTTTAGATCCAGTACGAAGTGGAGGTTGTGAAAGTCTTTCTCCCTTTGTTTGCAGGAGCACTTCCTTGTAGGACTGCGAGTCGCCGGATCGAGATTGAAAGTCATTGTACTGGTGACCTGTCTCTGTAGGAGTGTTGCTCTTCCATTGGGGAGATGCTCTCATGGTGCTTTGCTTTGATTCCGGGCCGACTCTCACCCTCTGCACTAACAACTTAACTCCACTGAAGCTTTCCCCGTGTAGCATTTCAACCACCCTTGACAGTTCTTCTTCTGAACTCATCCTGACGAGCAAAACCCCTATGTTTACCTGTAGACTTTTCCTTTGGAATCACGACGTCCAAAACTGCCCCAGCTCTGCCGAAGACTCATGATAAATTTACTGGTAACCATCCATCAGGAAAGCCTTTAACGAACAAGGTTGGAAACCGCAATCTTCTGCTGTTGTAGCGAGCGTGGTTCGTTGTCGCCATCTTCCTCCTTTTGACTAGTTGCCATCCGCCATTACCGTCTTTGCCGTTGTGGCCGTCGTCACCGTTCAGGTCGTTGCAGGAGTAATACAACCTTTGAAAAAGCTCAGGAGCAAAGTCAATCTCATGATTTCCGGCAGTCCATATTGAGGGCTGATATGCAACACTTCTCTCGACAAACCTAAACCACCAATCTTACCCACCTAAACCATAGATCCGATGTTAAATCAACCATAGATGGGGATGCCCCAATTATTATGGAGATTGGATGTTTGGTTTGTTTTTATCGAACAGGATCTAGTGTTTCTTGTCAACCACCCATTTGTAGGACAATAGTCAAAGGTTATAATCTTCCAATCTAAAAGAATTTAGAGAGATCCTCTCTTGACAGTGGTGTTGATCTGATGATTCGGATAAACAGTTTGGATCACCAAGCCATCGTCCTAACTGTACCAAATCTCACCCCCTTCAATTTTCTAAGGAAAAAATTTTGCTGGTCCCTTGGCGGGCTCAGGCCTGTCTAGATTTTGACTAAGACGGGCATGGGCTTCGTTTTGTGGACTGGGCATGGGAAGACCCTGGCCCGGCCCAAGCACGTCCTGTTGACAGTCCTACCTGTCAGTTCAAGATATTCACTTCCAATCTTGAAACTGCATTGAATTCTTCAATATGTTTATATCATGTTGCATCATCAATCATAATTACTAATTACTGGTTTGGCTTGCTTGGAATCAGGAGTGGGTGTTGATTATAAGTTTCAACTAAAAATGCATTCTAGAACTAGACATGGAACTGAGCATGTGGGTTTCACAAGTTCTTTATTAATCTGCAGTACTTGTGATATGAAGCAGTTGCCTCCTGAAGGTGGTGTTACTGACCTCTGTGTGGCAGTGGGGAACTTGAAATAATATATTGATTGTCACAGCATATATTTGGGCCATTATCTATCTGGGAAAAATCTTTATAGAAGGAAAACTAGAACCTTTGTTTAATGGGTCTTGTTCTGGTCTCTCTTCCTTGGGAAGTGTTTACATCCGCAAACTCCAATCTATCTTTCATCATCATCATCTACTGCTGGCTTCCCTTCACACTTCATGCAACTATATTCCTGCAAAGTAGTAGAATTTGGTTGCACTCATGATTCAGAAAGAAACCTTTTGTTGTGCAGGGTGCACGGAGTTACATTGGCAGAAATGCCACTTATTGCCACTTGTAGTGAACATCGGCGCCAAGGAATGTGTCGACGCCTTATGAATGCAATTGAAGAGGTACTTGGATTGCAAACAATATTTACGTTTTATTTTTTTGCCTGTTCTGTAATGGGTTTGAGGTGAAAACATCTGACCAAAATGACGAGGGAAGCTAAAAGCATATGCCATGCTGCTGCCCATGCTGCATTCATCTTCTTTAGGTTACAGGGATTAGCCTTGAAGAACCAGCCTTAACACTCCGTTGTAAGGTGCGATTTCAGGCATTTGCACCTTCATCAATGGAAGGTGCCCTGAGGCACACCTTGGGATGCTTTTGAGTTTTGGCTCTCAGCCTGTCACGGTATATGCATGTTTGTTTGGTTTATTCATGTTATATTCCAAACCGTGCAAACTTTCTTCATCCTTATGGTTCTAGGTGCTTTAATTCATATATCGTTATGGGTTTATTCATTTATTTGCATTTTATGTTGTAGATGTTAAAATCTTTCAAGGTTGAAATGCTGGTAATCACTGCAATCCCAACTTTAGTGGAGACATGGACATCAGGTTTTGGGTTTAAAGCCATGAGTGATAAAGAGAAGAAACAATTAACTCGCATGAATTTGATGATGTTCCCTGGAACAACATTGCTCAAAAAGACCTTGTGCGGAATAGAAACTATGGAAACTGAAGAAGCAGGTGAGTGGTTTCCTGTTCTGTTGGGTCCACCATATTATTGTTTTTTCTTCTCTTTTCTAGAGTTTCTTGTGATATCCTGAAGTTATTTTACATAATGCAGGACTGGATGATGGATTGTCCTTGATAACAGATGCTTCAAGGGAAGTTGGTGTTTGCGATGAAAACACTGTTCTTGACTCTGGGCCACAATCTGTTGGAGACCTGGAAGCAAATCGTGTGCTCCAGAACTGCAGGGTTCTGCCATTAGAAGAACAACAGCATAGTCAGCCGAAACATTTTATGGAGTCGTATGCTAGCGAACCTGCTTCAACACTTGCAGAAAGCAATCATGGAGATGCTTCTAACATTGATTGTTGCAGTGCAGGGATAGAAAACCTGGACACATGTGATGGCAGTAGGCTTGTTTCCACTCAGCAAGTTGCTAGTGAGACGTCACTTGGTAATGCTGTGGGTGCAGAAATTTATGCCGACCCAAGCTCTAACAATTTTCACAAAACAAGATGGGATTGCGAAGTTGCAGCATTGGGTAACATGGACTTTCTTGCTAAGGAGAGTAAAGCAAATTGCATGAGAAACCAGGAAAGTATAGGCTGCTTTTCTGATTCCTTGTGTACAAGCGAGAATGGAGATGGTGGTGGAGCTGAAGAAAAAGTTGATATTACTGGAACACGTGATGCAAGAAAGACTATGATATCATCAGAAGGGAAAAATGGAAGCTACCCTCTCCTGAAATCGGTGGAGAAAGGAGAGGATCCTCTGATGCTAGCCCCCAACTCAAACATGCAGAATTATGGAGAGCTCGGTATGGAACATCATTGTCAAGCATCTTCGCTGAAGGTTTCTAAAGCAGCAGCTTGTTTGGAGGGGGGAGCTACTTTCCATTCAGGTTGTCAGCTTGTCAGTGGCGTCCCAGGCAATGGGAGTTTTGCTCAGCAAGATTGACCTGACAGGAAATTCCAAGACTGGTTATGAGTGGTCTTGGTCTTTTCAAACAAAAAAGCGGTCGTTTCTGTGAATGGAAGTTCGATGGTTTACAAATTTCCTGTGGAAGCCAAATAAGATTTGGAAATCCTGTTGCCAATGGAAGAAAGTCTCAGACCCAACATCACAAACATGTTCATTATGGTCCATGCTGCAGTAAACCACTTTCACTGGATTGTTTGAGTTTTGGAACATTGACGGGATGAGTCAAACTACTGACTTAGCTGTTGTTAGAGGTAAGAAGGTGGAATGTGGACGTCTAACTCAGACAAACAGTTCTGTTTCTCTTCTGGTATTCACTTTCAAGCCGCTGCTGAAACTTTGATGCAGACATCGGCTGGTGTCTGGTGTATCATGACTTCAGTGGTTGTTCTTTCTGCTTCTTGGGGGGGGGGGGGGGGGGGGGGGGGGGGGGGGGGGGGGGGGGGGGGGGGGGGGGGGGGGGGGGTGTGTGGTGGAAGTTGTACAGGTGTTGCTGAGAGAATTCTTGCACAGTCCAAACCGTGGGTCTCCAAGGTCATGTTTGGTCATTTGGAGATAAATTCGGTGTTGTCGAGGAAGCTTGCTTTGTGATCCATGGATGGCGGCTGTCGATGGCTGTAGATTAGGTGACAGGTCCCACATTTTGAAGACAGTTGCCAGAGAACTGAGTCAACTGATGGGGACCGTTCTTGTAAATTTCCGTACCATAGAGTGCTGAATGAAGAGATCTCCAGTTAGGCATTTCAAAGGAGATCTTTGGCGCACTCACCTGTTCCACTGCGAATTTGCATCAATCTGGTACAATGTAAAGCATTTTGTCGGTGAAAGGAAATGATTTCACGCAGATGATGGCTTTTGTAATGCCGCGGAGCACTGTGGTCTTTGTGTCTGGTGTAGGGATCTTCCCTGATGATTATAGGGAGACTGAGCATCAGCAAGCATACAGTTCACTGTACATGTGAGGCCCATGGCTCGGTGATCCAGAGGTTGATCTAATGCGCCTCAACGAGGATGTGAGATGTGGAATGCATCTACTAGATCTGAATATCTGAGCCTTAGATCTTTGGCCTTTCCTTGTCCATTTGATGTATTGTCCTTTCTTAATTGCCTATTTGCAAGGCACTGATTGAAAGGTCAGGATAATCTGATACGGGAGATCGTTTTTCAATGGCATTGTCCTTCCAACTGCCGGCCGGTCAGATCGAGTCTGGATCACCAAAGCTTGCTCTCCATATTTCTGGAACTGAAAAGTGTTTGCTGAGGCCAAGGTTTTTGTGAACTCATCCATTGGAGATTTATATAAGACACTCAACAGCGGATTGTGGTCCATTGATCACCTATGGGGGAGGTACCAGAACTTGCGATTCCCTACTATGTTTCCTGCCAGCATTCACTTCTGCAGGACATCAGTGCCACCTGGAAAAATAAAATCAGGGTGGTCCGATCATCAAGGCACCACGCTGTTGGAAATAATGGACTGCCAACCGTTCGACTCAACAATATCGGTTTGGCCCACTTGGTAAGTGGATCAGCCATGTTTTTCGAGAAAGTGATCCTCATTAGGGCTGAAAGTCAGTCGGGTTGGTGCTCAACCCTAGCCCAACCCAATGATCTTATACCTCAACCCTAACCCAACCCAACCCAACCCAACCTCCGGTTTGGTATTCTCAACCCAAGCAGAACCCAAGCAGGCTCGGTCAGGTTGGTTGGGTGGATACATGCTAATATTTTCGTTATTATGTTAGTCTATTATATTTCAATGCACGTCTTTTTTTTTTTTTTTTTTTTTGTATTTATGATTTTATTAATTATATATGTAGTTACTTATTATAAAGAACATTTTTTCTAAACAAACAAGCTAAAATATAGGACAACTCCTTTAAAAGTCGTGTTGTGTAGCATGCAATCTATTTGGGATAGAGAAATCCGGTGTATCTTGTTAGCTTGTGTCATCGGAAATGACATGGACCAATGAGACCCGATGACACTTGAATTTCCTGTGCCTTCAACACAGATGATCCACACTCAATTATATTTTATAATGACTTGTATTGCGATTGGGTTCAGGTTGGGTCAGGCAACCCAAGACCTCAACCCAAGCCCGACCTAAGTTTCACTGGGTTGGTGTTTGTATAGCCCAAGCGCGAGACCGAAACCTATACATCCTGCCCAAGCCCAACCCAATGTCGGGTCAATCGGGTTGAACCCACTGGACTTTCAGCCCTAATCCTCATAGTGGGCTGTATTGTTTTTATGGTACTGATTTCCTAAACAGGTGGCATGTTGGTGGGAAAGATGTCACTGTACCACAACTTGTGGTACAGTTGCCTGTGGGTGATCTCTTTTTCCGGACCTCTCCTGCTGTTGCTGCTGTGGCTGGATCCTACTGCAGATTTTCCGTAGCTCGTTGAATGTGAACGATGGGGGTCCGTCTTTTTACTACTGATGGTACATAGCTCGTTGAATGTGAGCCTTTGGTCAGTCTTTTTGTCCACCAGATTACGGCCCTCCAAAGTTGCTGCTTTGTTCCATACGCAACGGATCCCATTGTTTGAAACAAGTACCTTCCATTCCAACCCAGGTTCCATGCAAGGGGAAGGTCTCACCTACAACTAGTGGTAAAAGCAACCTTTTGAGGTGTGGGGCCCACTCTGGTGTATAGTGCAAGAATGGCATCCAACCGGTGCGACATGGTTGCCCCACAATGAGAATGGGATACCCTTATGGAAACATCTAGTGGGCCATCAAGTGAATTTTGAGGTTTTTGTGTGGTTGTCCATGTGGCCCAGATGAATATTGGATTGGCATGATTTTTGGGCCATCCTATTTTCAAAATGGGACAACCCTGTTGGATGGATTGGATGACATGAACGCACCAGTGGGTCCACACGCGGCTAATTGCACGTTGTTTTAGTGGACAAGAAGTTGCGTGGGAGGCCTTCCCCCTGAGAGATGCTTCGACATTGAAAGTACAGCGCATTATGGAATTTGTCCGGAAAACGGATTCTGCATTAAGCCGATCCTGTGCTCACCAGACAGATATAACGAATCCTCTGGCTTCAGATGGAGCTGAATCTAGCAGACTATCAGCTACTTGCAGAAATTAATAGCGGCCAAATGAATTTTCCAAGCAATAATACATGAATACACAGGCAAATAACCCAACCATCACGTGAGTCGAACTTTCATGAGATCCACTCCGTCCATCAGGTACCCTGCCTCATCTTTACCCTGCATCCCAAAGATCAGGATGATCTGGAACTCAGGTAGACCACGCCATAGGAAAAAGTTGGGATGGGGCGGTTAGTTCTGTGTGGGGCCAACCATGGTGTTTACATGCCATCCAATTCATTTATCTGATGTGCCTCATTGGGATGAAAGGACTATCCTAAATTCCAGTATTCTGAAACTCGGACTGGCCACACCACGAACATTTAAGTGTTTCTTTTCTTTTTCTTTTTTATAATAATTTAAACTGGGCGATTGTGGAACTGGGACCGTCCAGTAATTGGGACGGACCATCCATATCCCTGAATTGGATAGCAATCCGCCCAGGTTTGATGGGTTTTTCTAGTCAAACTCACGTGGTAGGTCTAGATGCCAAAATTCAGCATGATTCGTAAATCAGGTGGGTCATGTCAAAGAAAATAACGAGGGACTTTAGGGCGGGTCTCCCACTGTAGAAATTTCTAAATAAAATGTGGGGCTTACAGTGTTGTTTATTTGCCATCCATCTCCTTAATCAGGTAAGCTTCACCAGGACGTACGAGTCTTTTCGAAAACTGAGGTTGGCCATACCACATGAATATATAAAATTTTGGCCTGATTGTACATTAGGCCCTGTCGTGTCTCTTCTCAGCCTTTTATAGAGTGATTCTTGGTTTTGCACACTTATAAGTGTGATGAAAATGCCCATCTACCATAAACTGTGACATTTAGCTAATTATGGGTTTTAGGTCTAAGTAGTCTCCTATTGTGCCGTGGTCGTGGCAGTAGTTTATATAAAAAAAAGTTTTTTAGTCATCAAGTCACTTTTTAATTTTTTGAGGACGAAAATATCTCCCTGCTAACCCTGTGGGCTCTCATTTCAGAAAAAAAAAAGAAGATCCTTTTAAAAAGGGGTGTGGCCCGATCAAAATTTGATATTTAGCCCACCTATTGGCTAATCTGATATATTTATTTTAATCGGACAACGGTGAACCTGCATAAGAGATTTTTCATTGTTTGCTTGAAGTTTTTTGTAGTTTATAATTATATTAACGTTGTATGTTAATTTTGAACTATTTTCTCATGTGTGGCCCATATGTGACGAATTTTTTCCACAAACTTAAGCCAATAACATGAAATTAAAATATATTACACATGGGATGGGATAAATTTGCTTTAAGACAACACAATAAGCCCCACATGAGATGTTGATGTGTTCAAAACATGAGACACTTGCCACACAAGGCTATTTGATTGTTTCCTTCTTCATTTCTTATTTTTTTCATAAAAGGGGAGGAGGTGTGAAAGGAAGGATGTTGTTTTTGGGTTGTCTTCCCCCTTCCTTTTTCCTTAGTTCATATATATATATATATATTTTTCTTTTTTAGTATGAATGATTAGAGTTTGTAAAAAGAGATGAGGATGTGATGGTTTCCTTTATAGTTTTTTTGGTCGGGTATGAGTGGTGGGAGTTTGTGAACGAGACAAGGGTGTGGAAGAATTTTGTAATGGATAAGGGCTTGTTTGATTTTCTAAGATACATGTAAATCCTGGTAAACAAGTAATTATTATCTTTTCACCTTGTTTGAAAATGTAAGACTAATTCCACCTCGAAAATTGATACAAAAGTGTTGACTTAAATTTGTGGACCCCACGTAATGTATATGATATATCCGCACCATCCATCTATTTTATTAAAACCATTTGGGCCATCAGCCAAAAAATGAGGCAGATCCAACGCTCAAATGGCCCACACAAAAGGAAACAACGACCTTAATTCGTCCACCGTTGAAAGTTATTTCCTTCACTAGCCCCACATTGAGGCTTTTTTCATCATCTAACCCATTTATAGGGTCACACAGACATGGATATGGGGAAAACATAAATATCAGCTTGATCCAAAACTTTTAAAGGCCTTAAGAAGTTTTTAATGGTAGGTGTTCGATTCCCGTTGTTTCCTATAGTGTGGTCTACTTGAGCTTTGGATCTAGCTCATTTTTTGTCTAATGCCCTAAATTTAGCTGACATAACAAATGAGTGGTGTAGATAAGTCACATACATCACGATGGGCCCCACATTGATTTCGTAAATTTTTCGGTATAAGTGTTAAAAAAGTAAGTTGTCACATCTACATTGGAAAAGATGTGATAATTACCTAAGTAAATAATTATTACCCATTTACACGATAATTACCATTGAGCCAAAAAATCAAATAGGCTATAATTTTTTGTAGTGGATGAATTTTGTAATGAGATAATTTTGAATGGCAGGAGTTAGAGTTGTGCATCGGTCCGAATCAGACCGAGTTGATCGGATTGGATTGGGTCCAACTCGGTCCGATTCGAAATCTCAATGGCTTGACCCAAACTCAATCCGATCCAGGATTGAGTCCGGGTCACTTGACTCAGACTGATCCGAAATGTGCTTTGCCTGATCCAATCCGAGTCCGACTCGGTCAGAAAAACTGAGTCAGATCGGATTGGGCACAATTCGGATCAGTTCAATCTATGGTCTACACCCCATCCAAAGTGGGACCCACAATCTAGATAGTTCGGATTATGCTAAAAATATGCCACATGTACAAAGAATGTTTCGTGAGAGTATGAATCGATATACTCCGCAAGAGTATCATATATGATGAAATGCCCAAATCAAGATGGAAATGATATGTGCAGCCCCTGCTTTTGATACCCACACCCCTATTCAGATAACTTGCAATCAATAACATGCAATTGCAAGTTTGCAACTTTATCAATCCAAGGTGGAAAAAAGGGGGTATACTATCAAAAAGAGGGGTATAAGTAGTCTCTTTAACCCTAAACGAGAACTCTGCATGCAACTGTAGCAAAATCTCGCGATATTTTGAAACGAAATGATTACCTGCAAATTGGTGAAATGCTTGACGGAAGTGAGGTATGGGATGAGATAAGGCTCGGTCGGGAGAAATTGAGATGAGAAGGACCGCCAGAACAGATGAAGAGACTGAACAACTCTGAGGTAAGTAGCGACCTTAGCCTGCACTAGAAACCCTCCATCCATCGCGGTTGATAGTGATGGCGCAGGTCAGATCTCCGGCTTGAAGATCGGGTGCAAGCAGCGGAGGCTATCAGATTTTCGGCAAAGAGAGGCAGGGACGACAGCAGGCAGCACAACAGCAGCGTCGGGCAGGCAGCACGGTAGCAACATCGTTGGGCAGGCGGCAGCAGCGAGCAAGGCAGAAGGGTAGAGTTCGTTCAGGCGAGAGAGGGTAAGAAAGAAAGGGGTAAGGGTAAAAACGATCAGGTAGTTTTTATGGTAAAAAACTAATACACACACACACACACACACTACCTGACTCCGGATCGGTCCGAATCCACCCTGACCCGAACTTGATCTGAAATTTATTCGGATCTGAATTACCCAACTCGATCCTGCCCGATCCAGGCCGTCGGTTCGGTTCGGATTGGGTCGGATCCATCTGATCAGATCTGTTTTGCCCAACTCTAATAGGAGTTTGTGAAAGATATGTGTAGTGGTTTCTTTTATGTTTTTTTTTTTTTTCTTATTGGGTATGATTTGTGGGAGTTTGTGAAATGGAGAAAGGTGTAGTGGTTCCTTTTATAGTTGTTGTAGGAGTGTGCGTGTGTGTGTGTGTGTGTGTACACACACACACACATGAATGGTGGGAATTTGTGAAAGAGAGGATAGTGTAGGGGTCTCATTTTTTTTTGTATGAATGGTGAGATAACATAGATTGCGAAATTCATTGTAGGACCGCAGATGTTAAATTTGGACCACTGATATTCAGTGAGGACTGTGGATATCAATAGAGGATCACCGATATTAACAGTGGAACTCACTGTGGAACCTAAATATTAGTAGTGGACCACTAATATTTAATGAGAATTGTGGATATTATTAAAGTGGACCGCTAATAATTGATATTTAGCTAATGACCACTGATATTCAATTGATGACCACTAATATTTTGCCGAGGATTGCTGATATTCAGTTGAGGACCGTTGATATTCTGTTGAGGACTGCTTATATTCCGTTAAAGACCGCTGATATTTTGTTGAGGACCGTTGATATTCAACTAAGAACCACTAATATCCCAAGACCAGCTAAATATCAACAGTCCTCAATTAAATATTAGTGGTCCACTATTAATATCAACAATTCACAATGAATATCGGCAATTTACATTAAATATTGGTGATCTACAGTGAAAATGGGCGATCCATAGTAAATATTGATTATCACCATACAACATACTTTTATCTCAATATTGTTCCATTACAAAAATTCACCTATTACAATATTCATCAATTATAACATTCACCACATTTATCCATTACAACATTCATTAATTATAATATTTATTACATTAATCTATTACAATATTCCTCCATTATATAAATCCATGTATTACAACATTATTTTATTACAAAATTCATCAATTACAATATCATTTCAATACAATATTCTTCCACACTTTCTTCCATTTCACGAACTCCCACCATTTATATAAAAAAAAAAAAAAAAAATCCAAACACAACTATAATGGAAATCAAATGAGGAAGAATGAAGAGAGAAAAAAAAACACCATCCTACCTTCTTGTGAAAAACCAATGAAGAAAAAAAGGAAGCAATCAAATGACCCTCACGCAAAAAGTCCTACATTTTAAAACCATTTATATCTTATGTTGGGCTTATTGGATTGTCGTGAAGCAAATCTAACTTATTTATATGTAAAGGGTTTTAATTTAATGTCATCAGTTCAAGTTTGAAGACAAAATTCATCACAGATAGACCACATCGAAGGAAACAATTTAGAATTAACTCACAACATTAAGGTAGTTGTGGGTATATAAAATTTTAAACAGAAACAAAAAAAATTTATACTATGGGGTCATGGTTGTCCGATTAAAATGAATGGATCAGATCAACCAAGAGATGAACCAAATTTCAATTTTTAGTGGAGCCCACATTCTTTAAAAAAACATTTCTACTTTTGAGACTAGAATCCACAATACAAGTGGCAACTAGGAGCATTTTCATCTTATAAAAATGAAAAGTGATTTCAAGGCTATAAAAACTTAAGTTACGAAAGGATGGGCTCCTCTTATGACCACGCCATAGTATAGAACTATTTGGACAAAATAGTCACTCCTAAAACACCTGGAGTAACAACATACTATCATTTAAATACTAAAAAGAAGCCTGAATGCAAGGTTGTCCATGGGCACCCATGACCATGTCATGGACTTAGTTAAAATGTTGGTCCCGTGTGGGGACTAATTAGTTCTTATGCTAAAGCTAGGGCATGGTGGGGGTGGGTTGATCCCCCACTCAGGCTCCACCTTGATGTTTGTGTCTTACATCCATGTTATCCATATGTTTCTTCAACTAATTCACGGTACTATTTGTTTTTCATATAACCTATTGATAAGATCTTTGATATGGGTGAAGGGACCACACAAATATCAACTTGATCCAAAACTTTTGTCGCCCTTAAGAAGTTTTTTAAAGCAATCACGGTTATTTCCAATGTCATTGTCCACTTGAGATTTGGGTTTATGGAATTTTTGGTCTCATACCCTAAAATTTGCTAGCGAAACAGATAAACGGCTTGAATGTAAGACACATACGTCCAAGTAGGCCCCATGGCGAGGGATCCACGGAAGCCGCGGCCTTAAAATTAAACATATCTAATAGAAAGTTTTGCTAACATCCCAACCTTTATGGCGATGGAGATGCTAGCATGAAGCTTTTAAATGATATATTGGATGTTTTGTACAAATCCCTGGAACATCTGTATACTGGAAACTTTCATCCTCTGGTGGACTTCGATGGATAGTCAATAATTCTATGTTTAGATGTATAACGAACCAAAATTACTGATTCTTAGATCATCCGATTATCAGATTGGTGGACATCAATTGGGTGGCTAAGAAGGAGAAATACTCAACGGTCCAGATTTCAACCAACAAGTGTCTATAAATCAGAGGTTAGGATTGTTACAACTATCTAAACGGTGGATTCCACGTATTAGTCGTACGCCACGTTTGACATTTGTAAGTGCCTGCGAATCAAGTTAGGGAAGAGAGCGGATGAAATCAATGCCGTCAGTGTCAGTTCTGCATGGCTCCAGAGAGGTTTAGATATGCCATCCAATCCATTCACATGACTATTTTCACTGAGATAAAGGTACCCTTTAAAAATCACACCATTCTAGAAATCAGGTGGACCACACAGCGTGAGGTTTAGAGGTTTTGGGCAGATCTTACACCGTTTCCTACGGTGAGGTCCACCTGGGTTTTGGATCTGTGAACTGTTTAAAATCAAGGCCTAATATGACGCTTGGAACCTGATGGACGTGGTGGATCTCATCCTCAAGCATTTGGAAGCTGTTCGGGTTAATCCAGCGGGACCGGCCTTTGGACCGGACCGCCAAAGAAAACCGGTAGGCCTCCGGTCCAGTTTTTAAAGCCCTGGAATAGACCTGTCACCATCTATCAGAAGTCCGCCGTTTCAAGATAGGGATAAGGGCATCTTTGCAATTCACTGTGATTCCAGGGATATTCTCGTCTTTTGCAAGCAGTACCATAGCGCTCCCTATGGCTGTGATATTTTTGTATCGTATGGTAATGCCTCTGTAGTTTGTTGCAGCCACAGCTACAGCAGCAGCCCCCGTCTCAGAGAGAGAGAGAGAGAGAGAGAGGGTTTACGAAAATGGCTATCAGATCCCTGGATATTACAATGAAAGGCCCGTCCGTGTGCTCTTCTCGCACAGCCAATTCCTCCAACATTAGGGTTTTCAGCGTCAGATGCTCCGTTTCACTATCCTCAGATGACGCTTCTACAGGTTTCTTCAGTTCCCGTTTCTCTCGCTCTTCAATTTCGTTCATTTCATTTTCACGCGGCAGTTGTGTAGTGTGATCACCACCGTTGATCTGGTGGGGGCAGCATGTCAATGGGACATATCCTGGAGAGCAAGGTGATTGGACGTGGTAGCCATCGGATCAGTCGCCTGGAGAAATGGACGGTTAGCTCGAAAGTTCTGAAATCATTCCCATTTGATGGGCAGCGCTGTACAATCACTGTCGTCTCCAGCGTATACGCTGGCCATCTGGTGGCCTACCAGATCAACAGTCCCGATTACCGTGTGGGCTAATCTTGCAGTGAGATATTTTTTTGTTTTTGTTTTTTGTTTTCCCTAATTCCGTTTTAAAAATGGTTACTATGGTAGTTTATTTATTTATTTTTGTATTTTTATCATTTTTAGGGGTATCAACTATGATGTTCTCCATGATTTCTTAAATGGCGGCTACTTGTGCACCAAAATATCTGGCATGTATGCATGTTGATGCAGGACGTCTAAATGGTTTGCTACATTGCCAGGATAGCATTTCCCAAAAGAGACATGCATCCAGTAATCCGGATGATCCAATTGATGGGTGTAAATGTATGGTGCCAGTAGTCTAGATTCATGCCAATATTAGATGGGTTAATGCGGTCCAGTCGCTGTAATTTTCAGGATAAGCTCTGTTCACTGTCGTATCCATGACTGGATGGCCTAGATTAACTTATTTTTATGATATGCGCTGGTGGATGAGTGCCCAACATTAAGAAATGGTGGAAATCATGCTGCAGTCTAGCCCCATACATGAGAAATAATCCATATAATCTGTCCTAACAGATGGATTTTTCCTGTTGAGGCGGTACTCTTAACTATTTTTCTTGGCTGTCCACCTGATGGCCGATTAGATCACTAGGATATCCTTTCATTGTCACTTTCAGGCCATGCCAATCCATTGAGGCGCTGCCAGTTGTTCTCGATTAATGTACATGTATGTCATGCATGCAGTGGATGTTAATACGATCTAAAAGATGCAAAAAATAATTTGTTTCTTCCTGTTCCTCTCTAAAGTTCTAGTCCCACCTGTCCCTCGATGAAAGCACCACATATATGCAGATGTGTCAGATTTGGAATGTTCATCTGTGACTGTGAGCCATGCGGTAGATGGATGTACCCCGAAAACATTACCAGTTGAACAATATTAATGGATGATTTGTGGAGTTTTGAGGATTATAAAATGAATCATGAGAAAAATGTCCAACAATGTTCCGCATTCTAAGGGTAGAAGTCCTCCAATTGGCACCTATGATAATCTGACCGGTGTTATTTTAGGTTGGGCACAGTCTATTTGTGGTCTGTCGAACAGATGAATTCATCGGACCTCATATATGTCGGCCATATGTGTGGAGACAGAATGGTAGATATCCAAGAGAAATAGAAGTGACAAACATTGCATTTTTCTGTCTGTTACAAACTCTTATTTATGGTAAAAAGAAGAAGAAAAAAATAGTATTTACATTATCTTCTTGTCAAGCTATAGGTTTGGGAGAAAGACCATGGAAAACGGCAGATGCTAGACTTGTGCTTGAAGATGGTTCAATATGGAGGGCCAAGTCATTCGGTGCTTCAGGAACACAAGTTGGTGAAGTGGTTTTCAATACATCTTTGACAGGGTAAGGAAATATCAATTGTCTATCTAGAAGGTATGCTTGATATTTTGGATTTTGTGTTATATAGCAGAGGAAATATGACATGATATGACACTTGGTTACCTATCCAAATTTTCTTCCTATGTCTATTTATAGTCGCAAGAATGATCTTACTTATCAGTGCACAAATTTGCATGGAACAGGCACAGGCTCAACATTCCTCTTTTTTTTTTTTTGAAAGATCAGGCTCAACATTCCTCTTCATGTCATCAAACTATTAATCAGTTATATTGAGCTTTACCTTTACTTTAACCCATTGGTTTGTCATATGTGCTGAAAGTTCTCATCATCAACATCATCATCTAAGCCTTATCCCAATTAGTTGGGGTCAGCTGCTTGAATCCTGTTCTGCCATTCCACTCTATCAAGGTCAGACTTTCAGTTAGACAATAGGGCATCAAGTCTTTTCTTACTACATCCGCGATCTTTTCTTACTACCTCCATGTGCTGAAATTTATATGTAGAGCAAAATGTCCTCTTTCAACTTTAAAGGTCTTAGTGTAGGTTGTGGATTGTACATAAATAGGATATTGTGTTCATTAAGTTTTGATGGGAGTGGCTTGTATTGACTGCTCTGCATGGAATGACTTGGAGCAACTTTAGCATTCAATGTGGGTCCTGCTGGATAGTTCCAAGCAACACTTATATATGTGTATATTAAATCGTTTGTTGCTACACTTTCTGTGCTTTTCAACCTTTGCCAGCCGTGTGTCTGTTTTTTTGGCTCTTCTTCTTCTTCCTTTTAGTTTCTGCCTAGGTTTCTTTGTCCTTTCTTTTTCTCTTTTTCTCCTTTTCTTTCTGTTTTTCTGTATATAGCTTTTCGTTCTTGTGGGGATTTCCCCTCCTCTTTATAGCCTTTTTCCTTTAAAATATATATATTCTCATCTCTCCAAAATAAATAAATAATCGAATTGCAATAATAGTGGTCTGGCCTTGAAAATTTTCTTCTTCTCTCTTGTTGCTGCAGTTGATTGCAGAATAACATTTTGTCAAGATTCTGTCAAAAAAGCATTTTCAGTGCTTTCTATATATTCTGTCACAATGAGACTTCATCTTCCTTTAAGTGTTTATGTTTGCATTTGATTATTATGCAGGAATCTGATTTATGAAATTATAATTGTAGGTATCAGGAAATTTTAACAGATCCTAGTTATGCGGGTCAGTTTGTCCTGATGACGAATCCTCATATTGGCAATACTGGCATTAACTATGGTATGCCAACTTTATCCTTTTCAAAAAATAAATAAATAAATAAAATAAAATAAAAAATCCTCTCAGAATGTAAAACTCTCGTTCACCATTTTCTTAAAACTAAAAATTGGTTGTTGCCTTCCCTAACAGCTGATGAAGAATCAAACCAATGCTTCCTTGCTGGTTTAGTGATCAGAAGTTTAAGTATCCGGTATGCTATATGTTTATTTGCATGCTGATTTATGTAGGAAAAAGTACATTACTTTATTGTTCATTTAATACTTGCATGTTCTACCTTTTGGCAATCTCTGTTCTTCAGTACATCAAACTGGCGGTGCACAGAACCACTAGGAGATTACTTGGCAAAACGAAACATCATGGGTATATGTAAGTGATATTTAGATTCTGTAAATCTGTTTGGCGTTATATTTTAGTGGAGCCATTAGATGCATTTTAATAATGTTCATAAATAGCACTCCTATTTTTGAATTCTGATATTTGTTGTTTCGATTTGCATTCTTTTGTATGGTAATAGCGTTTTTCTATTTGTATTTCTTGTTATGGAATAGATGATGTGGATACGCGTGCAATAACACGGAGGTTAAGACAAGATGGAAGCCTTATAGGTGTACTGAGCACGGAAAAATCCAAGTCAGATGAAGAGCTTTTGGAAATGTCCCGTACATGGGATATTGTTGGTAATGTTCAGATCATTATTAAGTTAATAGGCAACATGCTACACATAATTTGATTTTGAATCCAAAATGTAAATGTTTATATTTGCCCACTACAAAAAGCTAATGAAAGGAGTTTTAGAACCCTAATAGAGATTGATTATTTTGTATATCTCCAGAATATCATGAATTGTGTGAAGTTCTGGTTTTAGCCAATCTTCTCATTTATCTTGGTAAATATTGGATGTTGAAAAAAGGGATGTTGATTTAATTAATTAATTAGTGTAAAATGTAAATACGTATTTCAAAGTGTAAAATGTGAAAATGCCCCTGCATTAAATTGGTTCTTTGACCTTTTCCATCGTAGTTGGGTAATGCTGGTTGATTGGGGCCTACTTAGTTGGGTAATGTCAGAGGATATTGCTTCTGGCTAGCTTGTGGGCAATTTGGGCTGAAAGAAATGACTAGTGTTTCCATAATCGCCACAATCTAACTTGCAAAGTATTCAAGAGGGCGAAGCTGGATGTTATCTCTAGGCCCCTGCCTCTTAAGCCTTTTGCTTGTTGTCTTGTATCAATTTTTTTTGTTTAAATTCTTGCAAATCTAGTTTGCTGTACTTCATTTTTAGGATCCCTCGTCCTCTTCTTTTTTAATAATATTTGGCACGGCCTTTCTAAAAAAAAATCCTTAAAAGAAAGAAAAATCTTAATCATCACTATTATCACCCTCTTCAGCAATTTAGGGCCAATACTTCTATTGACCTATGCCAACCAGACATCTACCTATTTTAACTGGGCTCTTGGAGCTGGCCATTGTAGAGGTTCACATTGACGCTATTCACATGCCAACAGTCCCACCTAGTATTGAACCCCAGGTTCCAAACATGCCCCCAACGAGTGAGCAAATGGAGTACAGTCATGCAAGGGCTGTTGCTGGGAAACCACTCAGCACAAATCATCCACAGTCATGAAGGGTCACACTTGAGTAGTTGGATGCACAAAATGGAAGGCACCCACTGATGCATGGTCACTATACCACTCACAAACGAAAAATTGCTTGGAGAATTAATGAACTTAGTTGCTGGTATTTTAGCACTATAAGATTTCTGAACTCAATTCCTTTCAACGTTTAGCTTCTTGTTGAGATTTTACCCCGTGAAAGAACATTGCTTATCTTGATGCAATTGTGCAGGTGTTGATCTCATAAGTGGTGTCTCTTGTAATGCTCCATATGAATGGGTGGATAAAACAGATTCAGCGTGGGAATTCAGCAAGGATAGGAATCATTTTGTTAACTTTCATGTAAGTAGAGCTCAACATGGCTATATTTGAAACATATTTCTGAATCAGAATTTCTAAAAGTTTAATGCTTTACCTTTTCTGTCTTTTGCTTTTTTCTCTCTTTTTTTATCTTCTTAATTTCGAAAAGTTTAGTCCTTACCTTTTCTTTCTTCTCTCTTCTCTCTCTCTTCTTCTTCTTCTTCTGCTCAGGTTGTTGCATATGATTTTGGGATCAAGTATAATATTTTGAGGCGTTTGGCATCGTACGGATGTAAAATTACAGTTGTCCCGTCAACATGGCCGGCTTCGGAGACACTAAAGATGAAGCCAGATGGAGTTCTTTTTAGCAATGGTCCAGGGGACCCATCTGCAGTTCCTTACGCTGTGGAAACGGTGAAGGAAATAATTGGGAAGGTTCCTGTTTTTGGAATTTGCATGGGTCACCAACTGCTTGGCCAGGCATTGGGTGGCAAAACCTTTAAAATGAAGTTCGGTCATCATGGAGGAAACCATCCAGTACGCAATCTTCGTAATGGCATCATCGAGATTAGTGCTCAGGTGTCCATCTTATCTCAGCACACCCACATCAACCTATTTCAATTTTTACTTCATAAATGGGTAACACGGAAACTCAATCAATTTCCTTGTTACATATTGCTATTTTTTTAAGAGTTTATTATTATTATACTTTTTTATTTTTATTATTTTGCCTGGGCATTATACATGTAAATGAATATATCATAATGGAAATCAGGATTATCTAACTTATGCCATCTTAAGAATAAGCAAAAAGAAAAGAAAAAAAGTAAAAAAAAAAAAAAAAAGAAGAGAAAAGAGAAGAAAAAGAAAAAGAAAACTGAAAGAAGAGAAAGTAAGAAAAAGAAGTATCATATCTGAATGCCCATGTTTATTTTGTGTTGTGTCTTCTGGCAGAATCACAACTATGCGGTTGACCCAGCATCGCTTCCAGCTGGTGTGGAAGTAACGCACGTCAATCTGAACGATGGAAGCTGTGCTGGTCTTGCCTTCCCAGCACTTAACATAATGTCTCTTCAGTACCACCCAGAGGCATCTCCAGGACCTCATGATTCAGATCCTGGTAATGTATTCCTCATTCCACTCTGTTGCCAAGCAAATCTCTTCTCCATGAAATAAAACAGCACATGCTCATATGCATTCGTACATTCACATGGTGGATGCACCTTGAAAAATATTAAAATGACTGAAGTATCCATGGACTTTCGAGTCCTGGGCATGCAGACAAGAATGCACATGCAGAAGACGTACATCAGTTGCTTTCCCTGCCTTTGAGGGGAGGTGAATAACCACGAACAGTGTGTGCTGTGAAATTCAAGTTCTGTGTGCATGTTAAAATTTTGCACTGGTCATACCCATGGTAATGTGTGATTTCACGATCATTCCTAACATGGATTATTTTCCATGTTACAGCTTTCAGGGAATTCATGCAACTGATGACACAAACCAAACTAAAGGCAAGAACTTTGGCGATGCATTGAGTCTCCCATCACCTTCTCGGTTCTTAAAGGAAATGAAAGGCAGGTCATGGTGCATGAGAAAACACTCCCACATTTCCGACCACACTGTGTTTGATCTGGTTTTGAAAGCGACCAGGATGAGAGTTAAAGGGTCTCTCGACCTCTTGCTATTTTTCTATTTCCTTATGTTGTCCTGGGAAAGTTTTTTTTGTTTTTTGTTTTTTGTTTTTGGATCTGTTTTCATGGCGTGGGTGAAGCGTGTGAAATTTCAGTTAGGATAATCCATTCATGATTTTAATATGCGATCTATTGTTCTGTTATAATTATATTATTGATTAGCTTGATCTCAATTCTCATGACTCTGCTACACATGTTTGAATTTGAATGAGGTCAGGGGCTTTGCTAAGACCATGTGGAATGAGGCTACCCGTCTGTGGGCTATCACATGTGCTGGTGCTATGCTGCACATCGGTACAAGATCAAAGCTGTTCACCAGTTGGGTCTGGTGTTGATGATGCGACCCAAAAATAGGCTGGTGGCTTACGATGTTAGAAACAGGCTCACCGCTTGGATAAGTTTAGCTGGGACATTTGTTTTGTAAACTGCCCCCCACCTGATAAGTGGACCCAGCCAGTGGTTGGCTTGGATCTTGTACTCATGCTGTGTTTGCACGTTTTGTTGTGTACTTGAGCTGCCTTATGGAAGACTGTGGGCCTAGCATTTAGCAGTCCTCCGAAAGGTAGGATCAAATGCTACTACCTGCATAAAGCTTGTCCACAACCATCCTGGTTTTCCTAGTAGGGGCTATGATAGCTGAGCCTAATTAGTTGGGACAAGGTTTTTTTTATTGATGTTAGGCTTGCAACTTGGGTGGTATTGAAAGTCGGGTTAGCCCATGGCCTGACCCAACCCGATATCTAAACTAAACTCCCCAACCCGATTTCCCATATCTTCAATCACCAGTTGGTCGGGTGGGTTTCAGCTAAACACCTTGGTGGGTCTATCTCATAGCTAAACTACGTCTTTTGCCCATATGAAATAACCTTTCCCTTCACGGTCAAAAGCAATTGAAATTCGAAATTACTTTGTAAACTTAGTCCATGGGTTTTTTAATTGATGAGAGCCTGCCCTCGAGCCAATAATCCAGCCCAAGCTCGGCCTGTGGCAGGGCAGGACAGGAAGCTCGACCTGGCCCATTGAAAGTGTTACCTGGGTAATATCTTAGTGGGTGTTACCCTGATCGTGGGGCCCACCTTGATGAATGTGTTGTATATCATCTGTTTTTCCAAATCATTTTAGGACGTGGTATAAAAAAAAATAAGCATATCCAAATCTCAAGTGGACCACACCACAGGAAACAGTGGTGATTGAATGCCCACCATTAAAGACTACCTAGGGCTCACTTAGGGCCGACTGTAATGTTTATTTCCTGTCAAACCTATTGATAAGGTCAAACAGACCTGGATGAAGGGAAAATACAAATATCAGCTTGATCCAAAACTTTAATGGCCTATTATAAGTTTTTAACGATCAATCACCGCAGTTTCCAGTGGTGTGGTCCACCTGAGATTTAGATCTACTTAATTTTTGGGATAATGTCCTAAAATGAGATGGAAAAACGGATGGACAGTGTGGATTTGCAACACATTCATCAAGGTGGGGCCCATACATTATACATTCAAGGTAACACCTACTAACGTGTTACGTAATCCGTCCCCGAGAATCTTATTAGAGGTGGTTTGCAAAGCCCACGCGTGCCTACAAAGCCATGCACCTATCTACACACGAGACCGCACGTACCAATATCGCAAGCGTTGGTGAGATCCGAGCTTTCCATCACGTGGACCAATGTTTAGATGCATTGGCCTGGAAATTATGCCGTTTCACTGTCAGGTGGGCCAAAAAAAAAAAAAGACGGGTAGAAAAGAATTATTGTAGCTAGACCTTTGATTCTTACATCCATTCAGGGATTAACACGGCATTGTTTAAGAGAAGGAAGATCTGATCGGTGTGTCCCACCTAGAGAAAAGATTGGATCTCCAACACATGTGCGGCAATGACACGTGCGCTTGCGGTGAAATGCGGCACGGCTCTCAAATACCAGGAAATGCACTATGTACTCGGGTCTTTAGTTTGTTCAGCTGGGGTACATGGCTCCGTGATCAAGCCGTTTGTCTGTTGGGCCCCGCCAGTGCAAGTACCATGTCTCAAAATCCATCCAGATTGGACAATCCCAGCCACTAATATTGGAACACTTGTAGTATTTCTTTTTTTTAGCCATCCAATCTTCAGGATGCAAATCGAAAGGATGGTATTGTCCAGAGTATCAAATAACACGATGGAGTATCAAGCATCACATTTCAGAGCGCCTGCGTATCAAGCACCACGCTCCGCCACAGTATCAAATAACTCCGCAATAGTCCGCATAGAAAATTAGAAAGAGAAAATGACCACTGTAGACAAAACCTTTTACCCAGCGGTTTTTATGAATGAATACAAACTTTAGTTACCAACTTAGACTAGCACGTGCGGACAGCGATTTTGATGACGAAACTACCCCTCCTTTCACGGAAACGGATTGGGTACTCCCCCTGCCACAGCCAATGGCGGATGGTCGGTGGTCTGTGGGCCCACCATGATGTATGCTATTCATCCATGCCGTCCACATATTTTTCCATATCATTTTATGGGATACGACCAAAAATGAGGTATATGCAAATCTCAAGTGTACCACATTACCGGAAACAGTGTTGAATGAGTGTCGACCATTAAAAACTTTTTGGGGGCCCACTGTAATGTTTGTGAGAAATTCTCCCTATCTAAATTCATTCATAGGTCACAAAGACCTGGATGAAGAAGAAAAACAAATTTCATAATGATCCAAAACTTCTATAACCCCTAAAAGGGTTTCAATGGTAGACGTTCAATTCCCCATTGCCTTTTACAGTGTGGTCTACTTGATAGTTAAATCTATCTTATTTTTAGTCTCAAGCCTGAATATGAGCTCGCCAAATAGATGGACGGTTTGGATATAACACAGACCTCATGATGGGATCTACAAAAGGCGGTGGGGATTACAACAGTAAAAGAAAAATAAAAAAACAAAAAAAATAAGGAACTTATGGCTACGGTTTTCTATGGCTACGGATTATAACCGTAGCTATAATCATAGCTACGGATTACTTTCAAAAAAATTCTCTCTTTTTTTTTTTCATTTATTTCATTATTCATTTAACAGGAATATCTTCTAAACTAAAATTAGTTACTTGACGTACCACATGTGATTTTGGGGTAGGTGAAGCTACTTTGGCCAACCAACCTAGTTATTTTCCAAGATTCCATCAGGTCGATGGTTGAAAATACATTTCATCCACTTCGCTGTCAATTTCAATCACTTCACGGTCAAACTAGAAATTGAGCGGGATAAACATGAAATTGAGTAGGCAAATTGAAAATTGAGCGAGGCAAGGTAGGAATTGAGCGAGAGAACCTAGAAATTGAGAGAGGCAAGGTAGGAGTTCAGCGAGGGAATCTACAAATTGAGCGAGGTAAGCTAGAAATTGAGCGAGCCAACGTAGAAAATGAGCAAGGGAACCTACAATTTAAGCTAGGCAACCTAGGAATTGAGCGAGAGAAGTTAAAAATTGAGCGAGGGAAGCTAGAATTTGAGCGAGGGAACCTATAAATTCAGCAAGACAGCTATAATTTGAGTGAGGGAAGCTACAAATTGTGCGAGGGAACCTAGAAATTGAGCGAGGCAACCTAGGATTTGAGCGAGGCAACATAGGAATTGAGCGAGGGAACCTAGGAAATGAGCGAGGCAACGTAGAAATTCAACGAAGAATCCTAGGAATTGAGCGAGGGAAGCTAGAAATTAAGCGATAGAACCTAGAAATTCAGCGATGCAACCTGGGATTTAAGCGAGGGAAGCTAGAAATTGAGCGAGGGAACCTATAAACTGAGTGAGGCAAGGTAGAAATTCAGCAAGAAAATCTAGGATTTGAGCGAGGCAACCTAGGAATTGAGCGAGGGATGTTAGAAATTGAGCGAGGGAAGCTAGAATTTGACGAGGGAACCTAGAAATTCAGTGACGAAACCTAGGATTTGAGCGAGGTAACATAGGAATTGAGCAAGGGAAGTTAGAAATTGAGCGAGGGAAGCTAGAATTTGACGAGGGAACCTAGAAATTCAGCGAGGCAACATAGGATTTGAGTGAGGGAAGCTACAAATTGTGCGAGGGAACCTAGAAATTGAGCGAGACAACCTAGGATTTGAGCGAGGCAACGTAGGAATTGAGCGAGAGAACCTAGGAAATGAACAAGGCAACGTAGAAATTCAGTGAGGAATCCTATGAATTAAGCGAGGGAAGCTAAAAATTAAGGAGGGAACCTATAAATTCAACGAGGGAACCTAGAAATTCAGTGAGACAACCTAGGATTTGAGCGAGGGAAGCTAGAAATTGAGCGAGGGAACCTAGAAATTAAGTGAGGCAAGGTAGAAATTCAGCGAGGAAACCTAGGATTTGAGCGAGGCAACCTAGGAATTGAGCGAGGGAAGTTAGAAATTGAGCGAGGGAAGCTAGAATTTGACAAGGGAACCTAGAAATTTAGCGAGACAACCTAGGATTTGAGTGAGGGAAGCTACAAATTGTGCGAGGGAACCTAGGAATTGAGCGAGGCAACCTAGGATTTGAGCAAGGCAACCTAGGATCTTTCTTCTCTAAGGGCTTTGGATTCAACGATTTTTAAGAGCAAGATAGAGAAAAGAAGCGTTGAGATAATAGCTTTCATCATAATCTCATCTACTGGAAAAAGGGGCTCTCTTGATCACCTAAAGAGATTTGTAGGTTCTGTCGCTCAATTTATAGGTTCCTTCGCTCAATTCCTATGTTGGCTCGCTCCAATTTCTACGTTGCCTCACTCAATTCCTAGGTTGCCTCGCTCAATTCCTAGCTTCCCTCGCTTAATTCTTACGTTGCCTCGCTCAATTTCTAGGTTCCCTTGCTCAATTTGTAGCTTTCATCGTCAATTCCTACGTTCCCTCGGTTGCCTCGCTCAAATCCTACGTTGCCTCGCTCAATTCCTAGTATTCCTCGCTGAATTTCTACGTTGCCTCGCTCAATTCCTAGTTTCCCTCGCTCAATCCCTACGTTGCCTCGCTCAATTTCTAGGTTGCCTCGCTCAAATCCTAGGTTCCCTCGCTCAATTTCTAGCTTCCCTTGCTCAATTCTTAGGATTCCTCGCTGAATTTCTACGTTGCCTCGCTCAATTCGTAGGTTCCCTCGCTCAATCCCTATGTTGCCTCGCTCAATTCCTAGGTTGCTTCGTTCAAATCATAGGTTGCCTCGCTCAATTTCTAGGTTCTCTCGCTTAATTCGTAGCTTCCCTCGCACAAATCCTAGGTTGTCTCGCAGAATTTCTAGGTTCCCTCACTAAATTTCTACGTTGCCTCGCTCAATTTTTAGGTTCCCTCGCTCAAATCCTGGGTTGCCTCGCTGAATTTCTAGCTTCCCTTGCTTAATTTCTACCTTCCCTCGCTGAATTCTTACATTGCCTCGCTCAATTTTTAGGATCCTTCTAACTTCCCTCGCTCAATTCCTAGGTTACTTCGCTGAATCCCTACGTTGCCTCACTCAATTTCTAGCTTCCCTCGCTCAATTCCTACATTGCTTCGCTCAATTTCTAGCTTCCCTCGCTCAATTTCTAGCTTCCCTCGCTCAATTTTTTAGGTTGCCTAACTCGGTTTCATCTTGCCTCTCGCTAAATTTAATGTTTGCCTTGCTGAATTTCAAGTTTCCCTCACTCATTTTGTAATTTGTCTCGCTCAATTTTTAGTTTGCTTCGCTTGATTTCAACTATGTTTAATTTTTTGCGTTATGATTCTTTAAGTAATGAAATTTATTATTAATATATTTTCAATTACATGTTTGTAGGGGACGATTATTGTTCTCAATTCCCAAACCCATCCTCTAAGTGTTCATTAAGATGGTGGTTCGACACGGTGAAGGGTGGATTAAAGATGCATGATACTTGGCAGAGTGTCATGGTCATTTCCATGCATTTGACGGTCAATTCCGCCGATTCCGTTTCCAAGTTTTATCGGGTTGGTGTTTGTATGGCCCAACCCCAAGACCAAACCCGATACATCCTGCCCAAGCCCAACCCAATGTCAGGTGGGTTACAGGTTGGTCAAGTTGAACCCGCCCAACTTTCAACCCTAAAATCATATATGGTACGTCAAGTAACTAATTTTGGTTTAGAAGATATTCTTGTTATATGAATAAAGAAAGGATTTGAGTACCCACCAGTGCTGAAATTCCACGTCGTGCGTGTGTAAGTGTGTGTGTGCGTGTGTAAAAAAAAAAAAAAAAAAAATGAAAAAAGGAGAGATTTTTTTTTTATATGCTTATATATATTTTTATATAAATATGTGTTAGAGAAAAATGTAGGTTGAATAAAATTCTAAATGTAAAAAAAATAAAATAAAATAAAATAAAAAGAAAAGTACACAAGATACGGCTATAGCTACGGTTATAATCCGTAGCCATAGCCTTTTGTTTGAATCGGGGATCAATCACGGATTCCGCGATCCATCTCCGAATCCTACAATGAGTTGCGGTGGAATCGCGGAATCCGCGATTGATCTCTGATTTTGTTTTGTTTTGTTTTTTTTTTTTGAAATTTTCGTTGCTTCTGTGAGCCCCACCATGAGGTCTGTGTTATATCCAAACTGTCCATCTATTTGGCGAGCTCATATTAAGGCTTGGGACGAAAAATAAGACAGAGCTAACAATCAAGTGGACCACACTGTAAAAGACAATGGAGAATTGAACGTCTACCATTGAAACCCTTTTAGGGGTTACAGAAGTTTTGGATCATTATGAAATTTGTTTTTCCTCTTCATCCATGCCTTTGTGACCTTATGAATAGATTGGATGGAAAATAAATGTTATGGTGGGCCCTACAAAAATTCTAACTGTGAAAATCAAATTTCCGCTGCTCTTTGTGGTGTGGTCCAGTTGATCTTTGGATATGATTTTTTTTTTTTTAGGATAATGCTCCGAAATGATCTCGAAATATGGATGAACGTTGTGGATATAATAAATATATAGCTGTGGGCCATGTAACTTTGATCTCTTTTAAGCCGTTCGTACAACTCTCAGTTGGAGGAGCGTCAGCGCTCGTCTTCGCAGTGAAAAGGAGGGGTACTTTCGTCTTCAAAGCCGTTGTCCGCACGTGCTAGTCTAAGTCGGTAACTTAAGTTTGTATTCCTTCATAAAAACCGCTGGATAAAAGGTTTTGTCTACAGTAGTCATTTTCTCGAAAGCGAAAATGGGCTCTCCGCCTCCGGACAATAATTCAAGCATCACAATTCACAGTTCTCACCTAAAAAAAGGCGCGCAAGAGAGCATTTTTCATCTAAAAAGGCGCCAAAGACAGCATTTTATCTGGGAGCCTTTTAGGTGCTGCCCCTTGCCTCACCCAAGACGGTACAGCCCTTGACGTGGGGCCTACGTTGATGTATCATTATAAATCCACGCCGTCCATCCGTTTTTCCAGATCATTATTGGTCACAAGATAAAAAGATGAATCAGATCCAAAAGTCAGACGGACCATACCATAGGAGACAGTGGTGATTGAATGCTCTACCATTTAGAAAATCCTAGGGCCCACCTTATTGTTTCTAAATTTTTTATTTTCCATCCAAATGTTGAGAAGGTCACTTAAACCTGGATGAAAGGAAAAAACATATACCATCTTGATCCAAAACTTTTGTGGTACATTAATGGACAATCACCGCTGTTTCCTATGGTGTGGTCCACTTGAGGAGTGTATGTCCTTCATTTTTGGGATCATACCCTAAAATAATTTGAAAAAATGGATGGACGGCGTGGATATAGAATACATGCTATAAGGTGGCCCCCACTGTAAGGGCCGCACCGTCTTGGGAAAGGCCGAGGCCGCGCCTAAGTAACTTCTCCCATTTTTCACGGGGGCTTGCTTCGTTGGTACGTTTTAGAGAGAGAGAGAGAGAGAGAGAGAGAGAGGTCGGAGTAGGTACGGGGAGCTGCGAAGAGAGATTTCCGGCGAGCTGCGCAGGTACGGGGAGCTTCAAGGTTTCCGGCGACGGTAGCAAGGCAGGGAGAGAGAGATAGAGAAACACATTGGAGCAGGTACGAAAGCTCTGGATTCCGGCGATCTTGGGAGAGAAATGTTGTTGAGGGTGAAAATAACTTTTTAAAGGAAACCTTCCAACGTTAAAAAAACTAGCGGTTGGAGAGGATTCCGATTCGTCCCTCTGATTCATGGGATTTGGAGAGGATTCCGATTCGTCCCAACTCGACACAGGTTAGGTTGAGGATTTCCGGCCCGAACCCAACCTGATCAAAATTTCAGTTTGGGAATGTCGGGTTCTGGTTGAGCCCGGGCCAAGGTGCGACCCTATTTGATTATGATGATGACAAGTGGGGGCCATGGTTCAGTGATCTGAACTGTTGATATTGGGGGCCCCATTGTAGATGTCCATGCACTAAAAATTTCCCAGATGGAGAAATCCCAACCCTCAAATTGGTGGCCAAAAAAGATGGTTAAGGAAGACACGTAGCAAATGTCTCTACATTCGGAATTGGAATGACAGGCAATATTAGCACGACCCCTGTGCAAGGATCACATGCAAAAATCAGGAAATACATCAACAATTCACATATAACGGTAAGGCCCACTACTATATGGCTAGGAGCTTCCAATTTGGGAGTTTTGGTGCATGTGTCCATCATATCAATGGTTTGGATTACTGAAACATGGATTTGAAGACCCAAACCATTGATAACCACGGCAAGTAGGTTTTGGCTGTAGTTAGGTGGGTCCTGCCCTGAGAATTATGCTCATCCCTACCGTCCCATGATAAGTTTGTTTTGCAAGTGTACAAAAAGAATGGACAGATGAAAAGAAATGTCCAATAACTTCAATGGTCAATGTTTGGCATAAGCTGTGGACAATTGATGACCAGACAGACCTAATTTTCTTTGCAGATTATTTGATACTCTGCCAGTGTGAGGCTTGATACCCAGGCACTTAGATATCGTACACATGGCATAGTTAAACTGAGATTTAACTGACCAATATGTGGAACCCATTGTTGCTAAGTTATATTCCAAAAGTCATTTTGGTCGAAATATTCTAATCTCCGACGCATGAAAACTTGTTGAAGTAGGACCGCTTGAATACTTCTCATTCTTAACCGTCCAATAAATGTCCAGTGTCCACCAATCCAATAATCAGGTAATCAAATAAGAGTAATTTTTGGTTCACAATACACATAAACTGGGGCTATAATTTGGGCACTTTAATTTGAATTATTGACATCCCATGCATGCAATTTCTAACTGCCTGCATGTCATCTACCACACCTCCAGAGTATCAAAGTTTTCCCCTTGTTTCAGGCCTCTTGCGTAGCTAGCTCCAGTAAATGGTACTTTTGACTTACTTCCTGCCTTCTTTTACATCCAAATGTGTGTGTGTGAGATAGATAGAGAGAGAGAATGGAAAACGGAGGAGGAAGGGAACCTGACGAATGGGATTGGGATGATCCAATTAACGAAGAAGAGCTTGATGCTGCATTCTCTCTCGCTGAATCCATCTCCTCACGCAAGCGCCAAAACCCTTGTCTCAGTCATGTAGATGACGACGACAGGGACCGTCATCGATCTAGGGGTCGTCGTTTACCCAATTGGGTAGTGGCCACATCAACCTCGAGAAATCGAGCCACCCAGTCTCAAAATTCTCTCTCTGCAGACCACCGTCACCATCTTCACCCAATCTTGGACGGTCAGAAAGACTCAACGGGTAGCCCAAGAGACGTACATTGTGATCTTCTTCCTTTTCCTTGCCGATGTAAGTTTCTCAACTTTGATCTTGGGCATGGGTGTATACTGTATATAGAAGTTCTACTAATTTGGTGCAACCGATTATCGAGTCAATGAGATCTCAATATGCGAATCGCAAAGAAATGGATAAGAGTACACCCATAAGAATAATGGAATAGAGAGGGAGAAGTAACTTTATTGTTATTAAACATTTTATAATATTTAAGAAAAATTTACACTTAATTATTTTTTTTTGGAAGGCTTATTTCTTATACCCCTCTTATAGACTCGAAATGAATCTTTAATGAGGATCCCCCTAACTAATAGATTGATTTTAAATCAATCATACGTAATTTCAAATTAATCTAATCAACCTAAGATGGTAAAAGGCTAATAATAGTGAAAGCAAATCTCGGAAAGAGTCCTCAAAATCTTCAATTACATCTTTAAATTAGCCCCATATCATTCATCACATTTCGTCTCCCATAAATAGTAAATTATAGCTATAAATAAACAATACAAAATCAGCACACGTTGGGCCCTACAGCGGGTCGTGGGCTTCCATCATTCCCTCGGGATTGGAAAGAACTCGATTTAGGCGAGTTGGACGCTTCATAAAACTAGTAGAGGTTCAGATCCATTCTTTTCAATTTGTCACCTGTGATCCATGTGCATTTAGAATAGGGATTGTTCTTCCATTTCACCAAGTATTGCTTGTATTGGCTCCATTGTGTGTCAATAGTCTTTATGTGCAACACTTGTTCAACTTCTTCATTTGTTTTCTTTTGAAGCTATTTATCCATATTGATAATGACTTCATTTTGCATGTTAGACACCTCGTCATAATACTCGAACAAATCCGCCACGTTGAAAGTCGGGGAGATATTTAATTCATTTGGCAACTTGATCTCATAGGCTTGTTACCCAACTTCCTTTTAACTTGGCATGGACCAATTTTCTTAGACTTGAGCTTGTTGAAAGTTCTTCTTAGAAATCTTTCTTTACGGAGATAAACCATAACTAAGTCACATTCTTTATGTATCTTCTTACCGCAATGTGCATTTGCAGCTTCTCAGTACTTGGCTCTACTCTATTTGATATCCTTCTTTTTCTTCTTTCTCTTAATCTCTTTCTTCATTTGAACTTCTTTATGATGGACCATTCAATCGGTAGGAGTTCAGGTTGTTTGGCCGGACTCATTCAGTAATGCGCAAGATTCAACATGTCTGAACCTAGTGCCAAGTCAATATGATGTTGAATTTTCCTCATAGGAGGAAGTTCAATTGAGAGTTCTTTAGGCACCAAGTTTTGATATTTACGAAGGAGCTTCTGCATAAGAGGTGAAATATCTGACTGTTTTGTTTCTTCTTTAGCATATAAGAAAGAGATGATTTTGGTCTTCTTCTTTTCTTCTCTAGACTTCTCTACATTGAGCAATTTCTTACCCCCGTCCTTGTTAGATTTGGGTGCTGGAAGATGTTTCATTGTGTGCAATGCAAGGTATTTTGTAACGACATTGGCCGTAACAGCCACCGCCGTTATCTTTACGATATGGGGTGAAACGGCCGTTACGGTCTCTCTCTCTTTTTTTAATTGAAAAAAAATCTGAAAAACCTGTATTGGCCCCATAATGGTCCATTATGGGGCCATTACTGCCTTTACGAGGGGTGTAATGGGCCGTTGCAGAGGCTGTAACACTTTTACTGGTCATTTTTTCCGTAATGGGTGTTACAACCTTTATGACCTCGTAATGTGTAACGGTTGCCACCATTACCTTTACGTAATGGCCTTTATGGCACACCATGGTGCAACATGATATTAACACCATCTTTGACAAAGCAATAGGTTACATTGAGTGATTTCTAATCCTCGCCTTTATCAAATTTGGGATTTGGGTACAAAAAGCTGTTTCTGTATCTGTAATGACCCTAGAATGATACACGCGCATGCACACATGTACATACTTGAGTACGCACACATGTACATACGCACGTGCACCTAGATGTACACACACACACATGTGAGCATGCATGCACGCGCGGGGGGGGGGGGGGGGGGGGGGAGTTGTAGGGTTCCAAATCCTAGAAAAAAGGGAAAAACATGAAGAGAGAAAGAGAAGGAGAGAGAGGAGGGAAGAGTTTTCTCTTTATTTATTTATTATAATTGTGAGTGTAGCTCACCTCTCTCTGATTTGTATCATGCATTTACAGATTTTTTTTTTTTTTTTTTTTCAGATTGTTATACATCTTATCATCTTGCATTCTCCAGATTTTATATTATTCAGAATTTTCTAAATTGTTATATATCCTATCATCTTGCATTCCCCAGAATCTATTTTATTCAGATTTTTTTCTAGATTATGATTCATCCTATGATCGTGCATTTTCAGATTTTTTTTTTTTTAATTATAATACATGTACAAAATTTCCAGATTGTGACACATCTTATCATCTTGCTTTTTCAGATTTTATTTTATGGTAATATACATACAGATTTTTCCAGATTTGCAATGGTCGAAAAAGTGTTGTAAATCCTTGGAAATAGTTTGTGAATTTTCAGAACATGTTTGCGAATTATTTTCGATTAAAAAAATGTGTGATATTTGGAGACAGTTTCTGTATGATTGTCGGACAGATTTTGCAAAATCACATGTTCAATGGTGTTAAGTTTTCGATCAGAGTAGAATTGATCGTGTGATTTTTTATTTTATTTTAAATTTGAAAACACTGATTTGGGAAAAATCCTGAGTTGTTAATTTTGAAAAATTATGAACTGTATCTGGAATGACAGAAAATAGGTAGAGTGATCGAGTCCCTTGGGTTGAAAATCCCTAAAGTGCAAATAGGTAGGGTGATTGAGACCCCTAGGTTGGAAGTTCTAGAACCCCAATTGGTACCTTCTGGAACCTCCATTGATCGATGCTGGGTGGGTGAAACAGACCACTTATGCTGGCCAGGTGGAGTAATAGTCTAACTAGCTAATGTACAAATGGTTACCCGTTGATTGAGGCTGGGTGGGTGCAACTGTCCACTTATGCAGGCCAGGTGGGTTTAAGAGAGTGTTGGCCAATTAGTTCAAATGGCTTGGTATTCTAAAAATTTAATCTGTGCTTATTATTAATGATGGCTTTCTATACGAAAATGTATTGATTAGTAACGACTGCTTTTTGTACAAAACTGTTGTGGTTATGTGTTATGTTATTCATGTCACCTTTTTAAATGGCATTTTATTTAATTAGGATCATTTGGAATGGTTTTTAAAAAAGATTTTTTTTTTTTTTTTTTTTTTTTTTTTTTTTTTTTTTTTTTTTTTAAATTTATAAATTTGTATTGGGATATATTTGTTGAGCTTTCAGGTTCACTTTTTTTTTTTTTTTTTGGTTGATATTGACTTTCAAGAATAGGACCTTAGCGGAGTACTCGAGGATTGTTTACAGATACTATTTAGATGCTTAGCTTGTTTAATTAACTTTTTCTTTTATTGCAAGAGACTTGTATTGTAAGGCCCGTATCCTAGTCCGTACCGTTCCTTAGACTCTGCGATCCTCCCCGTCGAATTCCGGTGACCTGCGACCTGTAGATAGCATTTGCGTGCGACCCTAAGTCGCATCCCATAGATATGAGTTGACTCGACTCGAAACTTGTACTCTAGCGACCGCATCGTCGCCGCAGTTCCAACGCCACGTCTTGCGCACTAATGCGATACCTAGACTAAGAGTTGTGGGCCCGCGTATATTTTGAGGAAACGCTGCGCATTGCGAATTCCAAGAGATTCCAATGAATCTTTACTCACCTTTCATATCAATTAATCAAGTACACATCCCATCAATAGCCCATGCTTTCTTTCTCCCCAAGACAAGCAACCAACCCCCCTAAGTCAACTCTCATGTCACTCACACCCATCACTCCATCCCATCTCTCTTACAACCACCCTCTCTCTCTCTCTCATTCTCTACCCATTCCCCAAGCAACCCAAGGAGAGAGTGACCGTCCAAGCATCCCAAGGAAAGAAGAAACCCAAGTGTGTGGCCTACTTCCTACCCCAAACCTCTCATCCCAACCCTTCAACCTTCATCATCCTCCATCAAAGAAGAAGCCAAAGAGCTGCATTCTAAGGAACCAAGAAGAAGTGGAATCGGTGGGTGATCTTAAGACTTTTGTTCATGGGACATGCGGGGCCTACCGGTTGATGGTAGGAACCCCATTTTGGGCCCTAGGTGTGGCTAATGGCCCACCAAGATGCATATGATCATTCCATGATGGGGCTATTCTCCATGGACCCCATCATGATGTTTATTTTGTTTCCATTGTAAGAAGGTCATTTAGACCTTACATTGTTGGTGGGAAAGGGATTTCCACCATTGATTCTTGTGATTTGAAGGCCCACATGTGGTGGGACCCATTTGATGTATGCATTGTATGATAGAGAGGAGCTCATAGTGGCGGAGCTCCTTTCCACCCTTCGTTCTCTCTCTCTCTCTCTCTCTCTCTCCTTTTCCTGGTTTGTTGGCCCACCTAGGGGTGATCCAGACCGTCCAGCAGGTGGGACGGCCTTGGGCCGTCCACCCTGCTGGACTGACCGTCTAGATGGACAGTTTGGATGATGGGAAAACACCAATATTGGCTTAATCTCTAGCCGTGTGGACCCCACTGTGATGTATGGGTTTTATTTGCACCGTCCACCCCTCCCCCTGATCGTCCAGATGTGGATCAGGCGGGCCACATCTAGCTGGACCTGCTGCTGTTCAGCAGCAGGTGTTGATAAAAAAAAACAACAAACAAATATCAGCTTTGATCCAGAAGCTGGTGGGCCACACTGGCATGGACCCCACCTTAGATCAGTGGCAATCAGATGGTCACGTTGATCAAATCAAGGCCTGTAGTGTGGTTAACGTCCAACCTGTCCAGCAAGTGGCACTGGCTGGATGTAGGGAAAATACAAATATCAGCTTGCTCAGGCCGGTGGGCCACATGTACGTGGACCCCACCTTGACGTGGAATGCATCCACACCGTCCATCCAGTGTCCCAGATCAGTTTGGGGCATGAGCCAGGTGGGCTAGGTGCTGCTGGACGGGCGTCCAGCAGCAGCTGGGCTGGCCGGGCGTCTAGCAGCAGCTGGGCTGGCCGACCATGCTGTATATGTTTTATCCCTGCCGTCCATCTGTTTTCAGGGCCCACCCTCTTGGGTGGCCCACATTTGGTGGGACCCACCATATATGTATATTTATTCAGGCAGTGGGCCTGGATGTGAGGTAGATCTAAATGTCAACTGTCCCCACTGTAACAGTAGTAGGGACTGACATCCACCATTTCCCTCTTTTGGGCCTACTGCGATGATTGTTTGGAGCCCAGCTAAGGGACTATGGGACCCACTAATTAGGTCCATCGGAGGTATGTGTTTCATTCAGACCATCCATCAGTGGGCTGCCCAGCTGGCTAGCCACTGGTGGGCTGGCCGTCCAGCAGGTAGCCCAACCTTGCTGCCCATTGTTGTGGGGCCCATTTTTATTGTGCGGGGCCCCCAATATCATGTTGTATGTGGTCTACATACACGCTGTCCATTTATTTTTGGGAGCATGTGGGTCGCCCTATAAGGCCCACTGTGATGTAAGTGTTGTATACATGCTGTCCACCCATTTTTTTTGGGCCATGGGCTGCTTCTTGTAAGGTCCACAATGATGTATATGTTGCACACACTATCCACCCATTATCTCTAGGCCGTGGGCTGCTTCATCAGGCCCTCCATGATGTGTGTGCTACAAGCATGCTGCCCATTCCTTTTTTTTTTTTTTTTTCCAGAAAGTGTAAGGACCGAGGGCCCCATTGTGTGTTAGATCCCAATCCCAAATGGGCCACACCTTGGGAACAATAGTGGTTAAAGGTCCACCGTTGTAAACCTTCCTAGGGCCCATTGTAAGTCCACTCCCCATCTACCTTGTTGGGCTATCCCAATCCTTTGGGCCCCCATTGGTGTGGGCGATACCCGTCCTTCTTTGTTGGGCTAACCCAAATCATTGGGCCCCCATTGATGTAGAGATGACCATCTACTCTCCATACACCGGCAGATTACCGAACGGAGGCGCATTCAAATCGCCTGCTCCTGCAGACCTACATGATAGCCACCAGCCGCCCTACGAGGTACGTGGCAACTCCCCGTCCCGACTTGCGGCTCGTACATCTGACGACCATCATATCGAGTGCGAAAAAGATCGGTGCCTCCCGCCCTACTCGACATGTGGCACTCCAGGTCCTCTTCACCCTTTGGATGCATCGACGGTGGAGACAAGCCTACTGCCATTTCACCTCCCGAGTACTCACCTTTCAAAATGCGTGCCCTCCGCTCCGGCTCGACGCGTGGCCCCCGAAATTGCTGATCAGTGCATCTCAGCCCTCCACGTGGAAACTGATGTCGTTACGACCAGGTTAACGTCTCTAAATGAGATCGGGTACGTTGACCCGGGTCCGCTCTTGACCCGTATTACTCTCCCTAACAACAAACGACTCCCTTTCTCTGTTATTGAACCCATTCCTCCTCATCCCCGATATGTCCCTAATTCGGACCAAGCCTCTACTTCATCCCCTCGCCCGCCTCAAATCACCTCATCGCCTATCCATAACCCTTCGTAAAGCCGTCAGCTCTCATCGACGGACGACTCTCAGGCAAGCGGGGAATTCTCTGAAAGTCTGATCTCTGAATCTCAAGGTGCCGACTCTTGCCCTTCTTCGCCCTTCACTTCTGCATCAAGGGGTCAAGATTGGGCTGATATGGGCCCCCTGACTCTCTTCCAGGAAGAGCGGCCTAGAGACATTATCATAGCTGAACCACTTCAGGTGCGGGCAGAACCCGCCCACAAGCAACAGTCTCACTCCTTGCCATTACTCACGGAAGGAAAAAGCAGAGAGAAATTTTTTGACAAGATGCAAAACAAGAGGTGGATCAGGGTACGCTGTAAATCACGTTGGTAGGTCCCTAGGCTTATCGTTCGGCACCCGCCCAGAAGATTATATAGGTCTTTTTCAATATATCGAAGACAGAGGCCGACCCCTACCTCCTCCGAAGACCCCGATCAAACATCCGCCCCGAGCTGCGTCCAAACGCGAGCTCCTAAGTCTTCAATCAATGCCTATGGCTTCTCCTGCGTCGTCTTCCAGACGTGGAAGGAAGGGTCCTCGGGGAAGTGCGGTGTCCCAATGAAAATCATCTCCTGGAATGTGCGTGGGGTGGGTTCCAGGCAGAAGCGGTGCCTCATCAAGGAATCCATTAGGCGAAAGAATCCAGACGTATTATGCCTTCAGGAAACTAAAGTGCAATCCTTCTCAAAGAGGCTCCTGGCCTCTTTATGGCACTCCAACGATGCCAATTTTGTGGTGAGAGACGCAGACGGGTCCTCAGGCGGCATCCTCATTGCCTGGAAATCTTCTCAGTGGGACCTGCAACACTCGGTCAAGGGAGATTTCTCAATGGCATGTATATTGCAAGATAAGTCCTCAATCTTCCGTTGTCTCATTATTGCTGCATATGGCCCTAATGTTGATTCTCTTAGACCGCTCTTCTGGGATGAGTTGTCTGTAATGAGACGATTATTTTCAGGCCCTTGCTGTATCGTTGGTGACTTCAATGTGATTCAATTTTCTGGGGAGCACTCTCGAAAAAGGCGATCCACTCCAGCAATGGCAGCTTTCTCTGATTGGATCCAGCAACAGCAATTGGTTGAACTCCCGCTCTCTGCTGCCAAATTTACTTAGTCCGATGGGCGCCGTAATCCAATCCAATCCAGGCTTGACAGGTTCCTTCTATCCACGGAATGGATTGACGCTTTCCCTTCCGTAGCGCAGATTGCCCTCCCTAGAACCACCTCGGACCATTGTCTGATTCTGCTCTCGTCGGACGATATTGACTAGGGCCCCAAACCATTCAAATTCAATACAACCTGGTTGGAGATCGGGGGGTTCAAACAGAAGGTAGAGGAGTGGTGGTCGGGATTTCAGGTCGACGGCTTCGTTGGTCACAGACTTCTCTGTAAGCTCCGGTTACTCAAGGAGAAGCTTAAAGGATGGAAGGCTGAAGTGCTTAGCAAAAGGAATCAAGAATCGGAAGCCCTTCTTTCGGAACTTCAATCAATCGACGCTGGTGTCAATGATAATGAAATCCCTATTCACATTCTCTCCAGACGTATAGCAATAATTCGGGAATTATCTTCCAGGGCGCTTCAAGATGAAATCACATGGAAATTGAAAGCGAGGGCGAAATGGATTGCAGAGGGCAATCGAAATACGAAGTATTTTCACAATCTAGCAAGTATGAAAGCTCGGGCCAAAGCTATTTACAACATTACAGTCGGCGGAAGGGAGATCGACGATAAGGATGAGATTGCTGTATGTGCAGTGGCTCATTTCAAATCCATTTATACGGCAGAGGGCTGGAACAGACCCCTTCTTGATGGTATCCCTTTCTTCTCTCTTCAAGCTGAAGAAGCGACTTCATTGGAAATACCCTTCTCTGAGGAAGAGGCTATTTCGGTGATTAGAGCGATGGGAGGGGACAAATCCCCGGGTCCTGACGAGTTTCCTATCAGTTTCTATCAATTATTTTAGCACACGATTCGTAACGACATTATGCAATTCCTCCACGAATTCCATTCCAGGAACAAGCTATCTAAAGGCCTTGGTGCCTCCTTCATCGCCCTCATCCCGAAAGTTGTTGGCGCGTGCTCATTCGCTGAATATAGGCTGATCAGCCTCATTAGCAGTCCCTATAAAATCCTAGCCAAAATTCTGGCAACCAAATGTCGACAGTCATGGGCAAGATCATATCTAAGTATCAAAACGCTTTTATCAAGAGGAGACAAATCATCGATGGGGCGTTGATCGCTAACGAAGCCCTCCACTCTTGTCATAATTCGGGAGATAAATTCCTCTTCCTTAAGCTAGACATTGAGAAGGCGTATGATCATACTGATTGGAGCTTCCTATCATACATGCTCAGTCGATTAGGTTTCGGTAGAAAATGGAAACGATGGATGCATGCCTGTTTTGAATCAGCCCATTTCTCTGTCCTTCTCAATGGGACCCCCAAAGGTTTTTTCCCTTCTTCCAGAGGGCTCCGCCAAGGAGACCCTTTATCTCCCCTCCTGTTTCTTACGATTGGAGAGGCCTTATCCCAGATGATCTCTAAGGGTGAAAGTGCAGGTCTATTCAAAGGAGTCGCGATTCCGAGTGTTCCATCCACAATCTCTCACATCCAATTTGCCGACGACATCCTAATTATGGTGGAAGCAGACCCTTTATCAGTGCAAAATCTGCAGACAACTTTAAAATGCTTCGAGGCAATGTCTGGTTTAAGAATCAACATGTCAAAATCCAGAATATTTGGAGTTAATTGCACTGGCGCCGATCTCTCCGATTATGCTTCCATTCTCGGCTGCTCCCTGTCCTCCTTTTCGACCTTTTTCGTGGGCCTTCCTCTATCGATAGGCCCCCCTCCGACTACTATGTGGGATCGCGTGATTCAGAAATTCAACAACATGCTCGATTCTTGGAAGACTCGCTACTTATCGATCGGGGGAAGATTGACGCTCATCAAAGCTGTGCTGTCTAACTCTCCTGTCTATTTTATGTCCCTCTTTACCTACCCCCATCAGGTTCTCCAAAGAATAGAAAAGCTGAGAAGAAACTTTCTCTGGAGCGGTAAGGAGCTCCAGGAAAAATTCCATTTATTGGAATGGAAAGAATTCTGCTCTCATTTTAATGAGGGCGGTGCCAGTATTAGAAACTTAAAGATGATGAATCGGGCTCTCCTCGGTAAATGGACTTGGCGGATGGGTACTGAGCTGGACGCGCTGTGGAATTTTGTGCTCAAAGGTAAATATGGATCGTCTCTTGGGGGTTGGTGGACCAGCGATTCTTCGCGGTACAGAGCTTCCTCCCTCTCGAAAGGTATTTTACGGGTCAAAGAGACGGTTATTCAAAATATTGGTTTCCAGCTTGGGAACGGCGCTGCCATAAGGTTTTGGGAGGACCATTGGATTGGTGACACGCCCCTCAAAAACAGTTTCCAGAACATCTACCGTATTGCAGTCCTCAAGGACCAGCCGATTAATTGCTTCTACTCTCATACAACTGCCGACATTGTGTGGGAAATTAATTGCTTTAGAAATCTTCACGACTGGGAACTGGAGGAATACGCTGCCCTCCTCAATTGCCTCTACTCGTCAGTGCCTGCTAGGGACGAACCAGACAAGCTTATCTAGAAAGGGGAGAAATCCAATCAATTCTAAGTTAAATCGCTTTATTCCATCTTTTCCCCTTCCTCCATCCCTGTATCCTCGGTGCATTCGTTTATTTGGAAATACCAGGCTCCCCCTAAGTATATTTGTTTTGGGTGGTTGGTGTTTAGAAATCGAATTCTAACGGTTGATAATCTCAAGAAGAGAGGCATGCAACTTTCGAATATTTGTCTTTGCTGTATGAACGATGAGGAAACGGTGGATCATTTGTTGCTCCATTGCCCTCTCATATCGCACATCCTGCTGGATCTTTCTCGGAGATTCGATGTTAGTGGTTGCCTTCCTAATACCGTCTCCTCCTTACTTCCATATTGGCATGGGGTCAAACTGGGAGTATATGGAGAATGGCGATCCTTGCGATTTGGTGGGCTGTTTGGATGGAAAGGAATGACTGATGTTTTAACAATGTTCACTCTTCAGCTCAACTTGTTGGATCTCGGGCCAAAAACCTCTTTATTGAATGGGCTGTGTCTGTTTCGAATCTTAAGGACTGTAATTTTCTTTTCTTAGGCCTGTAATCTGGTTTCTGCCATCTCGGCAGCGCCTTTTCTTTTTCTAATGAATCGTTGCTTTTGAAAAAAAATCATTGGGCCCCCATTGATGTAGAGATGACCATCTACCTTTATTGGTCTAACCCAAACCGTTGGGCCCCATTGGTGCTAGTGCCTTCCACCATACCTTATAACCTTGGAGCCCACCCTGTGTACATATTGGGCCCATAGGAAAGCCCAGTTTGTTGTATGATAGAAAGACCGAGGAAGCCCACTTATTGTATATAGTTTCACCCTCTCAACGCACCTTACTGTATAACCATTAGACTCTCCCATGAGGCCCATTAGTGATGTAAGTATGCCATCTAGGCCATCTATATTGTTGTAGGAGAGCGCATCATCACCCCTTGCCGTAGATGGAAGAATATGTGGTATCAAATTTGGTATATCCACTGTTGAACCTTACCTTGATATATGGACTAGATCCGCCGTCCTTCCGTGGACCCCCACCAGGCGTTTAGGCCGATTGTTGCCTCCTATGTTTGATAACATGCCAGTGTACTGAGTCTAGTAGAACACACTGAGAACATGCTTAGTATTACATCATGATACATGCCCATACGCATCATTTGTATGCCTGTTATGAGGAATGATTGATCATAGCATATGCCATTGGGCTGAGATGTTTATGGGACTCCCTGTGAGACAGAGTTGCCCCACATGATCGAGCGGTACGCGCAGGTTTGATGCATGACTGGATGGTATGACTCATGCATCTCATCTTGTGTGACATAATCATTGTACGCCTTAGCAATATCAGGGTGGTGGCCTTCACAGGCATATCGTGGATGGTCAGATTGGATACCAGAAATATTGGTTCTAGCACTGTGGGCACATATGATGTCCTTGGGTGAAACTCCTAGAACTTTTTTGGTACCAGGAGATGCTCCAACGTTTAGACCGAGTGGATACATGAGCGCACGAGTGCCGAATACCAGTAGGCCACGTCTCCCACTGTGTCGTGGTCGGTTGGAAGTGGGTGTGGCTTTATCCGCCCGAGTGAGGGGGTTGTAAGCTAAGCTGAGTTTGACCAGCTCGCAAATGGGTTCGCTATCGACGAGCCGGGTAGGTATTGGCAGACTACTGGTCAGGCGGATAGTGATGTCTCTTCCACTCGTTGGGCTGTGCGGCTAGGGAGGCGGCAGCCAGTGTGGAGTGTACTAGACCCCGGTGATATCCCAGAGAGGAACTGTATTGATATATGTACTTGATATGAGGACTGACATGCTTGCGTTGTATCTTGCATATATGACATTTGGCTATGTAGGCCTTGCATCGCATAGCCTTGGTATGACTGGTAGCATTCATGGACTTGCCAGTATTTCCGCTTACTCTGATATTGTATGCTTGGTATATGCATTGCGCACCCACGCACACACCCTCTAAGCTTTTCGTATGCTTATGCACAACCGTTGCGTGTGGATGACGTTGGATTGCAGCAGCGCAGATAGATTATTTTGGAGCTTTTTGATCATCTTGTATTTCTCTTTCTGCATTATACTCAATGATTTATTATAGTGGATATGTGGTGATGTTGTTTGTGACTTGGTTATGCTTGTGGTTATGCTTCTTTACAAAAAAAATCTCATACTGAAAATCCTTCTTGTGGGATCCCAGGATCGGAATCTGGCATATGGGTGCCGGGAGCCGAGAATGGGGTATTACGGAGATTGTCGGCACCGGATTCGATGATCGAGAATTTTGTGAGCCCGGTTTCCGAGTTTGGGGTGTGACTGAAGTTGGTATCAGAGCATAACTTCGGAATACCTGAGGATCATATCACTTATCAGCTATTAACTTAGAATAATTAGGTCCCGAGTTGTAATAACTTAGCGATTTTCTGTTATACACCCTTAACGTATGTGCCTTCGAGAGTTCTCAAGGTTGATAGACACCTCTGTTCTTTTCTGTAGGCCATGCTGCCTAGGCGAGGCGCCAGAGTGACCCGAGCGGCCCCCCCGCTCCACCAATTGCGGTTCCCATTTCTTCACCTGATATTCCTGCTCTCCCACCTGAGATTCCCGCTCCCCCACTTGAGACTTCTGCACCCCCGTCTGAGGCTAGCGTGGCACCAACATTGTCTGTTAGTGCAGAACGGTTGCAGCAGGCTGTGATAGCCGCCCTCCATGGGCAGGGTAGGCGCCCCGTTGAGACCCCGAAGCAGGCAGAGCAAGAGCGCGCGAGCGCCCTATTGCGAGATTTCTTCTGCTCGATCCCCCGCAATTTCAAGGAGAGCCCGATCCGACTGCAGCAGAGAGGTGGCTCCCCCGAGTGGAGAAGATGTTCGAGACTATGAGATGTATGACCCAGCAGCGAGTCCCTTTGGCAGTGTATATTCTTGAGGGTGAGGCCGAGCATTGGTGGGCCTCCGTCGCCTGTGCTGCAGGGCCTGACTTTGTTTGGACATGGGAGGACTTCGTTGACCGGTTTTATCGACAGTTCTTTCCCGACCACATTCGTCAGCAGCGTGCGCTGGAGTTCGAGACTAGTGCGGGGAGATATGATCGTGGCTTAGTACGCGGCTCGATTTCCAGATACGCGACGTACTTAGTTGATGATGAGGGTTGGAAGGCCTGCCGTTTTGAGAACGGCTTGCGCTCTGGCCTCAGGAGCCGTGTTGTCGGACAGGCTTTCGTCGTTTGAGCAGGTAGTGCAGAGGGCCCAGGTTTACGAGGCGGATTGGGCCAATTCGCAGAGGGTCCGTGACCGTAGAGGAGACCGGAAGAGGAAGGCCTCTCCGGTAGCTCTCAGCAGCAGTAGCATCGTCCATAACAGCGACGCACGACCCGCCCAGCAGTCCGAGCACCAGTAGTGCTTCCAGGACCACCTCCGGGACCGTTGCCAGGTGCTTGTTTTGGATGTGGTAGGATAGGACATCGTAGGCACGAGTGTCCCCATCAGCAGCAGCAGCAGCCGAGGGCACCCCAGTAGGCTCCACAGCAGCAGCGGCGACCGCAACACCAGCCTCCGAGACCTCCCCCAAAGTAGCAGAGGCAGCAGATCAGGCCGCCACAACGGCAACAACAACAACAGAGACCTCAAAGGGGACATGCACCTCACCAGCAGGCCCAAGGCAGATTCTACCCTACCCAGCAGGACCCTCAATCATTAGGAGGGGTCGTTGAGGGTACCCTCCCTGTTTCTGCATGCATAACACGTGTATTGTTTGATTCTGGTGCATCGCATTCCTTTGTGGCCGAGGATTTCTGCAGATCGACCGGTTTGCTGTTAGAGTCCATTGGTGAGGGCTTGTCTGTATTGGCTCCCTTGGAGAAGATCGCAGTGCTAGGCCGATTTTGCTCGTCTTGCCCCGTTCTGGTTGGGGATATCTTTTTGTCTGCTAATCTGTTTGTGTTGCCGATGTCCGAGTTTGATGTCATCCTGGGCATGGATTGGCTCGCCGAGTATCACGCCATATTGGACTGCTCCGCGAGGACAGTCACGTTTTGTATACTCGGCATGCCGTAATTTCAGTTTGTAGCAGAGCCCAGAGGAGACCAGCTTTCTTGTCTCATGTCATACACCGTGGAGGAGCTCATTGCCTTGTGTGTCGACCAGCTGCTGGTCGTTTGTGGTTTTCCCGATGTATTTCAGGAGATTCCGGGGTTACCACCTCGCTGGCACACGGAGTTTCAGATCGACCTCGTGCCCAATACCGCGCCTATCTCTAAGGCCCCGTATCGTATGACACCATTGGTGTTGCGGTAACTGCAGAAGCAGTTGGACTAGTTGCGAGAGCTAGGCTTTATCCGTCCGAGCAGTTCGCCGTGGGGAGCGCTAGCACTCTTCGTGAAGAAGGATGGCTCGTTGAGGCTTTGCGTGGATTACCGCAAGCTCAATAAGGTCACGATTAAAAACAAGTACCCGCTCCCGAGGATTGATGATTTGTTTGATTAGCCGCAGGTGACGCAGTTCTTTTCGAAGATAGACCTATGGTCCGGTTATCATCAGGTTCGGGTCCAAGAAGAGGACATCCCGAAAATAGCATTCAGGATGCGTTATGGTCATTTTGAGTTCCAGGTCATGTCCTTCGGACTGACCAATGTGCCTGCAGTATTCATGCAGTTGATGAACGAGGTCTTTCGTTTGTATCTCAATCAGTTTGTTGTGGTGTTCATCGACGACATCCTAATATATTCGAGGACCTGTGAGGAGCATGAGCGGCATCTGGAGATTACCTTGCAGACCCTCCGTGCACACCAACTTTATGCGAAGCTGGAGAAGTTTTGGATAATGACATTTTAATTATTGGACAAAGTTGATGTTCTCCTTTACTTAAAATAAAAATATTATCCGTGGACGTTAGGTAGTGGTATTATTAATTATTTAGTCGGTGGATTGTTGAACACAAAAATTGAGTCACATCCATTGGGTACATGATCCGAGTCGAGCGAATTTTGGTGATGAACTCGAGGTGTGACAGTTTGGCATCCAAGACAAGGTTTTGCAATAGATTTGAAGTTGTGTTTTATTTGAAACACTTAGGCACATTGAAGATAGGATGCACCTCTGTGTTGATTGTTGTTGTTTGTTGATTTTTGTTAGCAGTGTTGCTTTGAGGTGATCTACTTTTAATGAATTTTGAAGTTTTGTGTATTTAATCATAGATCATGTTTGAAAATGGAGGTAGAGGTAGACCTGCAACGAGTGCATCGGCTCTTGACGCCTTTGAGGGTAGCTAGTCACTTGATGGAGTCATCGTGCTCTGGGAGGCATTGCTACCATTCTGGAGCAGTTGGTCCGCTATACTAATGAGGAGGCTGAGCCGGTCAAGGATGGTAGGGTTGGGGTGGTGAAGAAATTTAAGAGGTTGAGTCCTCCTGCTTTCAAGGCTTTGTGGGACCCTATGGAGGTGGAAAAATGGAGGGCACAATTAGAAAAGTTGTTCGTTGTCATGGGCTGTAATGAGGTGCAAAAGGTCATCTTAAAAGTTTTCATGTTGGAAGGAGAGGCCTGTCATTGGTGGAAAATGGTGGCTAGGTTGGCTGGGAGGAGAGTGTGGACGTGGGAGATGTTCTGTGAGAAATTCTACGAGTACTTTCCAAACAATGTTCGGGGGATGAAAGCAGTGGAGTTCATGAATCTCGAGCAGGGGAATATGACTGTGGGCCAGTATGAAGCCAAATTTTCCGAGCTATGCTGCTTTGCCTTGTACATAGCTCCACATGAGACTCTTAAGGCTGAGAAGTTCGAGAGGTGTCTAAAGGGTTCTATTCGTAACGAGTTGATTACGCTAAAGCTCAAGACCTATGCAGATGTAGTTGATTGAGCCCTAACTATTGAGCAAGACAATGAAGATTTTTGGAAAACCCGTGACCAAAAGAGAGGCGAAGGGCAAGTGTAGAGCTGCACCCTATGTGCCTAAGAAGCAGGTCGATACTTTTAAGAAGCAGAAGATGGAGGAGAGAAATTGGGACTTAAGCAGAAATGGGTTGGAACTCCAAGGTGAGAAAAAAAAGAAGAAAATGCAAACTATTTACACACGTTAGCATTGATTTAATAGAAATCCATCTCTATGCATGTATCTCATGTATTGACATTGATTTGGGGCAAAATAGTCAAATTTGAGATGTGGAAAATGGATGAAATTCTTCATTTTTACCATGTAAAATGAGATTGCAAGTGTGGTAGTTTGATATATTCATGAGTGTTGGCCGATCTATCGATCGGCTACACATTTTCCGTTTTTTTTTTTTGGAAAACATCTTTTTAATTTATTTTTTTTGAAAGGTGTTTTTTAAATTTATTTAAAAATAAAAATATAAAATCTCTTTATTTTGAAAATATTTGTTGACTATTGATGGATGTGGGAAATTTATATCTTCATGAGTGTTGGCCGATATACAGATTGGCCACACTCTTTCCTTTTTTTCGAAAAATTATTTATAAAATTTAAAAATCGCTTTTATTTTATTAGTTTTATTTATTTATTTATGAGAATTGATAGTTTTATTCAAAAAGGACCGAAGCCTTGAAAATACAAGAAAACAAAAATGAAGCAACAACAAAACCCCCCATCAATCCTACCGAAAGGGAAGGATTGTAGCTGAATGCGCCCATTCCACCACAAGAAATTTTGCTCTAAGAAAGACTTAGCCTGCCTCTTTCAATTCTTAAAACATCGATCCTTCCTCTTAAGCCAAAGAACCCAAAGAACTGCCAAAAGTGAAAGATGCCAAATTTTCCTCTAAGTCTTCCCCATATCCTCACCATGCCAACTCAAAAGAAATAAATCCATAGATCTCAGCGCCAAATAACTTAAAAAAGTTATCCCACAAATCTCTTGCAAACGAGCACTGGATAAACAAGTGATCCACTGTTTCCTCGACTTGAAGACATAAGAGAAACATTCGGCAAAATCATGTTCCTTCTTCATAGGTTATCCACAGTAAGCACTTTCTTTCTCCCCACTAACCAAGCGAACGCTGCCACCTTTAAGGGAGCATGATACCTCCAAATGAAAGACGTTGGACAAAACTCCCCTGGAGCGGTCTCACTACTAATACACAAATAAAGGGATTTCACTGAGAATACACCGGACTTACCTTTTAACCAAACCAATGAATCCGGTTATGAAATAACCGGCGAGACCTTGGAAAACTTATCTAACAAACTGATAAAATCTGAGAATTCTTCATTTGATAAATTCCTTCTGCAAGGAGGGGCCCAAACTACTTCCTTATCCACCAAGGAGAAGCAACTCTCCACATTGATATCCGCCCCACAAGAAATACCTGCCAACCTTGGGAATAGGCCCCTCAACCTGTTCCCTATGACCCATATATCATCCCAAAATCTGATGTGCTTACCATTTCCTACCCTAAAGCCAATATTTTCCCATTTCCTAGCCTAAAGCCAATATTTCCTAGCCTTCTATTTTATTAGTTGCATTCATAGTTGCCAAAATCCTATGATATACAACTAACCAGTTACGATATGGGTTGAATCTCAGGAAAAATGATTTGAGTTCCACCTTCAATTCCTTTTTAAATGAATCCCATGATTCTATAATTTGTATCCTACGATTTATTATTCAAATCCTGATTTACGATTCAAACTATACTTGTATTCTTAAATTTTAAACTTGGCTTCCATTTTATGTTTTTAAATTTGTAGGGGCTTTTAATAATCATTCAAAAATTGGTCAATTGTTTTATTTTGTTCTTCACAACAGAGGAGATTTGGGGATTTTGATATTCAAAATCCCAAAACAAAGAAATCAAAATATTGTTTTCTTTGGTCCACAAAAATGAATACCCGTTTTTCCAACAAAATTCTACACTCAAGAAGGGTTAAATCATTAAAGGCTTGTATGTTTTTTAAGCTAAATTTCTTGAAAGATAAATCATAATAAAGGAAACACAAGAATCCTTCAACACTATCATGATAAGTATATCGTGTACAAGTTCTCAATTACCAATATCATGACGTATTTTACTTTCTCGGTGAATATTGATGGAAAATGGATAATTGATGAGTTTTATTTTTTTCTTCTGATTTATGTATATTTTTTCAGATTTTTTTTTTTTAAAAAAAAAGAAGATTAGAGAAAATCTTGTGATTTATGATATGGTTTACGATTCGATATGATTCAACGTCTATAACGATTTGCTATACATTTACAATTTTGATAACTTGCATTGTTATGATATTTGCTTATTTTGGATATAATTGCATTGCTTTTGTTCAACGAGGCATGTTTAGGCCCCTATAGAATGGAAACCTGTTATGCAGGTTTGTTTTTTGTAACACTTTGAGTCATAAGTGGGAAACCTTAAAAAAGGTGTCTTTCAACATCTCCTGAGAAATTCCACCTTTTTCTCAATGTTTACCTTAGAAAGCGAGACATACCCCGGTATCTGCAATAGTATCGACGATATCGATGCATGTTCCGTAGCCCAAGTCATTGATATATGTAATGAAAATGACACTTTGAAAATTGTCAGTAATAGTCTCCATTTATTTATATCTTTGCCCTTGTTATAACATTGTTGCATCTCAATGCCTTGTTGCAGTAAGCTCACAGGTGAAATATCCCGCGATGAGATTTGGGGGTCGCATTGTATACTGTAGAACATTTCGTGAAGTAGAGAAGGCCACAATGGAGCTTCTAGAGACAATTAAAGCGAATAAACCAAATATCGATCAAATTCCCCTCGGACTTGACATAGAATGGAGGCCCACATTCAGGCGAGGTTGTTTTAGTAAGCTAAAAATTGAGGTTTTGACCCATTTGTTTGATTTCCTTTGAGCCTAACTTCCATTTTTCATACAATTACAAAAATTCTCCTTCTTTTTCTTTATGGTGGTGGCGGCGTTTGTCAGCTTTATTTATATGATTTATCTGCATGATGGTGCTGGTGTTTGTCCATTCTATTGCTATCACTTATCTGCATGGTGGTGGCAGCATCATGGGTTCCCTTGCGTCATTGTATCTTTGTAGTGGTTAAATGTATCTTTGTAGTGGTTAAATGCATTAACATGCACTTCTCCACGTGTATGCACATGTACATGACCAAGTTTCTTAAGGATTTTTACTGCAAGTCTACAATAAAAGAAAAGCGTTACTGCTACTAATGATAATGATGGTCCTGGGTAGCCTTGAGGCAAAATACTGGTAACATTGGCTAAAACCTTTATTTCCATCAGAATTTGTTTCCTATCAAATAGGAGTGTGCAGAACTGATTGCATGTACAGGTTGAACACTTTTAACCAAACCTAGATTGTTGGAGTGCTACTGAAGGAAAAATGAAATTTGCAGGAGAAGCCCAAGGAAAGGCTTCGGTTATGCAGTTATGCATGGGCACTGAGAACTGTTATGTGATGCACATCATTCACTCTGGGATTCCTCCCATTCTGCAATCTCTTTTGGAGGACAGCACATCTGTCAAGGTATGTTAATCACATTTATGATGTTTGGAATTCCCAAAATTTTCAATAACAGAACACAACTCGCTCTAGAATCGATGGGCTCCATATACCTATATTTATAAACAGTGCTTGATTTGAACATGTCAAGGTTGGAGTTTGTATAGCCAATGATGCAGTGAAGGTTATGAAAGATTATAATGTCTGTATCAAAGCCTTGCAAGACCTGTCTGGCCTTGCAAATATAAAGCTTGGTGGAGTTCCCAAGAAGTGGGGCCTTGGTTCACTAACTGAAACGCTCACCTGTAAACAGGTATTTCAACATATCCATTATTTATCAACTCCATTTCTTGGTTAATCATTGTCATTGTAATCATCATCATCTTAGCCTTTCTCCCAGAGGCGTCTAAATTATATATTGCCAAAAGTTTTGTGATAGTGTGCTCACCAGTTCTGTGCTCTTTTACCTGAGTTTGTGTGCTCTTTTACCTGGGTTCTTGTAACCGGCCATGGCTGAGGCTCCCATTGGCACCGCTCAAATGCCAACATGGTCCCATGTTTCCCACCCCAGTATTCACTCCCCACCTAACTAGTACATGCATGCCTAGAAAGGTGAGCCAGCACAGTAGGTTATAGATGGGTACTTGCTAGCTTTGCAAGTTCGGCCAGCCCAACTTTGGGTTGGCCAGCTGAACTTGACATTCGGCCGCCTGAAAATTTGTTCAGTCAAGTTTCCAGCAATGGATTTCTTCGGAATTCAGGGAGATTCGGCCAGCTGAACCCTGTATGTGGCCAACCGAATTGGAGATTCGACCAGCCGAATTCTGGCTCAGGCCAGCCGAAAATTTGTTTTTTCTTATACCTCGAAATCTGAGAGTCGTTGGATCGCAATCATTGGAATCTGGCCAGCCGAACTGAATTTTAGGTTGATCAAATTTCTAAATCCTTTGGCTATAAATAAAGGCCTTCTCTCATTCATTTCAATAACGAAAAATTACAAAAAATCCTTCTTAAAGTCAAAGAGAAATTCAGGCCCTGTTCAAGCTATCTGTGTGGTAATTCTAATATGTGTTTAACTTATTCTATTCTTTCTCAAGTTAGATTTAATCGTATTTAATAGAGTAATCCATACTGTACTTGAGATTTAGATAATTGAATTTGCAGCATTAGGGTTTTCTTTTATTCATTGAAAATACATTAGATTCCTATATTCTTTCTGGTTGAACATATACTGCTTCATCAAATTCCAAGAAAGAAGATCGCTAATATGAAAATCATGCTTGAGTAGCTGGTTACACAACATAGCAGGAAACCCACCGAAACATGATTACCAACATGACTCCCATGTTTGCGTGGTAAAGCCTCAAATGGATCCTTAGCATAACTATTGTGGGTTACCTGTGAAGGGGAATTTTTGAACAGTTGATGTTTAGAGCATGCAGTGAAAGACAAGCAAGTTCTGCTTGGAGTATTTCTTGATTAATCATGTTTCTTTAATTTATCATGTTTTCCTTAATTTGGTAAATCTCATCCTGAAACGGATACACAGGCACACATGATGACATGCTCACGCATACACAGAAATTTCTAGTTGTACACTTGGGATTTGACTTTCTTTTACTCTCAGCCATCATTGGCATCCATGATTCCGTGTGACTGCACATGTGAGGAGACACACACACACGTCTTGGTTGCCTAGGGTGGTAGGCTGGATCTTAAATCAAGGTTTTATTAAAGAAAATGGTCGATTTAGATCATTCCTTTCTAAATTAAAATCTCATTTAAGGTCTTTTCTTAGTTGGTGTTTTCAATTGGCGAAACCTCATCTTAGATTAGATTGGTCAGCTCTTACTCAATTCCTCTACGAATTCAGAATTATGGGTTGGAACTGAGGGAACTCTTAGTGCTTGAGCTTCTCCTCGTTGGGAAGCCCTCACTAGAGTTCCTCATTCTGGTAGAGGGAGCAGCCAAAAAGTCAAAAAAAAAAAGAAAAAAAAAAAGAAGAAGAAGAAGAAGAAGAAAAAGAAAAGAAAAGAAAAGGGAGCTCCCTGCTAAGTAGACAAAGTTGTGAATTAACCGGTTTGTGAGTGTAACTGCTTGATTGACGTGCATTTGTTTCTTCAGTAATTCATCTGTACATTAAGCTTATAATCTTCCGATCTGTTGAGATACTTTTATTTCGTTGTGAGTCAAATAGCTTATGGGAATGCCACATAAGCCCTACCATATTGAGGGGTTGGGGGGTGTATAGACAAGGCAAGGTGTGAATTGTGTGATATAAAGCAGGCTCCTGCCATATGCATAAGCTTGATTTATTGGTCCCTTATGGGGCCAACCAAATATGAAATAGGGACTGGTCAGCAAACATGAGACTAACTCGATGAGTAAAGATTTAAGCAGCTGAAGATAGACCATCTTGAGGGTAGTAGCAGCGCTTCTGTTTAGTTGGCATTTTCAATGTTTTAGTTTTACAAAATGTTTAAGACTATGTGCACTATTGGTGATCTGCACCGCAAGATTATGACATGTCTAAATAAATCTGGAATCTATAATCCATCATGTCAACTGACTAAAGAAGAAAGAGATGTGATCACTAGAAATGATTACATTTATGGTGCATGTGGATGTCTGCTCAAATTCCTATTTGGGCGAATCCAGTGCTTTTAATTGATAATTTTGAAAGAAAGGCTGTTTGGAGGGCACCTATTTTTTCTTTTGGAAAATTGAAAGGCTAATGTACCCCTCAGATCATGCGCTGCGGCATGTCAAGTTCAACCAGAAACAATGCTGCTTGTGAATTAGTTGGACAACATCTGTTCTACTCGAGGCTTTAAGTTTGCACATCATGTTCTTGGGGGTTTGGTACACCAATGCTGTTGAAATTAGTCATCAGTTCTCTTTCTCAAGTCAACTACTTCATTGCAACCAGAAGTATTTTACTCACATTACAGATCCTTGTGATGAGGCCTTATTATTGATCGTGGAATTCAACAATTCAAACACTTCTTTTTTTTTTTGATCGATGATGAATATATTAAAAGGCCACAGCCAAAGAATACAAAAAGGAAAATAAAATTACAACCCAACCGAACCCAACCCAACCCAGCTATTGGGGAATCACTCAAGCAACTTTGAAGCAAAGATCCACTCCTTGATCATCGATTTCGCTTTTTGGAAGACCACTGAAACAAGCTTTTGCTTGTTATTAAATCAACGATCATTTCGTTTTGACCAAATGCACCAGAGAACTGCGATAAGGAACATGCCCCAGACATGAGTCCCAATCTTTCCTATTCCCCCCTCCATGCCATGCCAAATAGAAGCCCCCAATTGAACTTGGAGCCACGTAGTCTACTCTGAACAAGTGGAAGAGGCTGTTCCACATTTTTCTTGCAAAAGAGCAATGAATAAAGGGATGATCCACTGATTCCGTCACTTTATAACACATAATACATACATTCGGGAGGACCATATTCCTTTTTTGGAGCTTGTCCACTATTAGGACCTTCTTACTGAAGAATGAAAGAACCAAAGAGGAGGAATGTGCGAGAGATTGGAGAAAAATGTGAGAGAGAGAATGTTGGATCTCTCTATTATCTTATTCAATATATACGTAGGTTTTTTTTTCCTTTATTATGTCATAACAACCCACTTTATACAATATTTGCAAATAAGCCCACTAATATCATATTTACATAAATGACCCTACCAACTTAATATTCCAACACCCCCTCAAGTTGGTGTATGAATGTCTGTCATACCCAACTTGTCAGAGATTTCTTATAACATGGGAGAGTTGAAAGCCTTTGTAGATGACTGACTGATGATAGCAAGCATCCCCACGACGATACAGATCCACGCGACCCACCTTTTTTTTGAGTTATGAGCTCCCGCCCTGGGAACCACCGCCCACCCGATCTCCATCCACCCCCGGCTCGGCATCACCGCCTCCATCCCTCTCCAGCTCGACACCAGCGTCCCACATCCCCATCCCACCCTCCCGATCATCCTCGTCAGGCCCCTGGATTCCAACCAGGGAGGAACAAAGGTAGACCCCCTTTTAGAGATTTATCCCAAGGATGGGAGAGGGTGGGTAGAGATCGTTAGAGGGCCAGATCCTGCCTCTCCCGTCCCACCCAAACTCATTCTAGGGCAAAGCTCCCCGACAACCACCCTAGAGGGGTTTCGAGACTAGGTGGGTTCTCTGTTTTTATCGATAATATCCCCTTTGATTGATCTCGGGAAGACTTACGGATCATCTTTGGGAGATATGGGAAGGTGATGGAGGTTCACCAACCCACATTCCCAGGTACGCTCAAACCGAGAGGTTATGCTTTTGTCCGCTTCCTTTATGAAGATGAAGCTAGAGCTGCGATTGGAGTTATCAATGGGAAACGGTTTGATGGTAGAGTGGTCTCCGTCCAAGCAGTAATCCCTAAACCCCCTCCCCCAAGATATTCCAAGCAATCCCATCCTCATCCCCAGGTTCCAACTGCCCAGAAGCCTAACTCCTACTTGAATATCCTCAGGAAAAGTCCCCCACCCAAAGCCCCCAATCCAGTAGAAACAGACTCTTTCATTGTTGAAGCAGACATAGCCATGGTGGCAATGAGGAAGCGTAGTCTAGCATTGTCCCTGGTAGGTTATGCAAATCATCCTCACTCCCATCATCCAACTCATCAGAACCCTTAGGAACTCCAGATTTGCAGCTTCGGGAGTGAATATTGTCAGATTGGCCCCGCAAGCCTTTCTCCTCGAATTCAAATCGGAAGAAGAACTCAGAGACTTCTCCTCGGACTCTGCCCTTCACTCGACCATGGGGCTGAACAGTATAGAACCTTGGCACCTTGAAGCAGTTCTAGGTCGCGGAGGAACGTGGGTTAGGTTGTATGGCATTCCCTCCCATGCCTGGTTCGAATCGGTCATCGTCGACATTGGGCAGCCCTTCGGCAAGGTAATTCAGATTGATTCAGTTTCTAGCTATGGCATCTTCCAGGTTTTTGCTAGAGTGAAGATGATCCTCAAGCTAGGAAGGGATTTCTTCAAGATAGTCAACCTCAAGGTGGGACGAGACTCCTACCCGATATTTGCAGTAATAGAAGACCCAGTAGGGGAACTCAGGAACTTCTCCCACTCCCACCCTGGCTCCAAGCCTTCGTCAACGAAAGAGCATGACACCAAGCAATGGGTGGTTTCTACCTTCCTTCAAAGCAGGGGAGGGCATTCGGACAGTCCATCCCCTGTTCGTCAAAATGCCTCATAGAACCAGATAGCCTCGGACCCTTCGGGATGTTTTCGCATTAGTCTCCTAACCGATCCCACTCCTTAGGGCCCTTCCATTCCAGCCACACCTAATTCTCCTCAGAGCTCCTTCATCCCAAACACACTAGTCTCCCCTCGACCCCTAGCCACCGCCTCCCCAGCTCGTTTTCTTGAACACTCGAGGTCCTCCCACCCACCAATCCAGTTCAATCCCCCTCTGCAGGAAATGGTAGCCCCCCCAGCAAATGCTCATCTACCCCCAATATTCTCAGCATTAAAGTCCCTTCCCAAACACCAGTCTACGACCCCACCGTCCAAGCAGACCATCTCCCCAGATCCAAGGCAAGACCAACATCATTCAGGAGCCAACATCAGCAATGCCCAACTCCAATCCCTCAAGCAGAATGTTGAAAATGGGTGTCGACCCAATAACAATAATACCAACCACTATCATGGAAGACCTCGCTCTCAATCCGAGGGTGCTAGGATGATAAATACTCAGGCCACCTTCAAAGCTTCAGGAGGCTCTTCTCCCTCTCTTGTCAATATGGGGTCCAAGGATAAGGAAGGCAAGGACAACATCGGGCAACTCCACGCTGACCTTTCTCCATTCTTCCTCCCCTCTCCAATTCATAGCCAGGACCAATATCCCCAGGATCAGCCTTCCAATGCCTCTCAAGTCTCAGATTCGGTTTCGGCTACTGAAACGGAACAGTCAGCCGGGAACAAGCAGATTCGATCCAACCCCCAACGGCGGACAGAAAAATCAACAGGGAACGGTTCTTTAATCCGGACGACAACCTAACCAGCTACATCAAGTCTTGGAGAGGTCGATCGCGAAGCAAGAGCAACAGGGCCATTAACTCGGGTAGTGTTTCAGATGGATAGTTTTCTTCTTTGGAATGTGAGAGGAATTGGTAATTCTCCCTCGATCAGACACGTAAAAAGATTCATCAAATCCTTCAAGCCAACGATAGTGATCATTATCGAGCCCATGATTGCTGACACTTGGAGAGTTAGAATAGGGTTGAAACTGCGTTTTCACTGCTCCATCTCCAATGAAGCCGCAGGAGGCAAGATATGGGTTTTCCATCATTCAGCAATTTCCATGGACGCCTTATCATCTTCAGATCAATTCCTAGCCTTCAGGGCCACTTTCCCCAACATCGAAATCCCCCTCAATTTCACTTGTGTCTATGCCAAATGCTCCTATTTGCGCAGGAGGCTCTTATGGGCTGACCTGACAAGTCAAGTAACCGCCACTGTTGGGCATTGGATTGTGTGTGGGGATTTCAATGCGGTCACGTCCCAATCAGAGAGAATTGGGGGAAACTCATTGGTGGGGCGTAGCTCAATCGAATTCTCTGATGCAAGTAACAAATCCAATCTGATAGATGTAGGCTCCACAGGGAGTACCTTCACTTGGTGTAACAATCATTTGGGGAGCAACAGGAAATGGGCTAGACTCGACAGAGCCCTTTGTTCCTCTGCTTGGCTTCATCGCTTCCCATCCTTTACTATTCGGAACATGTCCTGCATCCACTCCAACCACTCGCCCCTCTTACTATCCTCCCCTCCAGCCCCTCTCCCCTCCCCGAGGCGTTTTCGATTTCAAAGGATGTGGACCCAACACGAGGGATTCCAGGCTATTGTTTCCAACGCATGGAAATCTGAGGTCTTCATTAACCCAATGATCCACCTCCTGTGGAAATTAAAGAACACAAAAGCAGCCTTAAAAGCTTGAAATAGAGACGAGTTCGGCAATATCTTCAGTCAGATCAAGGCAGCTACGGTGAAGATAGATCAGCTTGAACTGGCATCGACTCTCAGCCCATCTCCCCACATCCTTTCCAGCCTGGGTTCGAAAAAAGATCTCCTCGTCCGTTTGGAGAACCGAGAAGAAATATTCTGGAAACAGAAATCCAGAAACAGGCGACTCAAAGAAGGGGACAGAAACTCCAAGTTCTTCCACACATCTGCAATCAACCGCATTAGAAGAGCCCATATAAGAGAAATTCAGCTACAAGATGGGACCAAAACAGGCGACCAGTCTCGCATAAAGGAGGAAGCGGCCGTTTTCTTCAAGAATTTGTTCACCGCCAAAGAGGTGGCCCCGATCGGCAACTTCATCAATTCAATCCCGTCCCTGGTCTCCCCAGAAGACAACGACCTCCTCATGGCGATTCCGTCTATTCAGGAAGTGAAGGTGGTAGTTACGGCCCTGCCATCAGACGGCACGCCTGGGCCTGATGGGTTCTCTGGTGCTTTCTTCTCGGCATGCTGGGAAATCATTGGGACAGACCTCCATCGGGCCCTCAAATTCCTCTTCCAGGGAGGTACGATACCCAGAGCTTTCTCAGCCTCCTTGCTCTGCTTAATCCCTAAAAGTTTGGCTCCTAAATCCTTTGCTGATTTCCGTCCTATAAGTCTTTGTAATTGTGTCTACAAGGTATTTTCTAAGGTGATTGTAGCTAGGTTAAATTCTATCCTTCCAAAGCTAATCTCAGAAGAACAAATGGCTTTTGTCCAAGGGAGATCGATTACGGATAGCATATCCTTGGCACAAGAGCTCTTTCGGGACATAGACAAAAGAGTCCGGGGTAGCAACATCATCTTCAAGATAGACCTCGAAAAGGCATATGATAGAGTAAATTGGTCCTTTCTAAAGGCGGTGCTCCAGAGGTTCGGTTTCAGCCAATCATGGATTGATTTGGCTGAAAAATGCTGGTCGGGGACCTGGTTCTCTGTTCTTCTCAATGATGTCAGCTCGGGCTTCTTCAAGTCCGAAAGAGGGATCCGTCAGGGAGATCCGCTTTCGCCCAGCCTCTTCATTTTGGTCATGGAGTCCCTTAGTAGGGGCCTCAATTCCCTGTTTGATTCCAATATTTGTCAGGCCTTCAAAACCAACAGGGGCAGCCTGACGATCTCCCACCTCCTCTTCGCAGACGACACTACCATTTTTATCAATGGTAGCAACAGATTGGTCAGAAATATGATGTCTTTTCTCCATACCTTCCAGGAAGTATCAGGCCTCAAAATTAATTCAGCCAAAAGCAGATTGTTTGTTTCCTCCAAGATGTCAGAAGGTAGAGTTCGCTGTCTTGAGAGAATCGCGGGCATCAGGAGAGCGGCGTCTCCTCTCATCTACCTGGGTGTTCTGCTGGTAAAATCTCCTTTCAGCCGCTTGTAGATAAAATCATATCCCGCATTTCAGGTTGGAAAGCCTGCCTCCTCAATCAGGCTACTAGGGTTACTCTTATCAAACACGTGCTCGCTAGCATTCCTATTCACACTCTTGCGGCGATAGATATCCCGAGAAAGACGCTGTCTTCCCTAGAGAAAGGTTTTGCGGATTTCTTTTGGGGTTGGTCTAAAGGGAGAAAGAAGCTTCATTGGGATAACTGGAAGTCTATAACCGCCCTTGCCATGGAAGGTGGGCTGGGAATCAAAGGCTTAAGGGAGGTTGCGGATGCCCTGAGAATTAAGAGGGCCTGGACTATTTTCTTTGCCTATAAAACCAATCTATGGGCGAGATTCATGAGATCCAAATATGCCATCAATCATTCGGGGGGCCCCTCCATTCAGCGCCGGTCCGACTCCCCTCCTTGGAAGAAAATCAGGGATCTACTTCAGCTCGTTGAAGACAATTCCCGCTTGTTACTGGGGGATGGTAACAGCAACTTCTGGCATGTCAACTGGACAGGACTTGGCCCTCTCAAGGATTTGCTCCCAGATAATGTTCCTCCCCTCCCCATCAATCTGAGGATCAAAGACGTAATTGGCCCCGATGGCCTTCTTCAGCACGCCAATTTCCCTGTCTTGCTCCCGCATTCAGTCCGTCATAACATGCTAGCTGAGGGTCTATCCCTCAATCAAGGTGAGGATTGCTTCATTTGGGCCAAGGAGAAGTCGGGGAAATTCTCCACAAGATCCGCTTGGCGCCTTGTCAGGCCCATGGGCCATATGCGCACCTGGGCCAAATGGACATGGCATCCTCATCTTCCTCCCAAAATTGCTCTATTTACCTGGAAGATCCTCAATAACGCAGTCCCTGTCGATAACAGTGTGAAAAGGAAAGGGATCCAGTTGGCCTCCTGCGTGTGCTGCGAGAATCTCGCCCGGAAGGAAGAATCCCTCAACCACCTCTTCGCCGAGGGGTGATTGCCTCCTCCATCTGGTCCCACTTCTCAGCCATCCTTTCCGTTTCTTTTATTCCAAACCAGTCAGCGAGGTGTAGAGCCTCGCAATGGTGGTCCATGGCCAACGAATCATCCACTATAGGAATGCTCAGAGGGGTCATCCCGACCCTCATTCTTTGGGAAATATGGAAGGCTAGGAACGAGCAGCGCTTTGAAGACTCTCCCTTCAGGGCAAATCTCTCCATCTACAATGTCCGGACTTGGCTCTTCCATTTGTCCAGCACATTTCCCCTCCCTCCTTCAAAATCCCAGTTTGATAGAGATGCCGTAGCTGATTTGGGGCTCGTTCCAGGGAAAAGCTGTCCTCTCTCGCTGTCCGTTGTGAAGTGGAAAAGGCCTCCCAGAGGTTGGGTGAAACTGAATGTTGACGGCTCTTCCAGGGGCAACCCAGGTCCTTCCGGGAGCGGCGGCGTTTGCAGAGACGAGAACAGAGACGAGAAGGGAGATTTCTCATTTGCATTCTCTATAGGCTACGACGTCGGTTCGAGCTTCCTGGCTGAACTGAAGGCAGTCATTCATGGCCTCAAATTGTGCAGGGATTTGGGTTATTCTAGCGTTGAGGTTGAGAGCGATTCCCTTTCTGTGGTTGGCCTCTTCTCTTCCGCCGGAAACACCCCATGGATCGCGCTTTCTTGGAAAAATCAGTTCAATTCCATCAGGGCATCTGTTTCTGTTGCAATCAATCATATCCCCAGAGAGGCCAATTCAGTGGCCGATAGCCTAGCTCGCTGGGCCAGTGCTAATCAGCAGGTCAGTTTCTTCGAATCGGTCGCAAGCCTCCCTCTCATCTCCAGAGGGGAGCTCGTCCTAGACAAGGCAGGTTTAGGGGCAGTGCGTTTTTCTTAATCTTTCTTTTCCTCTTTACGATAGGAGTGCCCAATGGGGTGGGCCTCCCGAAGGTGTTTCCCTTGTAAAGCAGGGGGTCTCGGGCCTTTTTTCCCGTCCCTCCTGGTCATCTTGTTAGTATCTTTTTATCAATGGAATCGGTTATTTCAAAAAGAAGAAAAAAAGAAAAAAAAAGCCTTTGTAAACATGTCTGCTAGTTGTTTTGTAGATTTGACAAATGAAGTAGCTAGTAATCCAGAGGACATCTTCTCTCGAATAAAATATATATCAACCTCAATGTGTTTAGTCCGCTCATGAAAGACTTTGAGTTAGATGCAATATGGATGGCAGCCTGATTGTCACAATAGATAGGAATAGTTGAGGTGATGGGAAAACCTGGTTCTATCATAATGGATCTCAACCATGAGTTCATAAGCCCCATGAACCATAGATCTATACTGTGCTTTTGCACTGGATCGAGATACGACTGCTTGTTTTTTACTTCTCCATGTAACCAAGTTGCTACCAACGAATGTGCAATAGTCAGAAGTAGACTTTTTGTCTGTTGAGCATCCTACCCAGTCAGCATTAGAATGGCCATCAATATTAACATGTCCATGATTCATATAAAGAATACAACATCCAGAGAGGCACCTTTGGCGAGTGCATGAATCGGCTGACAATACTTATAGCTTGAGCAATGTTCAGTCTTGTAACCGCCAAGTAGATCAGTTTTCCAACTAATCTATGATACATACCTGGATCTGTCAAATTCTCACCTTCAAATGCATGCAACGAGTGGTTCTGGTCCATAGAAAATAAAGATGGATGAGCACCTAATTTCCTAGTCTCACTTAACAGATCAAAAGTATACTTTCTTTGGGATATGAGGATGCATTTGGATGAATGGGCAACTTCAATACCAAAAAAGTATCGCAATGGACCTAGATCTTTGATATCAAATTCTTTGCTCAACTTGTGCTTAACTTGATCAATAAACTCCAGTCATCCCCAGTCACAACAATGTCATCCACATAGACAAGTATAATAGTTTTGCCTTTTTGTTGGGTATGAATGAAGATTGTATGATCTGCCTAACATCCGAAGGAGAGAATAACAACACCAAATCTAGCAAACCAAGCTCTGGGAGATTGCTTAAGGCCATAAAGAACCTTTTTCAGCTTACACACCTTCCCATACTCTCCTGTAAGCTGAAAACCAGGGGTCAGATTCGTATACACTTCTTCTGCTAGATCGCCATGAAGGAAGTTATTTTTAATATCCAGTTGGAACATAGGCCAATCAAGATTGGCAGCCAAGGAAATAATCAAGCGGACCGAATTCAACTTTGCCACAGGTGAGAAGGTTTCATTGTAATCAACCCCAAAATGATGTGTAGCCTTTAACCACCAGACGAGCTTTGTAGTGCTTAATAGATCCATCAACCTGATACTTTATGGAGAACACCCACTTGCACTCAACCGTACTCTTACCTAGAGGTAATGGAATAAGATCCCAGGTGCCATTTTTATGAAGAGCAACCATTTCTGCTTCCATTACCTGCTTCCAAGCAGGGACTGAAAGAGCCTCAAGCACCGACTTGGGAATAATGGAAGAGGAAATGGGGGCCAAGAACGCACGATATTATGGTCAAATAGACTTATAAGAGACAAAATGAGAAATAAGATGTAACGTGGGATGATGACTACGAGTGCGAGAAGCAACAAGGGATGAAGGACTAGCAATAGGGATAGGATGAGAGAAGATACTTGAGATTGGAAGAGGAGCTATTGATACAGACGGTCCTCGACTGTCGGCAAACATAGGTGAGGAGCCACTTGGGTGCTTAGGGAGATGCAGAAGGAGAAGTATCAACAACTAGCATATGCAGAAAATGATTTGTCTCAACTGCATCTGTGTGTTCAGACGAAGAAGAGAAGATGTGATCTTCAAAGAAGGTCACATTCATAGACAATATATTTCCTTGTAGATGAATTATAACACCTATAACTCTTATGTTGAAGAGAATATCTAATGAAAATACACTTAACAGACCGATTGGCAAATTTGTCCCTGGATGGACCTAATGAATGCACAAAACAGACACAACCAAACACTTTAGGAGGGACAATAAACAAAGGACAGGTAGTTTCCGATACAGGTATTGGAATATCTCCCTTGAGGACACGGGTTGGCATTCGATTAATCAAATAATATGATGTTAACAAGGCTGCAGACCAATATGACTTAGGGACCTTCATTCCTATCAAAAGAGAGCGAGTAACTTCAAGAAGATGACGATTCTTGCGCTCTGCCACTCCATTTAGTTGTGGAGTCTAGGTACAAGAAAGTTGATGATGAATGCCATGCTCTTGGAGATATAATTTGAAGTTATATGAGGTATACTCACCACCATTATCAAAATGAAGGTTCTGAATGGGACAATCATACTAGGTCTTGATCATCTGATGAAATGATCGAAACAAGTTAAACAATTCATCACGACGATGCATCAAATACACCCAAGTCACGAGAGAAATCATCAATAAACGTAACAAAGTAAGAAAAATTATCCAGAGATGCAACATGACTATGCCCCTAGATATCGGTATGTACCAATGCAAACATTATCAGAACGATGCTCAACAATATGAAATGAACTGCTAACATATTTACTCAACTGACACTTTTTCACATTTAGAGTAAGCATCACTAATTTTATTAAATTGAGGATTAAGAGATTGTAAAGTTCTAACAGACACATGACAGTCTTGCATGCCAAATGGCAGCAGACGCTTTGTTGGACTCTAAATTCCATAACTGAGAAACAATGAACGAGATGTGGCGGAAGACTAGCAGCAGCAAGCTTCCCCGTCTCAAGAAGTTGAGACCACCATGCTCATACCCCACACCAATAATCCTCTTCGTACTCGAGTCTTGAAAAACACAATGAGATGGAAAGAAAGTCACACTGCAATTTAATATGCTAGTAAGACAACTAACAGATATCAAATTTGCATTGAACTTATAGGAGTGTGAATTTAAGGACTTTCCTCATCTAAAGCATGACCTCCAACAAAGACCTTATAAAGAGATTTTACTGGAAAATCTTCCAGACTTTTCAAACAACCATCTCAAGGAATCCTTATCTGAAATCGACGGCTGCACTTTGGACAACATTTGAAGCAAACTAGATAACTCATCAATCTCTTCGATAAGGGACCATTCGAATGTTAATAATCGGACTATTTATTTTAGTTGATCAATGGATTCCAAGGTAATGATTGAACTGTTGAAACAAGTTCCTCTCTCTCCCTCTATAGCTAAGAGATCATTGATTCAAGGATATGATGGTATCCTGGGATTTTTAGTTTTGATAGGGGTGGCCCATCTTTCGATACCTTGGGTCCATAATTCATAATTCATGAGAGTGGAGCGATTGAGAAGGATGTTGCCCATAGAGTTCAAGCTAGGTGGGAGAAATAGAGATGTGCCTCTGCTCAAACTGTAAGGGAAATTTTGTAGGATAGCTACAAGACGAGCCATGCTTTATGAGAACAAGTGTTGGGCAGTTCAGGAACAACATGTCTATAGGTGAGTGTAGCTGATATGAGGATGTTGAGAAGGATGAGTGGCAAGATGTGGAAGGATAAAATTAGAAGTTAATGCATTTGAGGGAACTTGGGAGTAGCACCAATAGGTAATAAGATGAGGGAAAGTAGACTTAGATGGTTTAGTCATGTGCAATGGAGACCAAGAACCTCACTGGTAAGGAATGAGTTGGTACAAGTCGAAGGCTTGAAACTGCAAGGGAAAGCCCAAAGGATGTGGATGGGGATAGTAAGAAAAGACGATGACCTATGGTCTAATTGAAGGTATGGTCCTTGATAGAGTGGAATGGCGGAATAGGATTCATGTAGCTGACCCCAATTAATTGGGAAAAGGTTTAGATGATAATGATGATGACGGTTATGGCCCGTGGTTCAGTGATACATACCTTGATCCAATGTGACCCACCATTGATGGACCATGCAAAATCCTCCTATTGGAAGATCCTACCTAACCAATCGTTCTTTTCTCAGTTGCATGTGGACTGTTGCTGCATCTCTTTTCTGAACCATCTTTTTTCAGGCTGCTGATCGATGGGCTAGGCGAGGATCGTACAACACCAATAAAGCCTAAGGGCCTGTTTGTTTTTCAGAGAAATGGGAAATACAAAGGAAATAGTAATTATTACAATTTCACTGCGTTTGAAAACTCATGGGAGTTTGTGCCAGTGAAATTGGTTCAACAGATGTAATTTTAATTTATTTACTGCAATGTAACGCTTATGATATATCCATTCCGTCAGTCTGTTTTATTACAATATTTTGGAGCATGAGACAAAAAATGAAGCAGATCTAACACTCAAATGGCCCACGCCAAAAGAAACAGTGGCCCTACAAAGTTTTTAACGGTAAGTATTCGATTCTCTTTTTTGTATGATGTGGTCCACTTGAGTATTGGATATGCCTCAATTTTTTACTCATGCTATGAATTCAAATGTAATAATGGATGAACGGTGTGGATAAGCGAAATGCATCACAGTGGGACCCACAGATATTTTGTAATATTCTTGATTTTTGTGTCAAAAAGTAAGCAGTCATATCAGGTATGCTGTGAATTCACGGGGAAATAATCATTACTTTTTTACGCGCGATTTACCATTTCACCGAAAATCAAACACGCCCTAAAAGTCTTGCTCTTGAAGCTTTAGGATGCTATTTTAGAAATGCCAATGTGCAATTGGTTATTACACTCATGTAGGCAGAAGTTTGCTCTAACAACTATTGAAGAGGTTTGATGATGCCATTTTATTTGCTGTTTGCAGTTGGAGAAACCTAACATAATCAGAATGGGAAACTGGGAAGCCAATGCGTTATCGAAGGAGCAACTCCAGTATGCTGCTACAGATGCTTTTGCTTCTTGGTACTTGTATCAGGTGAGACAAGAAAATGATGGCCCACTTATTTGAACAGCTCATATTTGCCTCCGTTTAATTATGTATATCAATCTCTGCATTTAACTATAGGTGCTAAAGAGCTTACCAGATGCAGCTAATGACCAAGTTGTGGAGGAGAAAGCAAATGGTGTACATGATCACGAGGATCCTTGAATACAGAACGACTCCCTCAAATCATAATGGCCCTGCTGATCAGCAGAAATATGGTTGCTGATTTGCAGGTTCCTGTAATGTTTGATCAGATGGGCCACAGCATGTGTGGGTGAATTACTTGAGCAACATCCAGATTAGAAGATCTTAACCTTTCAAAATATGGCCTAGGAATAGATGGTTAAGGAGAGCAGAAATGCTTTGATCCAATATTGAACTGAAGATGTACAAACAATCAAAGTGTTCGGATCTCCCAATCTGGGTAAGCTTATGATCAACCACCATCCAGTGCGTCCCATTAGATCATTGGTTTGGACAGCAAACTGTGAACTTGTGCGTACTGAATGTTATGCGTCTGCAAAACCGTAATGTTTGCTGGAGCAGGACCAAAAATTTCTGTCTAACGCTATGCAGGTCCTTTGTGTTATTTAAGTGGGCATCATTGTTAAACATTTTGTACTTAAGATAGATATGAAATTGCATTATTCTGATGATTTCTTACTGTTGGGTGATGTTTGGGTCTGACCTATGTAGTTCACAATGTCAGGGGATGGGTTCGAAATATAGTCTGTGTTGGCAATATTTGGCCTACCTCTTTTGGTCCATTGAAATCGATGATGGTCCCAGATCATACTAACCAAAAAATATGAGATCGGAAAAGAGATTTGCAGCACATGCCATGTGCGGCCATCATTTTTCTAGCTGTACCTTTTTTTTTTTTTTTCCCTTAATGCATGTGCGATGCACCTGATAGCCCACGGCATGTTCAAGGTGGACCAAACCCCACGTGCCATGGATTACCTATGTACTGCCTGTATGCAGTAAGATGATCTAGTAGATCGGCTGCCATTTCATAGTATGATGTTCTTGGGATGGTATGCATGTGATGTACTTACAGTGATCAAGGCACAATGCGAAAGGCCTTGATGGGTGGGCCTCTGGATCTGACAGTATCTATGCAATGTTAGAGACCCTTCGCACAAAGCTGAAGGTGTACAGCACTTGTCTAGCAGTTTGCTTAACTACAGCAGCAGAAATGATCTAACCATCCCTCTGATCTTACAGTTGGGATGGCTCTTGGACACGATCAATGGTTTATATTGTCTAAAATTGGTCAAATGGACAATAGATATTAACTAATTATTCCCTTTTCAAGTGAAAGTCTTCTTGTATTCTTTTTATATTAGTCAGGCCATGTTCTAGTGATCCGGACAATTGCTTGGATCAGTATGGAGTAACCCCAACTATGTTCTAGATTGGATGCTATTGCTTTTATGACTGTTATGTCCGGTCAATGTTGCGTTCTCCCAAACCTTTTATCAGTGGGGTGCTGATCCAAAGGTTTAAAAAAGTACAAATCTTCAGGTCAGGGAGGATTTTTTAGGCAGAGAAATGATTAGATACAATGGTGCTGGTATCGATTCCCTAGTGGGGGTGGCTATCAGTGAAGTGTGTACTGACAGTGGGGTGTGTATTTACAAGCTAACCAAAAAACAGTAAAGTGTGTACTGAGAGTAGGGTGTGTACTTACAAGCTAACCAAAAAAAAGGAAAAAAAGAAGATACAATGGTATATGACGCACCCATTTGTTTTCCCAACATGTCCAGTGGAGAATTTCCAATCCATGCAAAAGGTGGGATGCACAGCAATGATCATCTGGTGAAAATCAAGCCAATCTGGTCATTGGGTGAGTCCCACTAATACACTGATTTATATCATTAGCTCTCCATTGATTTTGATGTTGTCCAGCCTGATAAGTGGATTGGCCCAATTTTCAAATCCGGTCCTAATCCGGTCCTTATCATGAATGATCCATCAAACAAGCGGACAGTTCAATCCAATTGCCCATCCAAACATATTTAACAGCCTATCTTGCTAGAGCCATGCATTTATCACATACCCATTCCTTTTCATCATTTTCATAATCATATCATGTTTAAATCAATGGATGTGCAGCCAAAAGAAGATACGACTGAACAGGAATCGGTTGTAAATGAGCCCTTTTCACATATATAACTTTACAGAAAAAAAAAAAATAAACGAAAAAAAGAAAGAAAAGAAAAAGAAAAAAGAAGAAAAAAACAAAATAATTTATTACCAATCAAAGGCAGGAAGAACATTACAGATATTATTCATGCTCGTCTCCGAGGTTTGTGGTCTCATCTTCATACCAAGACATGATTGTTGAAACTGCCCAACCTTCCCATGGGAGCTCTCTATATTCTGTCCTCAGATCTACCTTCACTTGGAAGCCCTGGTGAATTGCAAGGAAAAGTTGAGCTTTTCATCTGTTTACTGGATTGTGTCCTCTGCCCTGAAGTGCCATTGACATGACCTGCAGCCGGCCAGTTATCTCATTGAATGATGGGCGGACAGCAGGATCAGGCGACCAACACTCTTCCATTAGCTTTCTCCACTCGGGGTCGCAATGATCAGGAATTGGTGGCCGAAGAGTGTTGTTCACAATCCCCCCTTCATCACAACAAGGCATGCTATGTTACCAAGATAGTGTTATAAGAAGCATGAACAAATGGAATGTCGCTCCAAGGACACTGAAAAGAAAAAAAAGCTTGCAATAACGACAATCAGGGTATTTTGGTTATTTGAAGGGTATGTTCCTTTCTTTCTTTGGATGCTTATGGGGCTTCCTATAAGTCGAGTTCGGTGGGCCCCACCATGATATGTGTTGAACATCCACACCGTGAATTTGGTGGGTCCCCTCCAGGTTATGGGATGTCCCAAAAGTCGGCTTAATCCGGAACTCAGGCAGGCGGCATCATCTGAAACCATGTGAAATCATGCCTAACACATCTAAAGAACTTGGTGGGGCCTTCCTGAGTTTTGGAATGGTCTGAAATTTGGTGTGACCCCTCATCCAAGTGGGACACAGTGGACGGGCTGGATGTCTGAACCACATCTCAGTGGGCCCTTAAACAATCTGGAAGGTTTCAATGGGTGGGCATCCACTCTCAACGGTTGTCTGTGGTGTGGCCTCCCCAAGTCATGGATTGGCTTGATGGCCCAACATGGAAGGCTGCATCTGATTGATGGGGTGGACGTCCAACACAACACGGCGAGGCCCACAAAGCTCGACCTCAAAGTACCTTTCCCCTATGTGTGTGTGTAATGAAAGTATATATGTGATTGTAGACACCCCAATTTGGATAAATCCAGGAAAAAACAATTCAAACCCACATTGATGAAATTTCAGATGAATTTAGATGTTCTATTAAGATGGACGGTCCACCTTGGTTTCTGGCAAGAAAGCCTCTTCTAGGCGAGTAAAATTTACTCCCATGTCCAGGGGTGAGTAACTTTTACTGATGATCTTCGAGACGTGATATCTCCCTCATTTTAAATTAGCCCACTACTGATGGACCAAGCTGGCATTCGAGGGTGGTCCATGTCCCCATTTTTTGTCCGAGCTTTTTCGATAGTATCTAGATGATGAGATTTGGGTCCGGAAATTGCTAGATCCATGGCCAGCAATGATGAACGGCTATAAAAGGGTTGTAGATTTTATCTAGCCACCAGTGTTTTGAATAGCATCCGTAGTGTAACTATGACGCTACATAGCGTTAGCAGATAGCATAAGTCCCCCGTAATGTCCGCTACAGGGGTCGTAGTGTATTTAGCGTACGTGTAGACAACCCTAGGAAGCAACACAAGCTAAAAGGTTGAAAGGGTATGTGATTATATTGATAAAGAAGGGTTGTGCGACCCCACCCTCCCACTTTCGCACCTAAAAATATTGGGTATATTTGAAGGGCAAAGCTCTTGTAAAAATGGGTTGTAGGTTGAGTAATGTTTGAAATATCGGTTTCGCGTTACATATCGCACCTAGGGTTGTACATCAAGCTGAGTCGAGTCGAGGTGGGCCAAGCTCGGCTTGACTCGTCCATGCTGTACTTGAGTTCGAGCTTGAGCTCGAGCTTGGCCTCAAGCTCAACATTGAAGCCTGACTTGTTTGCCAAAGCTGTCGAGTTGAGTTCGAGTCGAGCTAGTGGTTCGAGTCGAGTTGAGTTTACCTTGAGTCGAGCTTGAGCTTGTTCATATCATCATATGTTAACTTATTAAATTTTTGGCTAAAAATACAAATTAAATGTCTCATATGCTAATGCCACATTACTAAGACATAAACCTCTAGATACTATTAGTATCATACCACAAAACCACATTTTGTCCTCAACAATCAACATCAATTCTAAAGAGTTAAAATATATCAAAAATTATAAAACCGTTCATGAAAATTTTTAAAGCTTACCTTCCATGTTTTCAATTCCATTGTCCTCTTGATACTCTTCAGCATCGAAACTGCTACCGGCCCAAATTGGATGCAACCAATATTGCGTACATATCAGTGCTTCAACTGTATTTGAGGCGAGTGAGCTTCGATACTTGCTAACTATCCTGCTCTCAGTGCTAAAAGCTGATTCTAATGCCACGGCTGAAATTGGAATTGATAAAATGTCCCGTGCCATCAACGAAAATCTAGGGTATTCACGAGCTCGAGACTTCCACCATTGCAAAACATCGAAATCATTATCTTGTATCCTTATGGCTGGTTCCTTTAGATACTTTTCTACTTCGGATTCAGTTTTTTACGTCTCCGTTTCTTCTTCGTCTAAAAAAGACAAAGTCACGAAGTCGTTCGCTGGCAGTAGAAGCATTATCCGCAGTTTGAGAAGTACCTATTGCACTTGATGTTTCGGCCGAATTATCAACATATGATGCGAACAACTCTTCAATTGCAGCATTTATAATGACGGTCTCTGCTGAAACTCTTTCGGAACTGGAATAAAGCGATCTGAAAACAAATCTAACCATTGCCATCTTGTATCGTGGATCTAGGACAACTACAACGGCCATTAACAAGTGGCATTCAGCCCAATACATCAAAGTTAATTTTTAATATTCTTATTCTCCTTATCCTATTCTAGATCAGATCCATAATTTTCGTCATCCAAGCTCGGGCTGGTGATAGTATCCTCTCCAATATGATCATTAACCTCCCCTGAATCAGAAGGTGGAAGGATTATTTCACCATGCTCTTGTATATATTTAGCTAATTTTTTCAAACTATTTTTATGAACTGATCTATACGGAATACCCAACTTCTTGTAGAATAAGGTGAGTTTGGAAATAAACTTTGATAGCTTCTTGCTGGTCGAGCTTGATCCTACTTTTGCGTCATGTTGTTAAGGAGCACATCATTGATATCTTGATGCATTTGCCTCTTCCTTGCTTAACTTCAAGGCTAATTGTAATTGTTCTTCTTCAAGTTTCTTAATTTAGCTTCATTCTCCTCTTCCTCTTCCCTACTTATTCTCTTCACCCTCTCTATTTCAGAATCTTCGTTGATTAGAACAGGTTTGTTATTGTATATCCTATGGCTAGTTGTATTCGGTGTGGGGGAGGGGGTAGAAGGCTTCTTGTTGAAGTCTACAAGAGCCCGGTATAAAAATCGTATCTCCTCTGATGCTTTAGGACATGGTTTTGCATCTCTCCTCCCCCCCCGACTTGATAAGTGTAGTCTAAGCCGATTTGTTTTGTTAACAAATCTGGCCCCACACAATTTACATTGGATTTTCATTCTTCCAGAAGTTGGGGAGTACACTTGGGATCCATAATCTCAAATATCAGTGGATGGATCATCTGAAGACATTGCTGGCTGTTGCACATCATTTAAAAACAAAGCATATTTAGCTTCCAACCAATTCTCTAAGGATTCTTTTAGTTCCCAGAGCACTATAAGTTAGAGTGCTCCCTATTACATCCACACACACACACCTTCCATCTGGTGGGCCATATTGTAAAAAATCAAGCCAATTCATTCATCAAGTGGGCTGCAGCGCATAAGACAAATGGAGTCGACTGCCCCATTTTTGAGCTAGACAATTCATACAGTCTAGCCCACATAAAGGGTAGGTTATGTGATTATTAACTTCCAAATGAGCATGATTTTAAGTTGTGAACTTGTGATTAATGTAAGTGGTTATTTTCTAACTCAAAAGGTTCAATGAATATTTGATAGTATTTGATAAATATTAGTCGCACATTTGGTTATAAATATAAACCATAAGGAAGACATTGCACAAATATGTGTGACGGCCAAAGCCAGCAACCCCAACCCGACCCAACCCAGCCACCCCAACCCAACCAGCACCCAACCCAACCTAACCCAGCCCCCCAACCCGACCCAAACCAGCACCCCCAACCCAGCCCACCCAAACCCGTCCCAAACCCCAACCCGACCTAATCCAACCCCCAATCTACAAATTTATACAATAAATCTCCATTCAAATAAATCTACAAGTTAAATTAAAAAAAAAAAGAGAGTTAAACACCTACCTCAGAGAGATTGGGAGAGAGAGACATCGGGCCGAGTCAGGATTGGGCGTGGTCGCGCTGGCTCGCTCGGCGAGATGGGGAGAGTGAGAGAAAGAGATAGAAATGGGCCAGATGGCTGTGCGGGCGCCGGGCAACGTGCTGGTCCGGTGGAGTGCTGGCTGTGGCTGGGCGGGCGGGCGTGCGGGCAGTGAGTGGGTGGGGTAGAGAAGAAAGGAAAAGGGAAAAGGGAAGGAGGGCATAGGGGTCGGTCGGGTGTAGCTAGGGTTTTTTTTTAAAAAAAAAAAAAATTTAAAAACTTAAACTTACAACTTATATATATATATATATATATAATATATATATATATATATATATAAAATTTAAAAAATTTAAAATTATTAATCGAGCCGAGTTGAGCTCAAGTTCGAGTCGAGTTGAAATGCCCCCTGCTCGAACTCAACTCGAGCTTCACAAAAAAGGCTTGACTCGACCCGAATTGGCCATTCAAGCCGAGTTAATCCAAGCTGACTTGAGTCGAGTCAAGCTAGTTTTTCGAGCTAGCTCGACTCGTGAACAACCTTAATTGCAGCCTTGGGAATACGGATATGCGTCGGTTATCGCATGGGATATATCGCGTAATGTATCGCTGTTGTTGAAAACATGGGAAAACATTGGGAAATTGGTCGAATTTTTCAATGAAACTTCAGTGATCGTTAAAAAAGACATCAATACACTTATAAATCAAAACATTAGTGCACATAATAGGTTTTCTTTGTACAGGGTCCTAATCTATGCGCTATCTAACTGAAGATGTCTGGAAACACAAGCAATACATTCAAAAGTAAAAGACAAATCACTAGATTAGGTCACATACATGTTTGATTTAATGTTTGGACACAAATATTGCAACTGGTTTACGAGAAATTGAAAAAAATTGTTAAAAAAAATAAATTATTTTGCAACTTGACCCATCTCCTCCAAATCTCAAAATCGAAACTCTCAATCCATGATTTTCGTGCAATTTGACACTAATTCAACATGATTTACAAAAAAAAAGGATCGAAAATCGAAAATGCTCACTAGATCGAATATGTGGGATTTATCCCACTACTTGTGCGTTTCGTATAACACAGGTGGGATACAAGATATATCGTGGGATCTATCGGCCGATATCGTCAATATTTAAAACATTGGTTAAGTCTAGAAGCAGTTGTAGGTGACCAGTAGTCTTATAATATGATTTATAAGCATAAGTCTCTATTGTATATAACAAAGGCAGCATTTGGCCACTTTTAGAGTGCCCCTGCAACCAGTGTTTTAAGTATCGACGATATCGGCCGATATATCCCACGATATATCTTGTATCCCACCTATGCGGTACGAAACCTATGTTCAATTCGATGAGCATTTTCGATCCTTTTTTTTTTTTCTATAAATCATGTTAAATCGGTGTCAAATTATTACAAAACCATGATTTTTCATGTAAACATTTTTCATGTTTTACATGAAAAACCATGGATCGGGAGCTTCAATTTTAAGATGTGGAGGAGATGGGCCGAGTTGCAGAAAATTGAAAAAAAAATAAAAAATTTCCAATTTCTCACGAAGGTTGCAATTTTTGTGTCCAAAGATGTATGTATCCTGATCTAGTGATTCTTCTTTTGAACGTATTGCTTGTGTTTCCACACGTCTTCTTACATTTATAAATTATATGAATATACTTGCATCAATTCAGTTAGACAGCGCATAAATTAGGACCCCATACAAAGAAAACCTATTATGTGCACTTGTTTTTTGTAATGTATTGATTTATGTGTGTATTGATGTCTTTTTTAACAATCACTGAAGTTTCATTGAAAAATTCGACCAATTTCCCAATGTTTCCCCATGTTTCCAACAACAACGATACATTATGCGATACAACTGATATATCCCATGCGATAACCGATATGTATCTGTATTCCAAGGGTGCAATATGTAACGCGATACCAATATTTCTTGCAACTAGTCATGGGGAGGGGTATAAAAGTTTGGAAAATGGGAACGCCTTTGACACTTTAACTGAGGGTATTTTTGTCATTTCATTCTTTCATGCGAGTAGCCCACTCCCATTGTCTGCTCCTCTTTTCATATAGCCCGCACTGATGGTAGTATTACGGAACTAGTTCAACAAAGCCTATGGGAATCACCATGACATTGTGAAACTTGAGTGGCGTTGGATTGCCTGCTATTGAAACCATTTTTGGCACCCTTCTCTCTCTATGCATGTAAGCTGCTCCCACACAAACATTATTGTCTTGATTGGCATTCAAAATTAGTCAGCAATCTTCAAATTTTGGGGTTGATATGTCTGCTACCTTTGAAGATATTCATGACAGTTAAATCTTTAGAATATGGATCATATGCGTTGCACTGAAATTTTATTGTCAAGCTATGAAGCTTACCTATGATTGCACCGCAATGCATATTGGCGTAGGGCTCCTCCCCTGTAAGGATCTCCCACATTGCAATACCAAACGAGAAAACATCAACCTGTCGAAACCCAAAGGACCTTTTTAATTGTTTCCACATGGCTGAAGTGACCATTAAGGAATAGGCCTACCTTTTCAGATACCCGACTACTGCTACCATTCAATAATTCTGGTGCCATCCAAGGAAGAGTTCCTCGAACACCACCCGAAACCAGAGTATTGCGCTTGATTCTCGACAATCCAAAATCCCCAACCTGTGAAAGCGAAGTCCCAATAAACAGTGAGTGACATTGGTAATATAAGCAACAATAAAAAACCAAAACTGAAGAAGTTTTGTCAACCTACTGATCCACCACGCTTTTAATTATTATAAGATTCTATTGTTCACTCTATAAGAATGCTAAGTTTCACACAATTTGTAATGGCGAAGACATCAACATCGTCACCTTCTCCAAAATTTCCCCAAATAATCATTGACATTGTTTCTTACGGTTTATGAGTTGAATCTTACAATTCACTAAACCATAGTTTTCCCCACATAATCATTGACATTGTTTCTTACGGTTTATGAGTTGAATCTTACAATTCACTAAACCATAGTCTGAAAGGGAAGTGGGTTATGCTCATGATTCATGCATGATTTGAATCTTATAATTCCATTAAAAAAGGATCATAAAACCTTGGCCCGAAAGATGAGAGTTTTGTTACTGTTTTCTCTTTCAGTTGCAAGCAATTTTAAGAGGTTTTTTTTTTTTTTCAACACGCTAAACCATACAACAGAGAATCTTTAGCTTTCCTCCTGAAATCAAGGAGCCAAGAAAACACCAAAGGCAATCAACTACTCCGATCTCCCAAAATTGAGTCTCCCAGAAATCAGACTATACATCATTACTTTTAAATAATGGATGTGGATCTGGAATAGATGCATATATATTTTTTTTCCCCAGCATGGGGTGACGTGTATTCGGCGGAGCAGGAGAAGGATGGATCATTTAATGCATGTGGGATGTGTGGCAAGCAGGGAGTTAACAGAGAATGGCAGCAGCTTTTGCACTCTGACACTTGTTCAAAGCCAAGACCGGATGGCAACAAGAGATGGAGTCAACATAGGAGGGCAGCGGGGCATTAAATAAAGTTCTGATGCTCGGCTCATTGTCTGACAAGGGAGATACGATGCTGCCTTTTCTGAGCAACATGTGGACGTAGGAAGCTGCTGCGGTAGAAACTTTGCAGTGAACTGTGACACTTCGAGTAGGGAGAGGAGAGATGAAAGTGGTTTGTGTGCAGGAGGAGTCCTGTGCGTCTTTCGACTTTCAAGCGGCACATGCCCTATCATCTTTAAGTTCCCCTACATGCAAAGTGAGGTATTTCTCGATCCCGAACAGAGGAACCATCTCTGCAATGACTATTAATGGAGAGCAGCGATCGAGAGACCCAGCGATCTCGATGCTGGTTCGAGTTTCTCTGGAGTTGAAGGGATCGAAGGCGGCTTCGACCACTGTGGCAGATGTGGGGTTCAGATTGGACAGAGCATCAAGCAAGCTGGTTGCAGCAGAAGAGGTAGACTGTGGGTTCAAAGCTGAAAATTGGGAGCTGATGATGTACGATCATAATGGAGCGGAAGAGATAGCAGAAGCATTAGTTATTTCCCCCTTTCAGATGGCAGTTACAAGCATCGAGGTAGATAGGCAGATCTCGACAGGAGTCTCTTAGGTAGCATTGATCCAAGGAAAAACAAAAGGAAGTCATGTTTCAATGATAAAAGGTATGCAATGGGTTTGGGAAGCACTGGTAAATGTGGGTAGGGCGATTTGGGGTCACCCTTCGGAGAATGTGAAGTGTACTATATTGCTCTTTTCCAACTCATCGAAACTAGAGGAATTCAGAAAGAGAAGGTGTCAGCTCAGCAGGAGGTTCTAAGATTTCCAAGGGGAGTGAGAGAGTTGATGGGACTCAAATACTCAATTACTTGTGATGCAGGAACTCCAGCCATAGGAAGGGGGAAAGGGAGGAAAGGAAAAGCCCCAAAAGGAGAGGAATTTTTCTGATATGAGATAATATAGGCTCTCAATAGAAGTTCTTAGCTGGAATGTGTGTGGCCTGGGCTGCCCCCTGAAACAAGCCCAAATCAAGGATATATGCAAGCATTATGAGGTACAGTTGGTTGCACTGCAGGAGAACAAGATGAACTCTCTAAATCAGAAAATCGTTGATGATATCTGGATGAGAAGTGAAGGATTAGGTGGTGACGGATGCGGTGGGTGTGGCAGAAGGGGTGGTCATAATATGGAATACCTTAATATGGGTGAAAGAAGAATGGAGTGGGGATTTTTCAGTGCCAAACTGTTGGTGCTTCTAAGGGATGTCGCGAGTGGCGACTGGTTTCAGATGGGCCTTTTCGGCAATCTATAGACCGAACCCTCTGGGGCAGCGAACTAATTTCTGGGCAGAGAAACAGCTGGAAGTAAATGGAGAGTGCCTTGGTGTGTAGGGGGGAATTTCAACGTAACCAGGTTCTCCTTTGAAAAATCTACAGGGGTTTAAATAACTCGGAGCATGTCAGCTTTCTTGGCATGGATGCAAAGAAACGAATTAATAGATCTTCCAATGGGTGATGTAAGTTTCGCATGCTCTAACAGACAAGAAAAACCCATTTAGTCCAAGATTGATGGGTTTTCGTTTCAATTGGGTGGATTGAGAAGCGCCCACTGATAACCCAGCGTGGTCCACCAAGAACTGTCTCGGACCATTGTTCGATTATTCTAGAAGTAGAGGAGGATGATTGAGGACCTAGATCAGTTAGGTTCAAGCTTGCATGGTTTAAAGTGGATGGATTTGCAGAGCTGATTAAGGAATGGTGGGTTTCATTTGTGGTAGAAGGCTATCAGGGCATCGTCCTATTCCAAAAGTGGAAGCTTCTTAAAGGAAAGATCGTCAGGTGGAAAAAGGAAGTGTTCAATAGTTGGGAACACGAGATGGGTGCTATCCTTAATGAAATGCAGGCAATGGATAAGAAGGGGGAACGTCAAGAGCCTATGGAAGGGGATATAGCTAGAAGGGAGGCTCTCATCAAAGAATATAAAAGTTGCCTGAAGGAGGAAGAGAGTGAAAACAACGTTCAAGGGCTACCTGGCTAAAGGTAGGGGGTAATGACACCAAAATTTTCCATGATTTAGCAAGCACAAGAGCTAGGACCAACAAAATCCATAGCGTGATGGTGGATGGCGTCAGGGTTGAGGAAAAAGCCAAGGTGGGGGAGGCTTTTGTCAGATTCTATCAACAACTGCTTACAAATGAAGATTTGCGGAGGCCGAGGTTGGATAATCTAACTTTCCGATCTATCTCTGTGGAGGAAGTGGCTTTTCTGGAGAGGCCGATCTTAGAAGTAGAAATCAAGGCAATAGTGGATGAATCAAGGTGTCCCGTAACGGTAACGGTGGCCGTAACGGCCACCACCTTTACCTTTACAATACGGGGCATAACGGTTGTTACGGCCCCATAACGGCCGTTACGGTCTCTCTTTTTTATTTTTTATTTATTGAAAAAAACTCCCTAAAAACTTGTATTTGCCCTATAATGTTGATTAAAAAGTATGAAAAACCTATATATGTCCCGTAATAGACCATTACGAGGCTATTATGGCCTTTATAGGGGATATAACGTGCCGTTAACAACAATTACGGGTCTTTTTTTTTTTTTTTTCCATAACGGCTGTTACGACCGTTACGACCCTGTAATGTGTAACGATTGCCATCGTTACCTTTACGTAACGACCTTTACGACCCCGTAATGGCCTTTACGGCACACCATGGGATGACTTGGGGAGGGACAAGCCTCCAGGGCCAGATGGTTTTCTCCCGGTGTTCTTCCGAATCTTTTGGGGTTCAGTAAAAAATGATGTTGTTGCTTTTCTCCGTGAGTTCTTCGAGAGCGGTACACTTTTGGCCAAGCTCGACGCATCGTTCATTGCACTGATTCCAAAGGAGGGTGCAGACAGTTTGAGGAACTTTAGGCCAATAAGTTTAATTGGACCCCTTGGCCAAGATTTTATTCAAGAGATTTTGAGCCACTATCGAAGGGTTATATCCAAGGTCCAAGGCGCTTTTGTAGAAGGTAGACAAATATAGGATAGTCCATTGATTGTCCCCGAGTGTATTGCTTCTAGGTACAAGGCAAAAGAGGCATAGTTTGCAAACTAGACTTGGAAAAGGCGTGTATGATCACGTGGAATGGGACTTCCTAGATGACATGTTAGGTCGTCTTGATTATGGGGATAAATGGAGGAAATGAATTCAAGTGTGTGTCGCATCTACCAAGTTTTCGCTCCTAGTCAATGAGTCACCAAAAGGTTTTTATTTATTTATTTATTTAAATCATCTAGAGGTCCACGACAAGGGGGATATGTTATTGTCTATTCTCTTCATCGTGGTGGCAAAAGCTCCAAGTAGAATGTTGGATAAAGGAGTCTCACTGGGCCTACTAAACAAATTCAAGGTGTATAGGGGAGACCTTCAACTATCCCATCCTCAGGTTGCGAATGACACCATATTGTTTTGCAATGGAAATAATTCCCAAGTGGACAATCTGAGAAAGGTTATATGCAATGTTTTAAATATCGTTATCGCATAATGTATCGCACCCTTGGGATACAGATACATATCAGTTATCACATAGGATATATCGGTTGTATTGTGCAATCTATTGCTGCTGTTGAGAAACATTGGAACACTGGGAAATTGTTCAAAATTTTCAATGAAACTTTAGGGATTGTTGAAAAAGACATCAATTCACACTCAAAAAATCAAAACATTACAAAAAAGTGCACATAATAGGAGTTTCCTTTGTATGGGGTCCTAATATATGTATTGTTTAACTGAATTGATGCAAGTATATTCAAAGTCTATTCATATAACTTATAAACGTAAGAAGACATGTATGGAAACACAAATGATACATTTAAAAGCAAAAGAAGAATCACTAGATCAAGTTATATACATGTTTGATTTTGTGTTTGGATACAAAGATTGCAATTGATTTGCATGAAATTGAGAAATTTCGACTTTTCCCAATTTTCTGCAACGTGGCCCATCTCTCTAAATCTCAAAATCAAAGCTCCAAATCCATGATTTTTCATAGAAAACACGAATAATCATAGATTTATAACCATTTGACACTGATTCAACATGATTTACAAAAAAAAAAAAAAGGATCGGAAATCGAAGATGTTTACTGGATCGAATAGGTGGGATATATCGGCACTACCTACGCGTTTCGTATCGCACAAGTGGGATACAAGATATATCGTGGGATATATCGGCCAATATCGTCGATATTTAAAACACGGGTTATATGTTGTTTTGAAGCGGTCTTGAGCTTAAGAGTAAATTCTCATAAATGCAATAATTTGAGAATAGACGATGATTAAATTGTCGGGAAATTTTTCGAATTGTCGCCAATAATTTCGCCCTCGTTGGCCCATCAAAACCAAAAATCCAAAGTTCGTTTCTCTCTAGGATATCAGCGACATTTTGTCGGTTTTTTTTCTTCCGAATTTGGTCGAATTTTTTTAAAAAATTATTTTTAATAAATTTTCGCCAATAAAATTGGGTGAGGGTAGAGCGTAAATACTAGAAAATCAAAAAATAAAACAAAATAAATTAGAAATACCTCTTTTTGAAAGATGAGAAGTGATTGGATTGCGTGCCAGTCTTCAAAAGTATGAAATAACAAAAAATATCCAAGGATTTCGGCGAGCTTTTCCTAATCTTATTGGGGTTTTCCATCGAAACTTCCTCCCATGCAATATTCTCATTCTTAGAAAGAATCGGCATTGGGAAGATTCTTTCTAACGTGATTTTAGGGTGAAAAAAAATCGGGATTTTGTTCCGCTTTTGTTTATGGGTGCAAAACGAACTTTAGGGTTAAAAGAAATCTCGGGTTCCTTCTTTCCCTTTGCACGCAACTTAAGTTGCGACCTGTGATTGTGCGACTCTGTGGGTTCCACCTCAATGTATGCTTTGTATATCTATGCCATCCATTCATTTTTCCATGTCATTTTAGGGCATGGGACGAAAAATGAAGTAGATCCAGATTTTAGGTGGACCACACCACAAGAAATAATGGTCATTAAATACCCACCATTAAAAACATCCCAGGGTCCACCATAATGTTTATTTGCCATTTAAGTTGTTCATAAGGTCACATAGACCTGTATGAAAGGAAAACACAAATACCAACTTGATCCAAAACTTTTCTGGCCCACAAAATTTTTTTAATGGTCAACGACTATTGTTTCTTGTGGTGTGGTCAATGGTCCACCTGAGATTAGGATCTATTTCATTTTTTGACCCATACTTTGCAATGAGCTGGCAAAATGGATGGACGACACAGATATACAACAAATTTATTGAGGTGGGTCCCATGGCCAGGTCCCACCCACGTCGCTGGTTAGGGGCGACTTGCAAAAGCCTTTGACAGGAACTTCCTGCGATAGGAAGCTAGGTGGGGTCGTGGGGGCCATCATGATGTTTGTTAGAAATCCACCCCATTGGTCTGATTTTTCAGATGACGTTTGGACATGGGCCAAAAAATGAGGCATATCCAAAACCCAAGTGGGCAGCATGACATGAAAAAAGTGGATAGGGAAATGTCGATCGTTGAAACCACCATGGGCTCCATCGTGATGCATATATGCCATCTAAACGATTCATAAGGTCATCCTCATTGGGATGAACTAAAAACACAAAAATATTAGCCTGATTGGATACTTCTACAGCCCCACAAATGTTTCAATGGTGAACATTCAATCATCACTATTTGCTATTATTCGGCCCACCTGAGTTTTGGATCTACCTCATTTTTGGGCCCATCTCCTAACATGGTTTGGCAAAATGGATAGATGGAGTGGATGTCTCGCAAACATCACGATGGGCCCCATAGTTTCTTGTTGCAGGATGTTCGTGTTGCGTGTGTAGAACTTTAGGGTTGTGTAAGCCTGAGCGACAGGAACCAATGATTTGCGTCGGACCTTAATAGCAAGGCCCACCTCGATGTATGTATTGTATATCTATGACATCCGTATGTTCTGTTAGCTTATTTTAGGGAATGGTCCCAAAAATGAAGTAGACACAAATTTCAGGTGGACCACATTGTCCACACCGTAGGAAACAATGATTATTTGACCAATCAAAACCTTGTGTGGGACAAAAGTTTTGGATCAAGTTGATATTTGTTTTTTCCTTTCATCCAGGTCTGTGTGACCTTATCAATAGGTTGGATGGTCAATAAACATTATGGTGGACCCTAAGAAGTTTTTAATGATGGGCATTCAATGACCAGTGTTTCTTGTTGTGTGGTCCACCTAAAATTTGTATCTGCTTCATTTTTGGGACCATGCTCTAAAATAAGCTGGCAAAACATATGAATGGCATGGATTGATGTGATGGTTGGATGGATGGTTATGATGATTCGTTAGATGGATAGATAGATTAGATGATTAGATGGATTGGTACGAGTAGAGGATGACTTGTGAACAATATTGCCAACATGTTAAGCAGTGCCAGATGGGTGTACATGTTAAATTTCATTTATTTTTACATGTCTTAGTTATTATACAATGGCTGCATTTATATTATATAATTCATTTTGGTTACTATTGAAGTGATTTCATACGACATTACGTGCTTTTAACCCCTATTAAATGAAAAGTTGTATGTATGCATTCCTTTTGCAAATTTTTTATTCTTAAATATGCAAATATGTGTATTTAGGCATCTCTTGAAGTTTCACTGAAAAATTCTGTCATTTTTCCATGTTTTCCTTTGTTTCTGTTGCATTTCCAGTTATCGGTGATAACGATATTTTATCTTTATCCCCGGCCAGCGAAACTTGTAGCAATACCAACAACTCGAACACTAGGTATAGGTTTTACCCAAGGAGGCGGTTAAGAATCTGGCAGTGGTGTTTGGAATCGGATGCAACGCTGGAACGTTTCCATCTACAGACTTGGGGTTGCCTCTATGTATTAGGAAACCCACCAAGCACCTTTGAGATCAAGTTATTGAAAGGTTTGAAAAGAAATTGTCGTCATGGAAGTGGCGAAATTTATCCTTGGGTAGAAGGATTGTAAGACCCTATACCCCAGAAATCTGGTTTGTACACTGGATAGCCGTTGGTTGTAGGTCCATTGGCCCCGAGAATATTTTGACTTGATCATAATGCTGTTCCATTATCGAGCCGCAAGCCGTATGTCAACCCGATGTCCGAATGTTAAGATACGGACTTAAAATTAAACAATCTGAGAAATGACCATTATGTCCTTATTTTAGGTGGGGCTCCGCAAACATCGAGTTTTCAAATCCGTTAGGTCGGAGAGCCTAACCGTTGTGGTCGTAGTCAAGTTACGGAGTTACTGACGAAAATGGCATGTCAATATTACACCTGGATTGTAAGTTACGCATCGATATGTACATGTATAGTTTAATAAAATAACTCAAATGACCTCGGGTTTTTTTTTAAATCCTTGGAATACTTTTTGTTAAATCACTTACATAACATTTTGTTTATTGTCACCATAAGTTTAAACTTCTAAAATATTATCACAAAACATCCCAGAACCCCTTTTTTTAGCTAAAAGCCATTTACAAGTCTATAAATAGGTTAAACCTCTTTCACACATTTGATTTCCAGCCCTTTAGTTGAGGAGGAGAAGAAGAAGAAGAGGAAGAGGAAGAGGAGAAGAAGAAGAGGAAAAGGAGCAGAAGAAGAAGAAGAAAAAGAGGTTGAGGTGAGTGCATATATGTTTTAAGGGTGTACGTTGAGGTTTCCTGCACAACCCTAGCGCTGAAATTTCTGTTTAAGGGTTAGGGTTTTGCTGGATTTTCAGTTTTAAGGGTAAAGAATTGCTGGATTTTGTTTAAGGGTTAGGATTTTGTTGGATTTTCAGTTTTAAGGGTAATGAATTGCTGGATTTTGTTTAAGGGTTAGGATTTTGTTGGATTTTCAGTTTTAAGGGTAAAGAATTGCTGGATTTTGTTTAAGGGTTAGGATTTTGTTGGATTTTCAGTTTTAAGGGTAAAGAATTGCTGGATTTTGTTTAAGGGTTAGGATTTTGTTGGATTTTCAGTTTTAAGGTAAAAGAATTGCTGGATTTTGTTTAAGGGTTAGGGTTTTGCTGGATTTTCAGTTTTAAGGGTAAAGAATTGCTGGATTTTGTTTAAGGGTTAGGATTTTGTTGGATTTTCAGTTTTAAGGGTAAAGAATTGCTGGATTTTGTTTAAGGGTTAGGATTTTGTTGGATTTTCAGTTTTAAGGTAAAAGAATTGCTGTATTTTGTTTAAGGGTTAGGGTTTCGCTGGATTTTCGGTTAGAGTTTCGCTGGATTGCTGGATTTTCAGTTTTAAGGTAAAAGAATTGCTGGATTTTGTGTAAGGGTTAGGGTTTCGGTGGATTTTCGGTTAGGGTTTCGCTGGATTTTCAGTTAGGGTTAGACGATTGTATCCTTGTATGCTTGCCTTGAATCATAGTTGTTGTATCCTTGTATGCTTCAGATCATGAATCATAGTTGTTGTATCCTTGTATGCTTGAGAGTGACTGAATCATATCATGATGTGGTGATCATAGTGGGTTGTGGTGCGACACACGATATGTCTATGATGAATATGTAAATTGTCTAGATACATGTGGTATTAAATGAGACCCTTATGAGGAACTTAAATGTGGAACACCCTTATGAGGAACTTAAATGTGAAACTTAAATGTATGAGGAGACCACATGAGGAAGGTCGTCCTATGCTTGCCTTGAAAATCATGACATATTGTGCTTGTATGTGGGCTTATGCATATGAACATACGTTGTTATAACTTGAGTTGGACACCACACTGAAAATGTGTAATTCGACAGGACATGATTAGAGGGTCCATGGGTGAAAGTCCCTAAACCCCGATTGGTACCATTGGGAGCGACCAATGCTTAGACCGGGTGGAAGAACAGAGCGTTGAAATGAAATGTGAAATACCAAAGTAGGCAGCGACTCCCACCGACGTGTGTCGATTGGTTGAGAGGTTTGACCTGACCTGCTTATGGGCAAGCAAAGATAGGTTGTGTGTGACGAGCTCGTAAATTGTCCGCTATCGTTTTGCCAGGCGACTTATGACTTCTCGCTGTTAGGCAGATAGTGAGGTTCAATACAAGTGGGTTAGACTAGTTCGGCCCGTGAACTATGTAGTCCCACCTCTGTAGTTGACCACGGTGGAAAAGTCTATACAAGTGGGTAGAAGTCCTACCTATGTTTTAGACTTTGGTGATCCAATTGGAAAATATGAAAAGTTGTGGAAATGTTGAAAGCGTGTGTATGTTACAAGTTGGTAGAAGTCCCACCTCTGTATATAAAAATGATTAGGAAGCCAGTGCATTCATGTGCATTAAATAAGCATGACATGAAACATGCATTTTCACGACACACACGCACTCACTGGGCTTAGTAGCTCAAGCTTTCCTTTCTATTTTTTTCAGGTGAGAGTAGGGAGCTACAGGAGTAGAGGCTACAGACTCCAGTTGTCTTTTTTGCTTTGTACATATCAGTGTGTATTTTTTTGTAATACCCTGCATGTACATCAGGTATAGTAAATATGACGTGGTAATATGACGTGGTTTATGTTTTGGTTTTGCCCTGATGTGCTCAGTTGTACACAGTGAATATGATAAAATTTTGAGAAATGCAACGTGTTTGTTGGTTTTACTTTCAGAAATCCTCCCTATGGAGCCCCGCTTATGGGACTTAGTATGTGCTACTTGAAAGTCCCAAGAATCGGAGTTCTACGGAGGCTGTCAACCAAAAATCTGGTGTTTAGTAATCGTGGATTACCAACACTAGATTTAGGGTCGTGACAAGGATTGTCAAAATCAAGGTAGCCCTAACGAGTCTCCTGTTATATTTCTTTTCTCTCTTCAGATGCCCTATGGGAGTGATAAAGAAAGTGGAAAGGCTAAGGAAGCATTTTTTATGGAAGGGAGTAGAGGAGAAAAGTAAAATCCATCCCATGAAATGGGAAGATGCGTGTAGACTAAAGAAAAATGGAGGTGCAGATATGATGAAGTTGGAAATAATGAATAAGGTGCTTCTTGGTAAATGGCTTTGGAGATATGGCTTTGAAAAGGACAGTTTTTGTTAGGAAATATTTGTTAGGGAGTACGAGGAAGAGGAAATTGGATGGTGGTCGAAAAAGTCATCCATATACAAGGCTACAAGGATGTGGAAGGCAATTGTGGGAATGGAGGGGAGATTTGAAGAAAAGGTGGGATTTTTAGTACGACATGGAAGAAGGGTAAGATTTTGAGAAGATGTATGGTTGGGAAATAGAAGATTAAAAGATAATTATCTAGGACTAAGTGTCCTCAGATCTGGAAATAAATATAGCTCAGTGCTTTACGTGGCAAAGTTTTAATGGAGTTTGGACTCCACCATGTAGAAGATATTTGTGAGAAGAGGTGAAAATTTTAAATTTAACATAACGGTTCTCGGGTGTTGTGCTTTGTTTGCAGCCAGATTTGATGAAATGCTTGAGGACAAGTCGGGATGCTTTTCTATTAGATCCTTTTATAGGAAGCTTAGCGCCCCCGCCCCGACAAAGGCTTTATCACATGTCTTTCATTGGGTACTATGGCATTCCCCTCAAGATAGCAACAGCTTTTGCGTGGTTAGCGGGATGGAACAAGGTGCTTACTATCAACAATCTTCAAAATAAGGGTTTGATCGTTATCAATGCTTGCCAAACAAGTCAGTAGATCATCTGTTTGTTCATTGCTTTTTTTTGGGGGGGGGGGGGGGGGGGGGGGGGGGGGATGTTGGGGGGGCATGGGTGATGCCAAAGTCAATTTCAGATCTATTTTGGTCATGGCATGGAGGAGGGATAGGCGGGAAGGTAAGAGAATCTGGAGAATGGCTTTGCTCATCGGCATGTGGGAAAGGAAAAAAGAAGAAGCTGTTTTAACAATTTATCGGGGAATAGTACAAGGGTTTTCAATAGGGCAGAAAGTGCTGTAATTGAATGGGCGTCGGTGTCTCCCGCTCTATGCGGATGCTTTTTCTCTAGTAATGATTGAGCTGAGTTGTAATTCATTGACCTTTTGGTTGCTTAATCAATAAAACGGTTATTTCTCTCTCAAAAAAAATTTGCATTCCATATACTAACTAATTTTAAAGCCTTTAGAACATTGATCATAGATTTGAAATCATTTTAATTGAAAATCGGCACACCTTATAAGTAATCTTCAACCTGAAACCTTTTCAAATCCATGATGCTCGTTTCATACCCAAGAATATTTTAAGACTGTGATGCGAGGTTCATGTCAGAAGCATATAAAACAAGGAGAAAGAATTCAGGTAAGAAATGAAAAGGAGTTCTCCTATCTATTAGCTTGGATCCTCAAGCAGCCATTTGTTCTACACGATAGTATGAGGTAAAAGTTACCTTGCATATAGGTCGTTGGGTATCCCTCATATTGACGAGCAAATTGTCACATTTCAGATCAAAATGAACAATGTTCTTCGAGTGTAAGTATTCCATACCAAAAGCTGCATCCATTGCAATTATCAGCCTTTTACGACGATCAAGTAACCTGCAGAGAGCAGACTGTGGTCTTTAAAAATTCAAGGTTATCTACAAGCAAAAGTAAAGAGAACTGGAGGATAACTAACCTGTCCTTCCTTAAAAGTACATGCCGGAGAGATCCATTCACCATGAATTCAGTTACAGTTGCCAAAGTTCCCCCAGCCCCATCAGGAACCACACCATAAAAAGCTACAACATTCGGATGGTGAAGCTTAGAAAGGATCTGTGCCTCCCTCCAAAAGTCTTTGGTCTGCAAAGACAATAATAATAAAATGTACATTCAACAAATGCGCAACAGAACTCCTTTATTCAATCCGTTTGTAAAGATTAAACAGGTGCTATGATATGACAGAGAGTAAAAGGTGGAAGTCACTTTTTTTTCCTGGATATACTGAAACTATTTTTCCTATTTTTTTTCCAGGGTAATCAAATCACCATTTTTGGACAGCAGAAGCAGTTCCCTAAGCCAATTGGTCACTGCTTAGTCTTACTTCATATAAACAAAAGAAAAACTGAACAAACATTTATATCTATTGAGAACCAACATTCAACCAGGGTAAGATTAGTGATAATAATGTTCTGAACGCACCAATCGCTCCTGCTCAGATGATCGCCCTGCAAAGCAGCTCTTTTTTATCCGCTTAATAGCAACATCTGTTCCCCGCCACTTCCCATGATAGACGGTTCCAAATGTACCAGATCCTAATTCTCGCAGTTCTTCAAGATCAGCATTCTTTATGATCTGTCAATCAGCATCTGAACATTCAGCTGAAAATGAAATGGAAACGTATCTAATTGAAAAAAGATCATACACAAGAATCAATAACTAGAAAAGGAGACAAAGGCTTGCATATCAAAACTAGTTTACATATTTACAATTATTAGACTTCCCATGTGTTGAACAATGTTAAGAAACCTGGAAAACTGCAGGAATGTCGATTTTAAGGAGCATAGCTTGGTTTGCCTGATTCACACAGTGACGTACCTCTCCGGAAAAAAAAGGCTGGCAGGACTGGAAATAGGCTGGGCTGGTTTGTCTAAGTTCAAGGAGTGACCTACCACAAATTGGCTTGGGTCTATTGTCCTTTTGTTTTGTTTTTAATTCCAAAAACTTTATTCAAGAGGCAAAAGCTTACAAAAGATGACAAGCTGCCATTGCAAAAACTGGAAAACAAAACAGGAAGACCCAAAAAAAGGTCCCTTGCATATCCCCCACAATTTTTGCCACACGGTCACATTCCATCACATTTCTTTTGGCTTTGAGAAAAACAGAAAAACAGCGCCCGGAAGATTCGACTAAAGATCCAGGTGTTGCATTGTAGCCAAACTGCCCACGAAACAGCTATCACCGATGGTCTCCGCAAAGATCTCAAATTGCTCCCTCCCCCCTCCATGCCATGCCAAAAGGAACTCGACCATGGATTGCAGCAACCCAAGTCTCCTTGAAAAGGTGGAAAAGTTTGCACCAGATTTCTTGGGTGAAGGAACACTAAAGAAATAGGTGGTCAACTGTTTCCGCGTTCTTTAGGCACATAGAGCATCCATTCGGAATGATCATGTTCCTCTTCTTCAAATTGTCGACCGTGAGAATCTTGTTTTTCTGAACCAACCACACAAAATCAAGGATATGAGGTTACTGTTTATACTTCCAGATGTAACACAAGGGATCCTTTACACTAGCTCACTATTTTTGCATCTGCAGAGGTTTTGTGGTTTGGGCTCCCCTTTCCATAGGGATTTGTCAGATGAGGAAGTGGGTGATTTTGTTATACTTCTGGACCAGTTGTAGGGTTGTTGCCTCTCCTTGGGTGAAAAGGACTCAATGATGTGGCATGCGCATAGTTCAGGTCACTTCACTGTTCATTCTTTCTATAGCTTGATTTGGAACTCGCCCTTGGAAGGGAAGTCTGGTCACCCTTTTTCACTCCTGTTGACCATAGATAACCTCTAAAAGAGATCCATGATCCTTCCCAACATTTGCATTATGTGCATGGACGATGCTGAGCTGATTGATCACCTTTTCATCAATTGCCTTTTTGCTCTGAAGGTGTGGGGGCGCTTCCTTGATTTTTCCAAAATATCGTAGGTGATGTGAAGTCTGTTGAAGACCTCCCATGGGCTTGGCCTGGCAGAGGAATAGGAAAGGAAGGAAAGGTGATGTGACGGCTCGTTTGGTAGTGCTATGGGTGATTTGGGTGGAACAGAATAGGTGTTGCTTTCAGAATAGGAGTGGATATGTGGAAGATGTGGTGAGGAAGATTAAGATGGAAGTGGTGGGATGGGCATCCATCTTGAAGGCCGTAGATGTTTCTAGTCTTTTGTCTTTCATTTGATTGTAATTTGGGGCTGTTTTCTTTCCGCACCTATCTTTCATTTGGTAGGTTCTTTTAATAAAATTTCATTACTTTTCAAAAAAAAAAAAAGAAGAAGAAGAAGAAGAAGAAGAAGCAGAAGAAGAAGAAGAGAAAAAAGGAAGAAGAATTGAGAAACAGCCTGAGCTGTCATGATTCCAAACCCATGACCCATCTGTCCCAGACGATCCTTCCACCTCTAATTGATGCAGCAAAGACAAGCCTAGAGAATTCAATCTCTGCCTCAGGCAGATTTCTTCAGAAACAAGGAACCACAGTACCCCTTCTTCCCAAGGTATGAACCAAGATATTGAGCATCCATTGTCCGTGGATAGACGAAAAAGGCCGTGGAAGCTATATTTCAACAAGCTGTCCCGAGATCTGGGCCAATCATTCTTTCAGCAAGCTGCCTCGCTTGAGCCTTTTTAGTCAGCAATGCAGCATGCTGGACGGGATGTGAATTTCAGGCGTTATTAATCAAAGGACCAGCCAAGGCCAATCAGAAACATTTTTCCTTTCTTTCTTTCTTTCTTTTTTGATGAATCATTCACAACTTCTATTGAGGCCTGGCCAGAGCCATGTCCAGGCCCATTTATGACCATTATTGATTGGACCCAGGCCTGATTTCAGGCCCTGCTCATGAACAGGCCAGGCCTAAAATAATGATAGAAGCCCGGCTCATTGCAGGGCATAAATGATACCTAGATTTCCAGGCCACCATAATGTAGTGATTTCAACCATCTGTAACTTACAGACCTAATAAGGGACTTGTAGCCTTTTCAAGTTTGATGCATCATTTGGCTGAGATACTGGGTGAAAGTAATAAGAACGCAATATGCATTACACAATATGTTGGAAAATATACCATTTCGTAAACGATTGTATTATATGGCACATGATCTGTTTCTTTACTAATCTTATTTGGATGTGCACATTACAATATGACATTTTTTCTAATTATGTTACAATTTGACATATTCATCATCATCATCTGAGTCTTGTCTAAACTATTTTGGGGTTGGCTTTGCCTTCCTGTTTCGCCAATCATTTCTAAGGCCCTATCCTCTGTATGTGAACGAGCCCTTCATATCTCTTCTCAAGACCTCAATCCAAATCCTTTTAGGTCTTTCCATCCCCTTTTTCAGGCCCTTCAACCCCAGTTCCCATCCTTACAGAAGCTCTCTCCAGTCTTCATTGCACATGACTGGACCATCTCAATATGCTCTTCATCATTTTATCTTGATAACAAATTCAGGTTTAAACATAGAAGCTGGGATCAAAGAGTTGACGGTAGGGGTGGCAGGATGAGAATTTAAAATATTTGCAAACCAGAGACCCCCAAAAGAGGACAATTTTTTTATTTTTTATTTGAAAGTAAAGATTTGAAGTGGCTTATTGCACAAAGCACAGGGAGAAGCAGGAAGAGATTCAAGTGTTGGACTTGGAGTACAAAAACATCTATTTCATAATGTTAGCAAGTAGAGAAGCCAAGGAAGTAGGTGGGGAATCCAAAGTGCAAGTACAAATTGCGAGCCTAAAACTAAACAATAGAATGAGACTTCGGGAGCATATATGGATGGGTGAGGAGGAGAATCTGGCAGTTAAAGTCCTTAGGCTTTATGAAGAGTAATTGCAAAAGGTAGTATTTATTGAGATTTTATCTCAATTGGTTTGGTTAAATAGAAAGAGATTTGGATTTCATTTTCCCTCCAAAAACTTATTTGAAAAGTGAAAATTCTTTGAAATATTTTGACCGTCCGCCGATTGGTTGATGGATTTTAAACGTTGTGATGGTTTGGTCGTCAGAATCCAACCGTTATAAGAAAACAGTTACTTCCACCTTTTGAGTTAAATCGTCTCTTCTTAAAAGACTTGACCGTTGTGAACAGTTTTAGATGTGTCTTTAAGAAACACTTCTTTGTGAAAACACATGCCCATTCATTCTCTATATAACCCCGTGTAAATCAAGGATTAAATATAACTACAACTATTATCTTCTTTCTCTCTCTGTAAGCAACCGATGTGGGTTCTCTGTTTTTCACAATACAAAGAGTGCCAAAATAGAAAATTGTGTGCCGAGTTCCTGCGTGGAATCTTCGTGATTGCTACACGCCGATCCACCGAGGCTTATTGTATCCTGGAAGTGGTTCGTTATAAACCTAACAACGATCTCATACCAATGAGAGGGGGCGAATAGCGCTTTAAGGAAAGCGTATCTGATATGTGCTTCAAGCCCTTCCTAGTTTGATCTTATATTTTATTTGATTCGGTTTCCTCCATTGTTATTTTTCGATCAACAGTATTGTCAAGGAGTGCCATGAATTTCTAGGGGGAGATTGGTAACGAACATCAACTTTAGGAATTTGAGAGAGGATGAAATTTAGTCCTGTGGTAAATTTACAAATCTACAATGATGCTAAGTGAACCCTATGTTCCTAGATGTAGAAATGATAAAAGAACATGGAAACAAGTTTGCAGATAATATATGGGTGTTTATTCACTTTAATTTTGGAGAAATATATGAATTACTTGATAGGTTAAACATTCCATTGGCTTTTATTGGTAGATAGGCTAATGAAATGGTCAATAACTTAGCTAAAGGTGGCACAAAATCAAACTTGTATAGGGAATGATTTCCACTCATTGATGTTATTATTATTATTATTTCTTTTTCATGTATAGCATCAAAATTTTACTAAGAAAGAAATGCAACGGTTATTGCGGTTGCCAAGCAAAAAACAACGCCACTAAAAAAACTGAATTAAAACCAATGCCTCATAAACTATGAGAAATTCAGAATACCCAAAATAGAAATCATCTTGCTAGATCTACAGACCCCCTCTTTTGCCAAGCTATCCACCTCAGCATTCACCTCTCCATGCACATGAGAGAATTCAACAACATAACTGGTACATATGTCATGGAATTCATCCATGAAGTTGAAAACCTTGCAGGCATAATAATTAATAACCTGACTTGGTCCACTTAATCACGTTGGCTGAATCACCTTCAATCACAAGCAACGTATTATGTAATGGTAACAGCTGGCTGATACAGTACATGGGCTGTATCGGCCAATATGCCCTTATAACGACCGAAACATTTCTCTTTGGTAAAAGAATCTCAAAAACATATTGGTAAAACTCTAGAAAATGCGAGGATCCCAAATATGTATTCTTGTTTGGTTTTGGACATGTACTTGATGGTGAACGGGCCATTCTTTGGAAAGAGTGTTGTACGTTCAATCATCGATGTCAACTTGACCTACCAAAAGTCAACCAAATACGCCCTAATCGAACATAAGTCAAGCATGATTTGGTGGATTGGGGCCCATTATGAATAAGGAAAACCAAATAAAGATGGAAAAGTGGTAGTTTACCCCCTCCAATATTTCCAAAATAGTCTGCTCAGCTTCAGTTCATCGAATCCCACACAAATTTTGTGTTTTGATCCTCAAGGTAGTCTACGTCTACATTAAACTTAGTTTTTTTTGCTTTCTTCGAGGTTGATATGAATAAAGAAGTAGAAAATAGCGATAAATTGAAAATAGAAGTCTTCAAAGTGGGCCCTTTCGGGTCGTATCAGCCTGAAATAGCGTATTAGCCTCGTAATGATGCTGATACAAGGTGTATCAACCCGTATAAGCCAATGCGGGCCAATATAGTCCATTTATTACATAAATAAATAATAGGGACTTATATGGCCCATTTATTAAATAATGGAGGTCACCATCTCCTTTACGCCATGACCTTTATGGCTGTAACGTAACTTCTTTTTAATACCATGGCCATAAGAGGCAAAAAAAGGTCGATTCATGTGCAATTCTAGCCCCTTGTAGAAGCGCTACACCTTCAGAAACATTGGAATTGTAATTCCAAGCTTACCAGAAATCTCCAACAGATAGTTCCCTAAGTGGTTTATGAACAGATCTTCAATCCAGCAGGACCAGGATTCATGAAAGGGACCCCCAAATCTCATTTGATCTGTTATTCATTTTCTTTTGTTAAACAAGTTTTTTTGAAGGATTTTCTTTTCTTAAACAATTCTTTCGTAATCCAATAAAGAAATGGGCTACAGTCAATACTAAGAACAACACTTTATATTGGTGCTTTCAAAGTGCAAAGCATAAGCATATGCCAAAGGAAGAATGGAAGCAGCATAAAACATTAGGTGGTGGATGTCTTCTTAAGCTTTGGTGTTTGTTATTCAGTTCCTCATTCTATAGAGTATACATGAACAACAAGAAACCACCACGGTTTATGTTTTCATCCCAGAAATGGACTTTGTGTCCATTGAAAGAAATTAAGAAAAAGAAAAAAGCAAGAGGCATTTCACAGATTCAGTGATCCTAACTTTCTAGTAGGTGGCGAAAATGTATGATTAAGAAAACTAAGATCCTTATTCAATGCATGGAAGGCCTCAAATTGGATGGCCAAGATCATTTTGATTGGCACAATTCTAGGGCCATGGCTAACCCGGGCGGGGAACAGAGGACAAATGGTCTCAATTTTTTTTAATAATAGTAATATACGCGGTACACCTTCAGAAACATTGGAATTGTAATTCCAAGCGGACCAGAAATCTCCAACAGATAGTTCCCTAAGTGGTTTATGAACAAATCTTCAATCCAGCAGGACCATTGGAATTGGAATTGTAACGCCTTTGCCGGTTGGTGTGGAGGCCTTTTAAAACAACGGGGTTCCTTTTTTGGAGATTGTAAAGAAAAAAAAAGGATATTTAAAGATTTCCACATGCTTTGAGGGGAAGATAGTGGAGTGCATCAAATATAGCATCAAAAATTGGTCCTCTATCAGCCCATAATTCCACAGCATCTCAGCTTCGGATATCCCCTTCAATTAGCTCTTGGCAGATAATCGTGAAGTATAATCCTAAACCGGCAGGAAATTAAATATATGAAGGTGGTTCTTGACTGCAGGATTAGAAAGAAAGTTATGCACCCAAACATGGTAGCCAAGGTACCTGCAGTTCAAAATGAGTGTGAATCGCATAAGACAGCAGTGACTGACCTGCAATCCATAGATGCCAGCTTCCATTTCTGCTATTGCAGCATCACTGATAGTCTCATCCATATCTCCATCATCAACTTTAATGTCCTAGAAAAAAGAAGACAGACGGAAACAACTCAAATGGACCAGAAAAAGCTTGGCCAATATAACCAAATGCCCCCAGATGAAATGCCAAAAGGAGAAGTTACCTCACACTCAGATTCTGGAGTCATGCTTTCAGCTTCTGTTACTTTTGGGGATGAGATGTCCCCAATCTGCAGATCATCAGTTGTCGCATGCCGTACATGAGGAACCACTGTTGGGGATGAGTGGATTCCAGAAGGAACACAATCAGTTACATCTTCAACTAAGACCACTGATTTGAGCTGAATTTCTCCACAGGAATTGTTTTTGGATTCGTTATAGCCTAACATAGTATCTTCTCCCTTCAAAGGCACCTCTTCAACATTCAAAGAAGGACAGTTCACAAGATGCTGATCAAGGAGAGAAGCTTCTCCCCTGATAGCTGGACCAGTAACTGGATTCCGAAATACAGACCAAGAAGTGGGATCATTAGTATGCAAGTTCAAGCTTACACCAGCATCATTGTTTGTGGTAAGCGGAGACAAATGTACAGAACTTGCTGCTCTTGCTTCTTGGCTGTCCATTATTTTATGTGTAACAACAGATGGTAAACCAGGTGATATATCTGCAATTTGGTCAATGGATGAGCAGGGTTGATCACCCGATGAACATGAAACATCACATTGTTGCTTGGCATTAGGTCCAGGAACTATATCTAGGCCCACAACTTCAGGAGAATTCTTGGACAATGTAAAAGAAGGCATAGATGTCATTACATCACCTGCCTCACTTCCCAGATCATATTTCAATGGCTCCTTAGCCAAACCATACAGCTGACCACTGGCGGCTATGGAATGGGCAGATGCAGTTTCATCCACTTGGAAGCCTCGGGAATGCTCTTTAAGAACATTTCGACTGGCTTCTGAAGTGGCAGATGATGATGTGGGAATCCACATCATGCTCTCTGATCCTTCTAATTCCTGGTCTGTGTGATGAACAGATTCACTTCTGTCTGTAAGTTCTGGATGCTGAACAGAACTTGAGGAATCTTGTCTCGCCTGGAAGCAGGTAGGAATTGCATTAGGTGACTGAACTCGGTGTTTTGAATCAATGGCTTCTGTATTCTTGAGAGATTGCGCTGAACCTTCTGGTAGTATACAGTGGTTCATGGGTGAAGTCGATGCAGACGTGGGTCCTTCTGGCAAACCATACACAGACCTCCCACCGTGTTCCTCAAGCTGTGAGTCGGAAAGCGCATGAGACATCCCATTATGACAACCAATCAAATCGTTCGATCCTGCCAACTGATGTAACAAATCTTCTTGCTGCCTTGGGAACTTTTCTGAATGGAAGGTTCTTTCCTTAAGCAAAGGCTTTTCACGGGAGGAATAACCCAAGTCGCTGTCACAGCGACCATATGCTGGAGGACGAGCTAAATCTCTGCTAGGTGTACGCTTGTGAAAATGCACCTCGCGTGATTTAACAGGTTGGTCAGCATCTGCATGCTTGTTGTGAGGATGCTTTGCCATTTCTCCGTGTGGACGATGGCTGGAATCTAGGATATAAGAGTTGTCAGGTGGTTGGGCTGTGAGAAAAGGTGCGCTTTCATTACCAACATGGTAGAACTGACCCTCACGTGATTGCTTCTGAGTATTT
>JAJHSJ010000003.1:88267209-88467209 GCA_021015155.1 Magnolia officinalis | reverse complement strand
CATTTCAATAATTGGCAACCTAAAGGTAATGGTCTGCACGTAGGGGAAATCCGATGATTCTCTTGTGCCACACCTAGGATACCGACCGAGCAATTGGTGGATCGACACCCTGCGTCGAATAGGTTAGCTTGTAAGGGTGCATGTGACAGCCCACAAAGCTCAAATTTAAAAGGGGGTTAGGGGATTACCTCTCTATCATTGCCGAGACGCTCTCTACGGAACTGCGTGGTTGCGGGCTTCGACGGGGGCACCTTCTCTTCTCCCCTCTCCCTCACTCCCTTGCAATTAGAAATTCGGATGAGAGTGAGAAAGTGAAATTTTAGGCCTTAAGTTGTCTTGATTTTATGTTTAGATGGCCCAAGGGGGCCCTTTTCCTAACATGCATGCCCCTAATGGGCTAGGTTTTGGCCCACAGGGCTCCTTCAGGGGCCCATTGGCTCATCCGTGCCATGGGGCAGGTGCCCCATCATAGGATGAGCAATCAGTCCAATTTTGGTGGAGATCAGATGCCTTGATCGACTGAGGGGACCCTACTTGCGATCGACGACTATCAGTGTTCGATCGGGGCCACAATTATACGGATATGAGCAGGGAAATATCTTTAACTCATACCTCGAGTTTGGTCGCGATCTAACGGTCGGAAAGCCACAACTTCGCGAAAGAGTGGGAGGTTCATTTCACTTAAGTTTCAGGTTTTAGCCTTGGGTATTTGTGCATTTCAAACACTCGGCCTTTGGCCCAAGTTGCGCAGTTCTGAGTACTATCTTGATTCGCCACCCGCGATGGATGTCAAGCCCAGTGAGACAGACATTATTCTATAGTTTCGAAACTAGTGGGACACTAATGAGCGGTCTGGAGCTCGTTTGGATAATCAAGGCATTTCTGGAATGGATTAGGCATCAAGAATTCTTATGCACAATGATTAGGGTTTGAATTAACTATGTTCACAGTGTGGCCTATTCGTAATTAGTGAAAATGGCGAATTGGGCATAATCACTCTAGACGGTTGATTCTTAGGCTAAATGAGTAACTGCGTTGATTTGGTTTATTAATTAAGATCTGACCCATAGTTGTCTCAGCTTTAGGTATGTCTTTAATTTAGTTGTAGTCGTCTTGATTATTCAGTGATAGGTCAGCCAGATTTGGGCTCTATGTGAACAAATCATGAAACTAAACTCGATGCTTAAGTGATTGGGCAAATTCATTGGCTTCTATGGTTGATTAATCAAATTTGTGTCGTTCTTTATTGGTATCACCTATGTATGGGCTCATCTTGAGCATCAAGGGTTAGTAAGTGACGACGTAGGCTATATATATATATATATATATATATATAATATATATATATATATATATATATATATATATATATATATATATTTCAGGATTTTTAGCAATCCAAAATAGCGAAAATTCAGGACGTTACACCTGCCTTCTTCCCCTGTTGCGAACCCCCTCGCACACCCAACCCCCTAGGTATTCTTTTTATTAAAAAAAAAGTCTCCAGTGTTATATTAGCCCTTTTCAGGTGTGTACATCTATTTTTTGATCTAATGTTGTGGAATCTCATTGCAGCCAAATCTCTTTTCAAGTGTTGTCACACATTTCTTATGTGATTTCTACGTCATGGGTAGTACCAGTGCTAATATGAAACTTGATGTGAAATATGAGGTTCCACAAATAACTTCAGTTAAACTGAAAGGAGTGTCTAATTTCCTCCCCTGGGCGTGTTCTGTCAAGCTTTTCTTGAAATATAAATGGAAAATTAAACGCTTGACAAATGGTAGTCATTCTGAGGAATCTTCTTCCTATCTTCAGTGTAGTGAGGATGATGCACAAGTTAGGAAATGGTTACATGGGAGTATGGATGAGACGGTGCATACCACAGTCATGTGTCATGAGACAACTCAAGAAGTATGGGAGAATCTGCACTAGTTATACTTAACTGAGAAGAACATGAATCGCATCTATGAAGTTTTTTCAGAAAATTTGTAATATGAAATAGGGAGATAATCTTCATAAGCATTGTGCCCGGTTCAAAGGATTGTTCGATGAGTGGATTATGCGCATCCATACACTAATGATATTGTCCAGCAGAGACAATTTAGACAAGAGCTTGGTGTAGCCCTATTTCTTGGGACTTGCACCCATATCATGAGCCCGTTATATCTCAAGATGTTAGGGAGTGGTGGCATTCCTTCATTGACTGATGTCTTTGCTCTTGTCCTTCGCGTTTCTCCTCTGTCTACTACTTCTCCTGCTAGCTTTGGAGAAACCTCGGCTTTTGTGACGGCTTCTGGATGTCAAGGTGGTCGGGAGGGAGGACGAGGGGGATATGGTGTTGGATGTGGTCGTGGATGTAGTTTCTCTTCCGACCTTGTTGGATAGTGGCGCTTCTACACTCATTGCAAGAGGACGAATCACACCGTTGATAGATGTTGGCTTCTTCATGGTCGACCTCCCATGGCCAACCAAGCGATGTATTCAAACGGTGGACCATCTATTGATACTTCTAGCCCTACTTCTGCAGGAGATTCACTCACCATCACAGTTCCTCACGATGCTTATAAGAGGATGATGGGTAGGCATATGGCGATGACAATTCCATCTTCCTCCATTGTTATTCTAGCTGACACAGGTAATGCTCTTGTTGCGTCCTCTGGTACCACCCCTTGGGTGATTGATTTAGGAGCCACGGTCTAACCACCTCACCATCGTGTTCCTCTGTTACCCTTGCTAATGGATCCTTATCTAAGGTCCAAGGTAAGGGTGTTGCTCATCCTAGTTTTGCCTTGTCCTTATCTTTGGTTCTTTATGTACCTGACTTACCACTTAATCTTATATCTGTGAGCCAATTAATAAAATTCTTAAATTGTTTTGTGGCATTCTATCATTCTCATTATTTATTTCAAGACCTGCAGATGAGGAGGACGATTGGTGGGGGTCATGAATCACGTGGACTTTACTGCTTTGATCTAGGAATTTCTGGTGTTGTGCTTCATACTAACGCATCACCTTTACAATGGCATAGTCAGTTAGGTCACCCTTCATTGGAATCTTTAAAACTTTTAGTCCCTTCATTATCTTCAATTACTTCAATCAATTGTGACACATGTCAATTGGCAAAACACCACCGTTTATCTTTTCTTCCAAGACATGATATTAGGTGTTATGTTCCTTTTTATTTGGTGCACTCAAATGCATGGGGTCCCATGCAGATCCCAAGTTTTAATGATTTTCAATATTTTATTACTTTTATTGATGATTACTCGCGCATGACTTGGGTGTATCTTATGAAAGATCAGTCTGAAGTTTTTTATATATTTTTTTATTGTTTCATCATGAGATTAAAAATCAATATTACACTAATATATCAATTTTTTTTTTTTTTTTTTCGGTTTGATAATGTACTGGAATATTTGTCTACCTCATTCCAAGGCTATTTGGCGTCATCTGGCATTTTACACCAAACTTCTTGTACCCACACCCCGCAACAAAATGGAGTGGCTGAAAGGAAAAATTGACACTTGTTGGAAGTGGCCAGATCCTTACTCACCCATATGCATGTTCCTAAACGTTTATGGGGTTATGTCATTCTCATAGCTTATCACCTCATTAATCGTTTGTCGTCCGTAGTGTTGAATGGAAAAACTCATTCTACCACGTTTCCTGACTTAGAACCTTTTCCATTACCTACTCATGTATTTGGGTACATTTCCTTTATTCATAAGTTTGGACCTAGCAATGACAAACTTGATGCTAGAGTAGTAAAGTGTGTTTCTTGGATACTCTCGTATATAGAAAGGGTATAGGTGTTTTGCCTCCATTGTTCGTTGTATATATGTGAGTGTCGATGTCACGTTCTTTAAGGACTCTCTATTTCACATCGCTGCCAAAGGTAAGGGGGAGTCACCCTCCATGGACATTTCTTCTGTAGTCCCTTGCCCAATGGTTAATCTTTCTAGACCTACCGACTCTGCTACTGTACAACCAAAATCTGTTGGAGATGTTGTTGTACCTCCTAATTTAGGCAACCTTCAATCTTCCTCTTCACCTGTGGGTCCATCCTCTATTCCGATTGATCTGCATCTCTCTATGGTGTTCAGGAAATGTATTAAATCTTGCACCCACCATCACAACTCTCATTTCATTTCTTATCATTGCTTGGGTTCTTTCCATTCATTCCTCTACTTTATCTTTGTCAAAGGCATCATGCCCTCAAATTACCATGATGCATTGGCATAACCTCGTTGGCATAAGGCTATGGAGAATGAGACGGCTGTTATGTATCAGACTCGTACATGGAAGTTGGCAGATTTTCCTGCTGAAAAGAAAAAGGGTTGTTTGGTGCAGATGGGTTTACACCATTAGGTATCACCCGGATGGATCCATTGAGCTGTTGAACGCATGCTTGGTTGCCAAGGGTTACACTCAGACCCAAAGACTTGATTATGAGGAGACATTTTCTCATGTAGCGCAACTCAATTCTGTTCGAGTATTGATTCTATTGTGCCTACCAAAAACTAGCCTTTTATCAACTGGATGTTAAGAATGCATTCCTTCATGACGACTTAGCTGAAGAAGTCTACATGGAGCAACCACCTAGTTTTGTTGGTCAGGGGGAGACTAGAAAAGTATGTAGACTTCGGAAAGCCATTTTCAGTCTAAAGAAGTATCCAAGGGCGTGGTTTGACAAGTTCAGTAAGGTGTTGCTGACTTATGGTTTCTATCGGAGTAAGGTTGATCACTCAACCTTTATGAAGCAAAGTGATAAGGGTATGATAACATTAGTTGTATATGTCAATGATATTGTCATTACAGGGAGTGACACATTTGGCATCTCAGAACTCAAAAAGCATCTCCAAAAGAATTTTCAGACCAAAGATCTGGGGTTGCTTTGCTATTTTTTGGGCATTGAGGTTGCCAGATCAAAGTTAGACGATAACCTTTCTAAGAGGAAATGTTATTGATTTGTAAAGGAAACTGACATGCTTGAATGAAGACTGGCTGATATGCCTATGGAGACTAGTGAGAAGTTATTGGATGATTAAGGAGAATTGTTTTGTGACCCAGGTAGATATAGAAGGATGGTTGGCAAGTTGATATATCTCATGGTCACTTGACTAGATATTGCATTCATTGTCAGCATTGTGAGTAGATACATGCACCAGCCAAGAGTTCCACATTGGATGGTAGTTCTTAGCATTCTTAATAGTTGGAGAAATCACCTAGCCAAGGGATCTTATATCGAGCAACGGTCACCGTCAGATAGAGGCATTTCTAGATGTTGATTAGGCATGTTTTATTACAGATAGGGGGTCTACTTCAGGATACTATACTTTCATTGGGGGAAATTTGGTCACTTGGAAGACTAAGAAGCAAAATGCGGTGGTCGGTTCCATCACAGAGGCTGTGTATAGAGCCATGGGACATGCAGTTTGCGAGCTGTTGTGGCTCAAGTCTTTATTACATGAACTCCAATTGTTTTCAGGTGATCCTATGACGCTTTATTGTGATAATCAAGTAGCAACCCACATCGTAAATAATCCAGTTTTCCATGAGAGGACTAAGCATATCGAAGTTTACTACCATTTTATTCGAGAAAAGATTGCTTCCAAGGAGATTACCATAGCCTACGTTCAGTCCATGATGCGGACATCAATGGTGCACCCTTTAGAGTGTACCAGAGGAGGCGTTGCCGATAGAGTACCAGAGCGGATGAGTTGATGTGGATGGACGTCGGGTCCATCAGACCCATTTTTTGACACGCTACGGGTGCGGGAGTGACACGATTGCACCCTAATCGCATTCCCATGGGGTGATTTCATACCCTATCGCGCTGGTGTTTTAGTTTTAGGCGCCTTTTTGTTATTTTCCTTGTTTTAAGGGGCTTTAGTGCACTTTTTGTTTTTTCCGTGGCTTATATATACACTGTGAGAAACCCTAATTTATTAGTGAATGAATGGGAATTTGTATGCTTTCTTCCTTTTTTACCAAAGAGATTAGGGTTTCAGAATTGGCCCTTGGGTGTTAAGGATTCCACCTTGGTTTCAGATTGTCTTTCTTTCTAGATATTCGAGGTGCAGGAAAAGGTAAGAATTAACCGTCTTCTTTTCTTTGATGCCCTAGAATCCATATTCTCTTTCATCTAGAACCCATCTCTTCTTCATCTCTTTCGTTCCTCTCTGGATGTTCCCTTTTGGTTTGAACAAAAAAGAGGGATGGCTAGTAAGGAGAATCAAACTTGACTGTAGACTGACTTATGCTAGATCTGGGATACTCTCATATTCCTAAGTCCTCCATTTTTTACTGTTTAGGTGATTTTATGCTAAGGGGCATGATCATGACGGAATGATTTCATCTCTGTGTTGATATTTGCTTAATCCCTTTGATTGAAAACAGTTACTTCATTAATTTTATTATTTGAATCTCTTCAACTTGATTATACATGCATCTAGGGTTAGGCCATCATGTTTCCCTACATCATTCCAAATCATAGGTTGCAGATATTCTTACTAAGGCTTTACCATACGTACACTTTTCTTCACTATGCTTCAAGCTGTGCATGATAGATATCTATACTCCAGCTTGAGGGGGAGTGTTGAAATGAGAACGTTGTACTTTGGTGGTCTTATGGACTACCACATGTTATTTCTTATTAGTTTATTGATATAAATTAGAGAAAGAGGTTGTGGGAGAAAACCCTAAACTCAGAAGTATCCTAAATTGCTCTCTAATACAAACCTTTCAACAACCTGATCACAAAGGTGTTTAGTAGGCTTCCCAATACATAGTGGCAACCCTAAATACCTAGATGGGAATGCACCCACCCTACAACCAAACACTACTGCCAGATTCTTTACTGCCTCCTTAGGTAAACCGATGACTAACATATCGTATTTAGAGAGTTCACCTTTAAACTCAAGACTGCTTCAAAAAAGCAAATAACCTTTCCTCAGATTGTCCACGTGAGACTCATTTGCATTACAAAACAATAGTGTCGTCAGCGAACTAAAGGTTAGGGGTGCACACGGGTCGGTTCGGTCCGGTTCTGGGGTGAAACCGGAACTGAACCGTACCTAACGGTTCTACAATTTTTGGAACCGGAACCAGACCGTTAGCACCCTAGAACCGAACCGGAACCAGCCCGTGAAAAACGGTTCAGTTCCGGATCGGTTCCACGGTTCTGGGCTTTTAAAAATCCAGCTCATTTATATCCACCGTACATCTAGCCTAGTTGCCAAATGATCCCTAAGAAGTTTTAGATAATGTTCATAGAAGGAGACAATTCATATTCACTCAGCCTAGCACACCTTCTCGCTCGAATGTTTGAGATATTTGATACACACCCAGAGATTCATACACATTCACTCGGCCAAAGCACACATTGAATGTATGCAACTCAGTCCAAATCATCCAAACAATGGGACGATTGCAGATGGGCATGACCCCAAGATCAGATTGATTGGACAATCCTAACCTATAATTATCCATCATAGGGATGTCAACAAATGGACCAATTAGAATCATATGTTCACTATGGTTTTTGGGTTATGGCCCATCCAAAGTGCAGCTCCACAATATGGATAGTTTGATATAAGATAAATGCATACAGGTTTGAAGTGCATATATTCTAATGTATTATGGAAGACAATATCTAATGCAAATGCTACCTTGATGCCTGGCGGAGATGCTGAAAGTAATGAAAACCAATAGAAAAAGTTTAGCATTTCCAAGAAATGAGCTTTTCTCGAGATATAACCATGAGAACATTGCATTAAGTTACTATTGTAAAACATAGTTTGTGAACCAGAGCCCTCTCAAAAGGAAACTGAGGTTTTCAATTTTAAAAAGAGATAAATACATCTTGGTTTTTGGTTGGTATGCACGAATGGAAAATCAAATATACTTATGGTGAAAGGATTGAATTCATCGTCTAGAACTCAGTTCTGGAAACTGTTGCAAATTTCATTCATTGAAATGTCCTGTTCATAGGCATTTACTTTCCTTATCATTCAGTTAAATACCTATGCCAATAACATCTGGTTTAGTCAATAGAATCAAAAGCTAGACCTAAAATGCATGTATGCAAACAAGGTAACCTAAACCGGTTCACGGTTCGGATCCATGGTTCGGTTCATGGTTCGGTTCGGTTCTACAGGGCCCTAAACCGGAACCGATCAATATCCAACGGTTCTTGAAATTTTAGAACCGGAACCGGAACCGGTGATGTCTAGAACCGGACCAAACCGGACCGATCCAACGGTTCCAGTCCGATTCCACGATTCTACCGGTTCGATGTGCACCCCTACTGAAGGTTAGACACTTGAAGATCTTCCCTATCCACCTTGAATCCACTTATCAAGGCCCCAAGGAGATACCTTTATCCAACATTTTAGTAAGGGCTTTAGCCACCATGATGAAGAGAAGCAACGAAAGTGGGAAATCTATAAAGCCGCAAAAAGTGCAGGCAATTGGCCATTACAACAACCTATCCTACAAGTGATCCTAGGGGATCGTGCAACATCAAGAATTACCCTTCCAAATTCAAGTGTGCTATCCTCGTAAGGTCGTAAAATGCGCAAGGGCTCTAACCATTCAAAATCACGACTCGCGGACACTCTCGATGCACATATGTTGATTAGGGTTGTACATCGAGTCGAGTCGAGTTGAGGTGGGCCAAGCTTGGCTTAACTCGTCCATGCTCTCCTCGAGCTTAACATTGGAGCTTGGCTAGTTTGCCAAAACTTTCGAGGTAAGCTCCAGGCTAGCTAGTGGATGTTGAGGCGAGCTTAGCTCGAGTTGAGCCTGCTCCCACACCTAACATGACCCAACCTATCTTCCAGCACCCAACCCGACCCAACCCATCTGCCAGCACTGACACCCAACTCGACCCAGCACCCACACCCGACTAAACCCACACCTAACCAATCTAGCAGCACCATGGCGTGCCATAAAGGCCGTTATGTAAGTGTAACAGTGGCAACCGTTACGTGTTATGGGGTCGTAACGGCCGTAACAGTTGTTATGGAAAAAATGACCAGTAATTGCCGTTAACGGCACGTTACGTCCCATATAAAGGCCATAATAGCCCCGTAATTGTCTGTTATGGAGCAGATACATATTTTCCATACTTTTTAATCAACATTACAGGGCAAATACAAGTTTTTCGAGAATTTTTTTTTCAATAAAAAAAAAAAGAAGAGAGAGAGAGAGAGAGAGAGAGAGAGACCGTAACGGCCATTACAAGGGCCGTAACAGCCGTTACGTCCCGTATCATAAAGGTAATGGTGGTGGTTGTTACGGCCACCGTTACCGTTACAAAACACCTTGGCCAGCATCCACACCCAACCCGACTCAACCCAGCACCAAACCCAACCCGACCCAACACTCACACCTGACTCAACCTAGCCCCCAACCCGCACTCGACCTACCTAACCCAACCCCCAAATAAAATATTATAAAATATTCAATGATATATATATATATATATAGAGAGAGAGAGAGAGAGAGAGAGAGAGAGAGAGAGCTTGGGCGAGTGGCCAAGTGCAGGTCGTACGGCTGAGACGAGTCGGACGTACACTGAGTCGAACTCGGGCGAGAGAGAGAGAGAGAGAGAGAGAGAGAGAGAGAGAGGAACTTGGGCGCGGCGGGTTAAGGAAGGGAAAGGGTAAGAAAGGGATGGACGACCGGGTAGGGTGGGATTTTTTTTTAGTTTTTAGTTTTAACTTTTTTATTTTAAAATATAATATATATATATATATATATAAAATATAATATAATATAATATAATATATTCGAGTCGAGCGGAGCCAAGTTCGAGTTGAGTCGAGTTGAGCCGGGTGGGTCCTCTTCTCCGAAGACTTCAGAGATTCCTAATCGACGCTAAGGCCCTCTCCGACTCAGGAGGCCAACTATTGGAAAAACAATCCATTAAAGAAGCCAGGAAAGCCAAAGAGTAGGGTTGGAATTGAGATATCTTCCCATCCCTTTTGAACAGAAAGGGTGTCTAATATCCCATTTTCTTTCTCACATGTCAATCAAGCTCAGATCGCATTCCACTCCACGCATTCCTAATATATTTGCATCATCAATTCGCATTTTTATTTTCCTTCTTGTTAGTTGTTACATCTCTTTTTCTTTATTACATTCACCTATCTGGGGTCTTAAATTCCGCGTAGTAAGGCCATGATTATATTTCATTTTACTTACTTCATTTTCATTTTATTTTGCCAACCTGTAGTCATTTGACTCTGTGCAATAAGGCTAGGATCCTTTTATTTTTTCCTGCCTAGCCCCTCGTGGGTTATACGAAATATGGTTAGATATATAATGTTGAAATTCTACTAAATCCCCCTAAAAATCATAAAATCCCATAGAGTGGAGACAGCATGTTGTGCGGGTAGAAGAGAGTGCCTAAACCCTTCCTCTTCTGTTAATGAGGCCCTTACTTAGAATTGACGGTCGCATATCAACCGCAAGAGTCACTTGAGCTGAGGAATCTCAAGTTCTACGACCCGTAAGTGATTCTACGGTGTCTAGCCAGCCATAGATTCTAACCTTTATTTGGCTAGTGGCAACTCCAAAAATCAAACATTTAACATGTGAGTCAATTCTACACCCCATCTGCACAATTGAAAGGAGAAGTGAAAGCGACCGCTCATGCAGAAGCATTCATACTCTCATCAATTCCAACAAAACAACAACACTAACATCAAACCTTCTTTTCTTGAAAAAATAAAATCCATTCATCTTCATCTTTTTCTCAAATCCATCCCTCCCCTTCTCTTTGAATTGAAAATCATTTTTCCTTTTTTCTTCTTTTGAAGCCCTAGGCCTGTTTTTTAAGAATTAAAAAATAAAATAAAATTTCATTCTCTTCATACTATTTTTAAAAATATATATGATATAGCATCTTCTCAAACATTTTCTCCCTCTTCTCCCTCTGATTTTCCTACTACTACCTCCTCTATTTTATCTACTTCCTCTATTTTATTTTATCATCTTACTCTATCTCTTCCTCTCCTTCACCCATAAGGACTCAAGGAATTTATTGGGGCTACCTTCTACCTCCGTACCGCTTGCCTAACTCCTCTCTGTATCAAAAGTGGCATTATGTGGATCAATTTATATTATCATGTATCAATGCCACTCATACTGAGGAAGTACTTGGACAATTGATCTAACCAAATTACATGTACTTCGTCCTAAGACCACCTTTACTCACTACTATCAAGCACACATGCTCTATTTGAATCAACAGCTTTAGTATCCTTGTCACAGCACTTCCTCCTTTTATGAGTAACTTGTGCAACATCAAGAGTATCTGTAATCTGACTGCAGGTATTGAATTTCATCTCTCATGTAAACAAATTACAAATGCGAATAGTTGTTTATTGACTCTCGTCTATCGCATCCATTGACATTTACCTTTGCCAAACTACCTGCTACTATTCTCAAGCAAAGTCTCCAACAGTGCTCTACATCGAACTATTGAAGCCACCGGTGCTTCTTGCTTGACTTGACCATGATGGTGCCCGCAATAGTGGTGGCTGGTTTGGTGTTCGTAATGGCTCCAATATCAGTGCTTAGCTGGACAGCCAAGTTGGCAGTTGTGATTTCTTCCATGGTGCTGGACTACATGACAGTTTGGCTAGAGATCATGGTGACCAAGGTGGTGGATCTCAGTCGATCTATTTCTAGCCCAGCAGATTTCTTAGTGCACCCCACAGTTCAGAAAATCAGCTGCATCAGCCATGGCTAGCATTTACTTATCTTGCCACTTGTCCACCACTATTCCAAACAACATAACCAATCTATTAGCTGTCTTATAAAATTTTCACTTAATTTTTATTGCCACACAGTAATCACACTGCCTCCAAGAGGCATCTCCACTTCATCCAAAACTGTTCTAATTCTACTAGAAACATCTTTGTCGATCTCTCCTACGTCAAAGATATAAACCAACAAACAAGTTTTTGTACAAAACCATAGTAGATCCAGATCTGCCTTAACTGTTTACCTATCTGCAGTGTGATCTGTGAATCTGAAAAAAAAATAAAATAAAAAATAAAAAATAAATAAATAAATACAGCTTCGCTTTAGACGGGATAGCCTAAACCACTTGCGAATTGATCTGGTCATATCTTGAACCAGGGGCAACAATAAGTGTTTTCCTATAAATGAAAGATGATACAATCTGACTTACCCATTAACATTTAAAAGGGGAAAAATCTGCCTTAACCATTCCTTTCTACATATGTGGTTGTGAATTTATTTGTCAAGATTGTTTCACTCGAGAAATGGTTGCAAAATCAGCTAGCCAATTGGTCAAATCCCTATTATCCAGAGCAAATACACAAACCAGCAAATAACATTTTCTTATAAATCATAGTTTATCCAAAATTGCATTAACTGTTACTTATCTGCATGTGTGCCTTAACCATTACAAACAGTGTGCACAAATTCATCGGACAAAAAAAAAAAAGCACATTCAAATTAGTAGAGATCAAAATCTGCGTACCAATAATCCTACAGCTTGCCTAATGTGCTTAAGTTCATCCCAACAGGAGCCTGCATGCTGCAGTGCAAGAAATGGTCAGATACAAACAACATGGAATGTTCTGGTGTAACCATAGACCAGCAAGATCTCATTAGGAGGCTAAATAAAGTTCACATGCAAGATAAGTACTTCTTTTTGCGCACACCATTGCTCTAATTCACCTAACCCAGATTTCACATATTCTCCATTGCTGAAGGTGCAACAGTCACGACGCAGGAGAAGGCTGCAGCAGCATTATATAGTTCTCTAATATCAGCAGTTATCCTTTTAGTAGAGACTAAAGATATATCACAATAAGATAGCTGTCTACCTGTTAAAGAGCTGCACATTGATATATGAGAAAATCTGAGTAAAGATATGCTGGATAAGAATCGGAGGCACCTGAAACAAGGATAAGCACAAGTCAATCTGTGCGTATATGGAGTGATTTCACTCAGTTCAACAGATGAAAAGAAATATTATTACAAAGTTTTCTTGCATTGTTTTGAGAAGAGTATTTAGGTTTTCAATAACAATCTGCCAATGACTGCTTTTTAGGTTTTCAATAACGATCTGCCAATGACTGCTTGGAGCATGATTCCCAGAAGATTCTCCAGATTCTTTAAGCATACTTGCCCTTGATGCTTTTGGTGCCTGAAGTTTCAGAGTAGCAAAAAATTAACCACTTCTAACATCTCAACACCCCAACAAGACATAATTAACAAAATCCCCAACTACAAAGAAGCATTCTACTCTTAAAAGATATTTTTTTTCACGTATTTCTAAAATTTTGGGACCAATTCATAGGAACAGAGTTCTTTTTTCTTTTTGGTACAAGTTTAGCTTTGCAGGAAAACAAACTGCTTCCTGTCCAATCTATGGCACATTTTCTTTGATATAAAATTAAATGGAACTCCACAAGAAAACAATCTAAAAAATACCAGCAGTTATGGCCAGTTTTACACGAACTTTCCTCAGGAAGACAACTGTTAAACCTAAATAGAAATCACAGTTTCAAATACTCCTGCACAATCTCTTTTATGCTTTGACACATGTCATGAAAAAAACTCCAAATTAAACTGCTTTAGTGAAAGGATTAAGTTTCGCACACTGTAGACCCTATGCAACTTAAACACAGCATAAAGTGCCAGGCGGACATGTCTGCACTAATGATGAAACTACATTACTGAGGTTTGCACATCAAGAGGGCCATAATGCAAAAACAAACTAATGCTTAAAAAGAAGCTCCCAATTGGTCCATATTCAATGTACACATGTACCTCACCAGATGAGCTGAATAGCCTTATTCCCAGACCAGAGAATCTACAAACTGGGGCCCACGCAATAGGTGACTTGGATCCCTCATGCATAAGCCATGTTATAACATGTGAAGGCATGTGTGGAGCTGGGTTATACAGTTGAAGGAGTTCACCTTGAGTTTTGACAAACATAGAGTGGTCAGAACTAGACTGAGAAAAACTGAAGTAGTGGAGAGTGGTGCTAAATTTGTCAACCCAGACTACTGGCGATTAGCACAACCCATAAAGAGCCTATTTTAGGTGACGAATGACGGGGGATCTTCCCCCTTATGAGTAAATTTAGGATGAGGATGCATATAGACTTCTTCAAGAAGATAACCATGGAGAAAGCATTTTTAATATCAGGTTGCTAGAGAGGCCAATTTATGTTAGCAGAAATAAAAAAAGGAGGATGTAGATGGAGTTAAGCTTTGCAGCCACAGCAAACGTTTTCGAGTAGTTGACGCCATTTATCTGTGTGTAGCCTTTAGCTGTTTCCAAGTAGTTGACGCCATTGATTTGTGTGTAGCCTTTAGCTATCATCCCGACTATGTAATGAGCAATACTTCCAACAGGATGATGTTTGAGAAAGAACACCCATCTGAAGCTGTAACACCCTGGATTTTTGCCAACTTGGCAATGGATGCCTTGGACGTAGAACTGTCCTAGGACCTTATTCTGTTGTAATTAGGGCGTGATTTAATTAAGTATTAATAACTTGGATCACTTTATATACAAACTACAAAGGTCCAAGTACTACCTTAGGCAGAAATCAAATAGGACCAAATCCTTTAGAAACTAAACGAGAATTAATTTAGCGCTAAACTAGATTCCATGCGAAATCAGCACTAATCACTTTAAATACGATCTGCAAGACCCAAAACTTGTAGAATCATTGACGCTAGGTTACCCTAAAATCTAGGATCAATCTCATTACCCAGTTGCTCTCGGGAGCACATTGAAACTCCGTATCAGATCTGAACCACACGTCGAAAGTCCGATTTCTACAAACTTATATAATTAAGACCGCCTTGCTGGGCTTGACAACCATCTCGGAAATCAAGTCCAGATAGTGTCCCAAAGCCATTAGCTTGAGCCCGGAGGGAAGAGTGTGAGAAAACGTGGTTTCCTTTAGAAATTAATTCGAATTTAAGTAATCTGAGACTTGTCGTTTGCGGGCCAGATGTAAGCAATCAGACCGTCAGAATCTGACCCAAATACACCCTCGGATCAGGGGAAATTTCATACACAGTTCCGTGTATTTGTAACCCTGATCGAGTTTTGGTGACCGTTGAACTGAAACTGGTCCGCCACGTGTGATCTGGGAACCTGACTGGAATGAAAACTTAACTCGACCTAGATCCAAGGTCAGTAAGCTTAAGTCCGACCTTTGGCTCAAGGGGGGGCTCCGGAAGTGCTGCGTTGAGCTGAAATAGACTCTCTTTGGACATAACCTAAGTATACTTTGGCCCTGGGGCTATTCCCATCAGTTTTAGGCCTATATAAGGACCTTAAGCTCTCACTCTCTCATCCCATACGAATTTGGGAAACCCTAGGAGAGAAAAGAGAGGAAAGAGAGAGAAAGAGAGAGAGAGAGAGGTGGAGTTCATTCCTGGGATTCAATCCCATCATTCCACGGGCTGAATCAGCTCTTCCGTATCGCTCTACCGGCGATTCTGACTTCGTTCTTAGGTAAGAAAACCTAACCCTAATCTGTTCTAGGGTTTCAATTGTTACAAGTAGCGAAATAGCTAACTTAACTCGTGATATAGGTTGCCAATCCGCCGTTGACAAAGACCTCGTGTTTAAAACGAATTCGTTACGCTTCTACGGCATAAGGTGCGGACTTTAAACGTATAGGTTATGGTTTTCAAGGCTTTCAATGTCAGTTAATGATATATTACTGACGTGGATGCTATTGCACATGTACAAAGTGTTGTCCGTTTCGTTTTTCAGATATACGTTAACTATGTTGAATATACTGTATTCCTCATATTTGTAGAAAATACCGTATACGTATGAAATACGGATTTGTGCTTGCCATGATTAATTGTTGTCTATGTATGTTAGATGCATGTGTATCAACTTCTGGGTGAACGGATTAGCCTAATACCTGTTATATTAACATACGTCATGTATGTACAAGTTGTAGCCTAAGTGTTTGTGAAAATGTCTAAGTGAGTATAAACTATTCATTAGTGTATGCCACGATTAACCATCGTGGCTATGTGATTGTTGTATAGGTGGCAATCCTTTAACGAAAGGACTTTCCCTAATACGTATTCTATCTACTACATACCATGTATGATGTAATGTGCAGACTAAGTGTATGTAAACATGTCTGTATGAGTAAGTGCTTCTAAATTCTTCTCTAATTGGGCGTTGAGATAGGATTCTCAACTACCCTAACGATGTGTATGATTTCCTCCATGTACCATATATTATGATGTTTGTTTATCTATGTAATGTATATGTATAAATTCATGTTTAAGTTGTATTCCATAACATGTAAAAACAAAGCGTGAAGGGTGATGGGGGAGTGGTGTAACGATTCCGTACAACAGCCCTGGCAGCCCTAAAGCGGACATTATTGGACCTTTGATTATATGATTTGCAATCTTGATTCATAACTGCTTTAACTATCTTCTAGGATATTTTGTTGTAATTGAATGTGATTGGGGCTATTGTATAGTCCAGGCAATCGGTAACAGGCCTTGATTTTGTGGCTGAGGTCATGTCGCCACAAAAGACACGTTCGATGAATCCGAGTCGTACGATGGTTGTCGACAGTGGTACCTTGCCGGTTACTTCAGCGTACGCTCGTACCAGTCGAACTTGTCTAATAACCCAATTGACCATTGTATGTTCACCATGTTTGGACGCTACTGCTTGAACCTAAGGTACCAAACTTACCAGTGAAACCCCGTTAACCTTGGTACCTCAATCTGCTAAGACTCATGAGCCAGACATGGTGGTATGGGACACCGTGGTCGAGCTGTCGGCCTACGCTGGGGCGACGAGCCTCCCCGTAGTGACCAGTGAGCAACCCGGACTCTTGAGCCGAATACGGTGGTATGGGACACTGTATTCGAGCTGTCGGCCTACACTGTTTTGATGACAAAGCCATGATGGGTGATGGGGGAGTGGTGTAACGATTCCGTGCAACAGCCCTGATAGCCCTAGACGTGCCCTTTGTAGTGACCTCGAGCGTACTCTGAGTCTACGTGGAGGCGACGACCCTTCCGTAGCAACACGAGTATAAACTAGGCCTGCACCTATTTGGCGACGAGCCCTTTGCAGCGACCTAGAACTGCAACATCGTATGAGATTTACTAGGACTGACGACCCTAGAATGGATCATTGTTTGGGTATTGATATAAGGGAGGTACCTTAGTTTCCTAACCCTGCTGTATAAAAAGGACTAATAAGAACTTGGTAATCATATGCATGCACCGCATTACGCGTGCGTTCAGGCGTAACAGGTCAAGCACTAAAGCAGTGTTGTTCATGCGCGAACGTGAGATGACGTCGCTGAGAGAGCGTAGGAGAGGGCATTCATCATACATTCATACCATTCTTGCATTAACAAGAGTACTTAGGGATGTGTGATTTACTGCTTTATCATTACTGCTTGACTGAATTGATAACATGTTAACTTTTGCTTTATTGTTCCACTGAGTTGATCACTCACTCCCACGTTACGGGACGGTGTTGTACACACCAACCAGACCCTATTTGAGTTTCAGATGATGGCGATGCTTGCAAAGCGGAGCCGAACTTTTATGATGAGGAGGAAGGTTTCTCCTTTATGCAGCTATCAGACGGGTCTATGTAGACCATCTTCTGATCGACGGGGTTACAGGGTTGCTGATTAGATGCTATTACACTTTAGTTTGCTCTTTTGGAACACCCAAGTATATTCCTTCTGTTCATTTTTAGTGTATACATGTCTACATTTAACCTGGTAACATGTTCATACTCTGGAGACTTACAACAGTTTATACATCTTATATATCTATCACAGTCTTCCGCTTGCATAATTTAACTGTCTCTGGAGTATGATATGTTATTTTGGTCTAATCCCATTTATGTTTCCATGCACTCTTCATAATCATCATTATCTATGTTGCATAAGTGATGCGTTGGAACTCGGGAGCTGAGCTTTGCTAGACCCCTGATTTTCAGGGCGTTACAGAAGCCAACAAGACATTTCCTTCGGGTAATATAGTCTTCTTCCAGGACTGATTTTTCTCCAATGTTGTCATTTCATCTTCCCTAGCTATTCTCCACAATGGATGCTTAAGAGCCGTGTTATAAAATGCAAGGACAAAGAGAAAGATGGAAGATTTGAGAGGATGATCTGAATGCATCACATTGACTCAAGAGGGACTTGTATAGAAAAGAGATTATCTTTAAGAAATACAATACGTCCAAATAACTAGTAAGTACAAGATAAGAACAAATTTATCCATATATTATAAGTATGGTGCACTTGAGAAGCAAAGGAATGAGATGCCCTAAAATGCATTGTCTTCTGCAGGAGTATGCATGAGGTGAACTCGTTTAATAGTTACTCCTTTTAGGCATTCTCCCTTCCCTTTTAGAGCCTTCAACTTGAATCGACTCACTTAACCGGTGTAGTGTTTGGTCTCATTGCACATGACTAAACCATCCAAGTCTAGTTACCCTCATCTTACCACCTATTGGTGCTACTCCCAAGTTTCCTCAAATGCATTCATTTCTAATTATATCCTTTCTCATCTTGCCATTCATCCATCTCAACATCCTCCATTCAGCTACTCCCATCATTTTTTTTTTAGAGAGAACTAAATTAAAACTCGCAAAGAGCGAACAAAGAATACAACACCCAAAAAAAAGAAAGAAAAAAAAGAGAGAACCGGATGAGTGACCATAATGGTCTTTACATTAAAAGGCCAACACCCCATAAGAAGAGTAACTTTTCTAATAACCTTGTCTGCCTTGCCCGATCATTTCTAAAACAACATCCATTCCTCGCCCCCTAAATCGCCCAAAACATTGCCATAATTAGCAGTCACCCTGCCGCTTTTCCAGACTTCCCTACTCCACCATGCCAAGCCCAAAGGAGATTTTCTACCATCGCCAACATTACCCACTCCGTCAGGAATAAAAAAAGAAGAAATAGTTCCACACTTTCTGGGCGAAGGGGCAATGGATGAAGAAGTGGTCGATCATCTCCTCACTATTCATGCACAACAAACAAATATTAGGGAGGATCATAGCCCTCCTTTGCAAATTATCAATAGTAAGAATTCTTTGACAACGCACCAGTCACCCCCCCCCCCCCCCCCCCCCCCCCCCCCCCCCCCACCCCCACACACACACACACACAAAATAAATAAATAAATAAATAAATGAGCGACTTCCACGCATTGGATCTGAAACCAATCCAAAGAGCGACTTCTCGAAAAACTTCCCAAATGCATTTCTGGCCCAAACAATAAAATATGCTTCTTACCCATCAAACTTGACATTCGCTAATATCTTAAGGAGACTAGAGAACTCATTAACCTCTGCATCCAATAAATCCCAACAACATAGAGGTGCCCAAACTATCGAGTTCCCCATAACTGAATAACAATCCGCTACTATGACGAATCGGTCAGGAGCCAAACGAGCAATTCTTGGAAACATAACTTGAAGCGCTTGGTCAGCACACCAAACATCCACCCAAAAGCGAACGTGAAGTCCCTTTCCAATAGCAAAGGACATGCCCCTACGCACAATATGCTCACTGGACGCAACTGCTTTCCAAATCACAGAGGCTCGGTACAGAGAGGAAGACTTAATGAACTAACCACACTCATGAGTGCCATACTTCGTAGCCACCACTTCCCTCCATAGGTTCCCTTCCTCCACTCCAAACCTCCAAATACATTTTCCCAACAACGCGACATTCATATTCCCCAACGGCTTAATTCATGCCCCTTCTTCCTTAATTGGCCTTGATGCAGGACATGAAAATTAGATATGATGTGCAAGATCTCGGGATTTAGATCATAATAATTTAGAAACAATCACGATAATTCCACATCCCACATAAAGTCAAGCATTCAACAAGGGGATCTACGAGGGTCCAAGCCTACACTTGTTAGGGCTGAATCAATTAAAAATTATAGACCAAACGATGCTCGAAGGATAGTAGATTCATCCACACATGCAAAGGATTATTTCCTAATCCAAGGGATTCTCACGTTTCAATTCGGGAAAACCTAGGGTTTCAAAAGTAGAATAAAACTTAGGGATTTGACATGATATAGGGTTAGGGTTATGGAAACAAGGCGAAAGAAGAGTGAAATAGAGACAAGAGGGAACCTGTGATCAGTGTTCGAGTTGTCGGCGTCGCTACAAGTTTCGTTGGCCGGAGATAACGATATAATATCGTTATCACCGATAATATCGCCGATAACCGGAAATGCAGGGAAAAAGGGGGAAACATGGAGAAAATGGTGGAATTTTTCAGTGAAACTTCAGGACAGGCCTAAATACATATATTTACATATTCAGGAATGAAAAATTTGTAAAAAAGAATGCATTAAATTAGAAGTTTCCATTTAATGGGGGCCAAAAAGAATGCATTGTCGTAAGAAATCACTCAAATAGTAATCAAAATGAGTTTATATAATATAAATGCAAGCTTACAACAATTAAGACATGCAAAAAAACTGTGGGATCAGTCACACCCACCGTTGAAACATTTATAAGGCCCACCATTATGTATTTTTTAGATCCAACCTCTTCATAAGTTAACATAGAGATAGATGACGTGAAAACAAAAATATAAGCTTGATCAGAAACTTCTGTGGCCCCTAAGAAGTTTTGAACGGTGGATCACTGTCCCCACTTCTGGGGCCCACTGTGATGTTTGTGAAAAATCCTCCCCGTCGATCCGTTTTGTGAGTTCATTTTAGGACATGATGCCAAAAATGAACTGTATCAAAAGCTCAAGTGAACCCAGGAAGGTTTCAACGGTATGGATGGCATCTAAACATCACTGTTGAACCCAAGAAGGTTTCAACGGTAGGAATTTCCCAAACCACATTTTCCTTTAGTACGGCTCACTTGAGCTTTGGATACCGTTCATTTTTTTAAATGAGTACTAAAATGAAATCACAAAATGGATGGACGGAGAGGATTTCTCACAACCATCACAGTGGGCCCCACCTGAGCTTGCAGCGCAAGAACAGTGGGAAAGGCTTCCGCAGGAAATCCGTGTCCCTGATCCACTCGCTGTGGGAAGGGATTTGGCTACTCCCCTGCCATGCTCTGTGGGCCCCACCACGAGGTATGTGTTTCATCCATGTCGTCCATCTATTTTTATAGATAATTTTATGATATGAGGAAAAAAAAAAGAAAAAAAAAAAGAGGTATATCCCAATCTCAATTGGACCACATTACAAGAAACAGTGTTGAATGAACTTTGACCATTAAAAACTTTTTGGGAGCCATAAAGGTTTTGGAAAAACCTGATCTTTGTTTTTTCCATTCATCTGAGTCTTTATAAGCTAATTAATAGATTGGATGTCAAATAAACAGTACAGTGGGCCTTAGGAGGATTTAAATGGTGGATATCCAATCACTACCGTTTTACCGTGGTGTGGTCCACCTGAGTTTTAGATCTAACTCATTTTTTAGATAAAGCTCTAAAATAATATTTCAAAATTAATGGATAGCATGAATACAACAAATGCATCATGGTGGGGCCCACGAAGCACCGACCTGCACCCGCCGTGGTGGGGTCTTTTGAACACCGTCAAAGTGATGCAACCAAGTGAGTTTGCATCGTCAAAGCTCACCTGTGGGGTCCACCGTGATTTATGTATTTTATCCACTCCGTCCATCCATTTTAATAGATAATTTTAGGTCTTGAGCCTAAAAACGAAGTATATCCAAACCTCAAGTAGACCACACCATAGGAAACAGTATGAATTGAACATTTACCGTTGAAAATATCTTAGGGGCCACAGAAGTTTTGGATCAAATTTCTATTTGTTTTTTCTCTTCATCCATGTCTGTGTGATCTTATGAACAGGTTGGATGAGAAATAAACTCACTGTGGGCCCTAGAAAAGATTTAATGGTGGAAGTCATTATTCAAACTGTTTCCAATGGTATGGTCCACTTGATCGTTTGGTACGCTTAAATTTTGGTCTCAACCCCTAAAATAATATGGAAAAATGGATGGACCACATGGATAGACCAGATACATTCTTTGTGGCCCGAACAGAGTGTACTCGTACGATAAGAGCGTACTGAGTAACCAAGTACGCAATGCCATTCATGCCGCCCGATCCCCAAATTGCAATAAAAACCCCCAAAATCCCTCTCCCCTTCCAAAATTTTCTCCTTCCCACCGATTTCTCCGAATTTCAACCGAAAATCCTCCCTCATCCCAAATAAAAAAAAAAACCTCTAATTTCGAACAAGATCTCAGTCCGCTGGCGGAATCGAGACATTGCAGAGGATTTTTGGACGGAAAAAAAAAAAGGAAATTTTGGGGTTGAATCTTACTAGAAATGCCGATCTGCACTCAACAGCAGCCGAATTCTCGTCTTCCTCCAAATCCGGACGAAAAAACGGGTATTTCTTATGTTTTTTGTGATTTTCTCGCCGACAACCACCCCTTTTATCGATAAAAGGGGGTTGTTAGCTACAGTTCCAACCCGTGGTTGGTGGGAACAGCGAAATATCGGCGCCCTTTTGAAAATACCGATAATATCGGCAAGATTTCGGCGAAACCTGGAAGCGAAACGAAATAATGGGGTTTCGGTGTCGCTGCACTGGCGACACCGATATTATCGGCGATATTTCGATAATATCGCCGATAATTTGAACATTGCCTGTGATCAGCCCGCACGTGTGGACAGCAAACCGGCCTGACGCACGTGCGTGGATGGCGGCCCGCACGTGTGTGAGGCCCACGAATCTAGAATCGGCTAGCTAGGGCCTGATCAGCCAGGGATGAGCCACCCTCCCTCCAAATTTTAGGCCAAACGGATGATCGGTTTGAACACGGTGCTCCGTCGAAGTTTCAGCCCTCCTGCAGAGCCTGATTCTGAAAATCTGTTGTAGGGGAAAGATTAGTTGCAAACATGGGTGGATTTGATGAGGGGATGGCTGCAGGAGATGAGGAATATGGAGGGTAGGAGATGGGGGCGATTTGAGATGGGTGTGGCTTCGCACTACGGTAGTTAGCCCTTCGAAGAAGGGAGGGTTTCGCACCCAATTAGGTTTCGATGACTCAGAGAATTAGAGAAGCAGGAAAAAGCAGAATTTTACTAATCATCTTCAATGAAAAAAAAAAACCTACAAGGGGTTGCTTATTTATAAGAAAAACTTATACCCCAAAAGCCTCGCCATGTGCGCATACTATTACCTAAAGACGAAGTAATAAAAAATAACAACTAATCAATGCAATCTAAACCGTTCAAGATGTTCCTAATAACGGTAATAAGTAAAACTCAAAGTCCTACGTCACCTAGGGTAGTGGGCCACAATCACGAGATCCAATGATGGGATCCACATGATGATCAGGTCCACCCCAAGGAACCAAAACACAGTCCTCTAACTAGGAGGCCCTCTATGGATGTCATCATCGATTCAGATCGAAGGTGGGGCCCTCCTCTTTGCGTACGTACGTAAGGGGGGCGTGCGTGTGCGCGAGATGTCCCCATCAGGGCTATACATCTCGTCCCATTTTAAGAGATGGAACTTTTTTCCTTCATTAGCGTCTTTCCAAAAAAAAAATCTCGTCTCAACCTTTCTAGCCTTGAGAGAACCGCCTTTGGGCATTGGAATAACGACATGAAATAAATGGGCATATTAGAAAAAAAAAAAAAAAAAAAAAACCTGACTTGATGAGGGTTAAATGACCTCTTAGAGACATATAATGGCACTTCCAACAAGCAAGCTTCCTTTCGATACCGACCAATACCGCGTTCGACCCTTTGTCCTGAAGATCCGGGACAGGCCTGGGTTGCCTGAGCACCACCGCCTCCTGATAGGAAGCCGGTCTTCCAGCCTCTGCTCTGTGGTTTTCGTTGGAGGTGGAGGCTCCCTCTCTTCCCTGGACTTGGTAGGGCCCCTAGAAAGCTTGGATGCTTGAACCTTCTCCACCTTTGGCTCCCCTCCCTTTCTCTTCATCTCAGGGTCGAATCGAGCACGTTGCATTTTCAGCTTCTTTCCTCTGAAACTTTTTCCATGTAGCATCTTCACCGCCCGAGCCAGCTCATTCTTTGAACTCATCCACACAAACACGAACCCTCCATAGGACGCTATATATCTATCTCTCGGTATGATAACCACCATGATTGCTCTTGCTCTTCCTAACTGGTACCCAGGAGCCGCTAGCATCTTCCCTCTGATTTCCTACGGCAGGATACATTTCGTGATCGACCTTGACCTTTTCCTCTCCTTTACCTAGAGACCAAATCTCTCTCATTTGAAACTCTTTAACGTTTACCTAGAGACCTGATTTCCATTCAGTGTTCCTTTTCTGCTTTCATGCGGAATCAATAATTGTCGCCCACAAGGATAGTTGTTTTTACCTCATGCCTCTTCAATATTCTTCTTTACATCCATATGAACATGTTGTTCCCTAATTGCTCAACGTTCCATCCCATAAAGCATGGCTGGTCTTATAACTATCCTGTAAAACTTTCCTTTCAGTTTGAATGGTACATGGCGATCACATAAAACTCCATAGGCACATCTCCATTGCTTCCACCCAGCTTGAATTCTATGGGTAACATCCTTCTCAATTTGTCAACTCATGAATTATCCACCCATGGTAACAAAAGTGGTCATTTTGGGCAACTTCTTGGTTAGCAATATTTACTAAGATTAGTATTTTGAATATTGTCCATAGTGCAGTGGTAGTGTACATTATGGCGCTACAAAGCACAACCAAATAGCGCAAGTCTCATGTTGTGTACACTATTTGTATTGTAGCTTGCGTTCTTTGTAGTGTAGCTTGCATTATTTGTAGTGTAGTGTATGTTATACACTGCGTGGTGTAGAGAGGATGTAGCATATGCTACAGTTAAAGCTCCAATTTTTAAGATTTTGGCTCTAAAACATTTTTGTTAGTTGAGTAGCAATAGAAAAATGGTGGCGACTCATCCTCCTCACATGTAGCACTAAACAATAGCTTAAAGCTCCAATTTTTAATATTTTGGCTCTAAAACATTTTTCTTAGTTGAGTAGCAATAGAAAAATGGTGGCGACTCATCCTCCTCACATGTAGCACTAAACAATAGCTATGCAGAGTATTGAAACTATTAAGTCTGTTGTATATAGAGTATATCTCTCGAATGACACCTGTTACAACCGTAACTATCTCTACAAGTGTAACAGGTGTATGGTTGAAGAGTCGCAAGCATTTTTTTTTACAATGTGTAAAGAAACACACAAATTATGCTAATGAGGAAAGAAAAGGATAAAACAAATGCATCCAAACCATTGTGTCAATGTGTCACAGATCAACCCTTAGCACGCAAATGTCTAAAAAGCGAATTGTCCTTGCCACATTGGGATAGATCATCCAAACATCAAAGGATCCCTTTCAAGAAAGATGAGCCTTGTCATTCAGAGGTGGGGAAGCGTCTCCTTGAGTAGTCCTTAAACATCAACTCCCCAATAATGGAAGCTTTTTTGGTGGATGGCATAAAATTAACAAAATTCTTAAATTGGACCATTTTCAACATTGAGAACATAAACGTTCCAATTTTTGTTTCATGCACAATATGGTGCATTAATCAGTTATTCATCTTTCCATTCATTGTCAAGTGACTCAGTTTATGTAGGGGCATTTTCTGTAGTAATTCAAGATGTTGGATTTTTTTTTTTTCTCGAAAAGGAGACCAGGTCCTTGATTGATAGATGAAAGAACTTTATGTGAATGCTCCAATCTGCACTTCACCAGTGTATTTGTAAATAGCTGAATAAATGCATCTTTAACGTGTGGAAGCTCCTTTGGTGATAAGAAACTAACAAGCATCAAAAGCAATATAATCAAGCAGGTCTTCATTAAAAAGATGAGGGGTTTCAGTTTTAGATTTAATGAAAGAGCAAATGGAGATATCTACTCTTCAAGACATGAAATCAAATTTCAATTGATCCTCCCTGGTAATCCAGGTCCCTTCAGTGTTGACAGAGTTCTTATAAAAGGAGTGATTAGAATGGTCTTTTCAGACCATCCAGATGGGGAACACTCAAATGAAGCAAAGATCAAAGCTGTCAGACAAAAGTTGCAAATTTTACACACCCTATTGTTTTGACCACTACAGTTCTTGATGAAGTGGAGCCCATGGCTCCATATCATTCTTTTGCTTGTCATGTTGCAGGGAGGAGCTCATTAAACAAGATGAGCTACCTTTCGGAACCATGCGTCCCATGCCAACAAACAACCAGGGATGAAAATCCGAAACAATTTCTTATATGCAAAGAGGCATATGGAGGATTTGAAAAAAGGAAAAGAAGTACCATTTAGTTAATATTTCAACGGAGTTGCAAATGGACCTGATGGTTCAACAATCATTGATGGTTCAAGAATTGCTAGGCCAACATTACATGTAGTAGTACCTAGAATGACAACTAGAGAAACAAATCATTGGGCCATGTAGGTTCTCCATTATAAATATGTCCCATCCCTTTAGCCAATTTAGCTTGTAATATAGGATCATTCGAGTCAGATTTTTTTTATTGGGATATGTGAATTCTCATGGATCCATCCCTTGAAGAAACCAGACATGATACTTTTTCATTCTCTAACTCGAGCAAGAATCAAAGGAGTGGGGTATTTTGTTCCTGTTTAGTCTTGTCCATTCCATTTCTGAGGTTTCTTTCAGTTACTTATTGACAATAAGTGACCGTATTCTGCCAAAAAGTAAAACACAAGTAATAAAAAGAGAATACTAAAGATTTAAGCCATAGAATTTCTCAATTCCGACAGAAGGTACTCTAGAGTGTTAGTGTATAGTGTATGTGGTTAGTGGCTCTTTTAATGTAAGCGCATGTGCACACTTTCCTCTTCTCCCGTAGTGTACTATATGCTCTATTCTAATAAAACACTGTGTTAGGGCATGTTAGCCTAACACAACATTTTCCCCAAACTCTCCTCTTTCTTCTTCTCTCTCACTCTTCTCCTCTTTTCTCCACACTATAATCATCGAACCTTTTTCTACTAGTACTTATTAGATCGAGAAGTACATTAGATCTAGTAGAATGAATATTCTGTATCTAGAATAATACCAACCCAACCCATTTCACGAAGAAAATGTGACCATAATTAACCAACCAATAAAACTACTTTTTTTTTTTTTTTTTTAATTAGACGTCATCATATTGATAGGAGAAACTTTACACGAGAGCTTCGGGCGGACCCAACTATAAAAAGGGGCGGGGTCTGCCTATCATAAGAACGAAAAAGAAAGGAATTGACAACTAAAATTAGTGTTCCCTCAGGTTGCCCAATTCCACCCTGTCTAGGAAAATGAGGCCTTTGGTAATCTGAGGCAGGTCCCTTGCTGATTGGAAGAGCATCCGGGACTAAGCAGCGCTGCCCCTCCTAGCTAGATCATCAGCAACTGCATTTGCTTCGCTGGGGATGTGAGAGATGGAGACCTCCAAGTCGGCCAATATCCTCTTAATCCTAGACCACTAGTAGCTCAAGGCCCATGGGGGAGATGAGATCATCGCAAGGATGTCCACAACCGCTTTGGAATCACTCTCTACCTCCACTTTGGAGTAACCCAAGTCCACACAGTGGGAGAGGCCCTCCCAAATTGCCATGATCTCTACTCGAGAGTTGGATCCAACACTGTAACCGGACGTGAAAGCAAACAGAAAATCTCCATCACTATTTCTGCCCACGCCACCACCCCCAGATGGGCTCGGGTTCCCTAGCGACGAGCCGTCCACGTTGATCTTGACCCAGCCCATTTTGGGCCTAGTCCATTTGATCAATTGGATCTCCCTCCTAACGCTTGGGACGCCATTGAAGCCTTGTGCCGATAAGGCTAAGGAGGAAGCTCGCTTGAGAACTTTTGGGGGAGGGAGGGATGGAACGAGTCGGCTGACCCAGAGCTGGATTCTAGCAATAACTCTCGAAGGGCAGGTCGGGACATCCTCGAATCTCGCAGCATTTCTGGACATCCAGATCTCCCAAAAAATAAGCGAGGGGATAAGACCCATGAGGGTGTGAAGCTGGTCAGATGTTGCTACAAATGCGCACCACTTAGAAGCTCTGATGATTGTTGAATCCTGGTGGGAAGTCTGAATCTTGAAAATGGGCTGAAAGAAGGTCCAAACTTTGGAGGCGAGCTCTCCCGAGGAGAAGACATGGTCAATAGATTCTGTCTGGATCGGATGGGGGTCATGGTAGCACACACATTTTGAGGCCAAATGGGCCCTTTTGATTGCGTTCTATCGTCAACTAGGATGGCTTTGTGAATTATCTTCCAAGAGAGTAGAGAGATCTTAGGGGGCAGCTTCGAGTGCCAAACCCAAACAAACCACCTTTTTTTAACGGCAGAGGGTCTAGAATGCAGCCAAGCGTGACCGACCTTCAGCTCGCCTGAAGTAGAAGCAACCAACACCTATTTGTCTTCCAAATCGGAGGTACAATACCCCTCGTCTGCCACGTGATCGAGCACTATAGCAGGCAGATGATTTCTGACCGCAACCACGTCCCTCCACCCATCAGGCCCGATGAAGTCCCTGACTTGGGCCAGCTGCGGCAGAGGCTAAGAGGGGGCTGCCTGAAGCTTCCAGCCTGATAAGGGCCCAAATCCTGTCTAGTCATCCTCCCAGAATCTGCACTGCCCATTCCCTAGTAACCACCACAAACCTACCATAATAGATACAAAAGTTTTGCGAATTTGCTTCCACAGGGGCGAGGCCCAAGGGACTAGCCTCCCGCGACCTTCCGAATGAAGGTCGTTTGTGTATTTTCTTTCATAAAAGTTGCCCAGCAACTGCCTTTAGCCCTACATTGGATAACCCATGCCATTTTCATCCTAAATGCCTGCATTATGGCGGTCAGATTTTGAAATCCCAGCCCACCTTCCGACAATGGGGAGGAGACGACTTTCCAATTTACCCAGTGGCAGCTCTTTCTGTCGTTGTTACAGCCCCAAAAGAAGTTGGCAACAGCCCTTTCTAGCTCGCCCAGAAGAGTGCGGGGTATGTCTGTCGCTGCCATTGTGTGGACAGGAATGCTGCTAAGGACATGTTTAATTAGTGTGATTTGGCCAGCTTGAGACAAGATTTTCCCTTTCCAACCCGCCAATCGGTTTCGAAACTTTTCCAACATAGATAGAAAGTAGTGTTTTAAATAGCGGTAGCGTGATGCGTAGCGCTCAGCCCTCTATAGCGTGTAGCGTAAATATGTAGCGTGAAGCGTAAGCTACACGATACTTCAATTTTTTTAATTTAAAAATAGGACATATATAATAAATAGTGGGAAAAAAAAGGAAAAAAATATAAAAATGACTAAAGGATGATTCATTTTATAAATTATAAGCATGTTCAAAAAATTTATTAGTTATCATTTATCAAAAGCCAATCCACATATATAAGCCAAATTAAATAATTATCACATCAACAACTTTCTAAGTAAACCACTTTAATTAATAATGTCTAATTGAAACCACAAGTCACAATTATGAAAAGAAATAAAAATCCTATAGGTTAAAAGTATCAAGTACAATACAAGTGTTACATTCCTCAACATTAGAAACAAAGAAAATGTGAAAAAAGAATAAAAAAATAAAACAGTAAAAAAATACATTGTAGCTTACGCTACGGACGCTATACGCTACATAGCTGTAGTGTGCGCTACATAGCTGTAGTGTACGCTACGACCCCCGTAGCGTACGTTACAGGGGATTTACACTATTTGGGACACTACGTAGCGCTACGGCCACGCTACGCTACGTAGCGTACGCTACGGGCGCTATTTGAAACACTGAATTAGAAAGTAAGCTCTCTTCGCCCTGCCCTTGAAGATTGGGACTCCTAAATATGTGAAAGGGGCCTCTCTGTGATTGCTTGTCACAAATAACAAGAGGCCTAAAACATTTTTTGACTTCCAATATGCAACAAGGCCTAAAACATTTCGTTTGCCTTTGTTTGTAGCGAGACTGATGAAGTAGCTACATTTGCCTTGATTGGATGATGTCGAGGTTCAATTAAAGCTTTTTTTTTTTTTTTTTTTGGGGGGGGGGGGGGGGGGGAATGGGTTGTGTGTGTGGAAGGTAGTGATGCTTGCCATTTTTTGGTCTATATGGCTCGAAAGGAATAATTGATGCTTCCAAAACATCTTTGGTTCTAAGATTGGGGTGTGTAATCGGATTGCCTTGTCTATCAGAGAGTGGGCTCCCTGAGGGTGTTGTTCGGGGTTTTTTTTTCTATTTTGTTTTGTGTTCGTCTCTATTGTGTTCTGTATTTCTGGCCTTTGGCACTAATAGTATTCCTTCATCTTTCAAAAAAAAAAAGAAAAAAAAAAAAAAAAGAGTAACCGATACCTTAGCTAAAAGTGTGATAAGAGTAGTGTTCAAAATATCGGTATCATGTTACGTATCGCATCCTTGGGATATAGATATGTATCAATTATCGCACTGGATGTATCATTTGTATCGGGTAATTTATTGCACTTTTTGGGAAACAAAGGGGAAACAATGGGAAAATGGTTGAATGTTTCAATGAAACTTCAAGGATTATTAAAAAGACCTTAATACACACTTTTATCATAACATTTCAAAAAAAAAAGTACACATAATAGGTTTCCTTTGTATAGTGTTACACTTCGAAATTAGTCTCAATTGATAGCTGGTTGAAGGGAAATTTCAAAAAAATAATAGTATTTTAATATCTTTTTATTACTTTTTAATTAAAAATGATTTTTATTTTTCAAAAATTGAGAAGAACTTAACAAATCAGTAGATCAGCCCTCATACATGTTTGATTTCATGTTTGGAGTGCAACATCGTAAGCAAATTGGGAGAAATTGGGGAAATTCTGAATTTTCCCTAATTTTCCCCAAATCGGACCACCTACACACAAATTTCGAAATTAGAGCATATGTGATGATCATGTCATCAAATACTCCTAAACGCTTTGAAATTAGTCTCAATTGGCAGCTAGTTGAAGGAAAATTTCGAAAAAACATGGAGAACATGAAGAACCAACCCTATGATTTTTCCTGAAAAACCAATGGATTTGTAACCATTTGACACCGATTTAACATAATTTCAAAAGAGAGAGAGAGAGAGAGAGAGAGAGAGAGAGAGAGAGAGAGAGAGAGAGAGATCAGAAATTGAAAATGCTCATCAGATTGAACATATGAGATATATCAGCACTACTTGTGCGTTTTGTATTGCATAGGTGGGATACAAGATATATCGTGGGATATATCAGTCGATATGTTGATATTTAAAATATTGGATAAGAGTAAATATCTATATTATGAGTGTTTCACCACTTCATTCGTGCTCAATTTATTTTTATTTTTATTTTAAAAGGTGCCATTACTCATTGACAAAAAATAGAAGAAGAAGAAGAAGAAGAAGAAGAAGAAGAAGAAGAAGCTAACTTTCACCATACCTGAACACATTGAGTAAGCAGTGGTGTCAAAGTAGTCTTCAGTTGGTCACGAATAATTCCAAATATCTTCTCAACATATGCTGTGAGCTGCTGCTTAAAAAGCGAGGCAGGGTACTTCGCATCAACTTGGCGTATGACAGCCAAATTACCTACCGGAAGGTTCGAAGAAGAGCGGAATCCCTGAGAGAGAATAAAATCATATTTGATAGTGAAATGAGCAATTATGTCATGTTTTAGTTACTTTACGTACTTGAAAAAAAAATCTGAAAATGCATTAACCATGTCCATGCCCAAGAGGCAATCAAGTTCCATAATGATGAAGGGAAATGAAGTAAAAAAAAAAAAAAAGGTGCTTCTTTACTAGGGTCATTCTCCCGAATAATGACATTGGAGGGGGTGGTTTGTGAGGAGTGCCTCCAGCTGCACCAGGTTCTTTTAGACTTCGTTGTAGCAAGAACAACAAAGTTGATGTATTTGATAGCCAGTAAGCCAAATGATTACTGTTCTCCTCATTCTGCATAATAGATTATAGATTCATATTAAAACAAGTGAATCAGGTCACATTTCATGTTATGCAAAATTTAAAAGTGAAAATAGGTTCTCATAAACTACGTGACATGCAGGGATAGAAGATTTTGATCTGTCCAAATGAACAAATGAGAGAAAAAAAAAAAAGGGGGGGGGGGGGGGGGGGGGGGGGGGTGTGATTCATGTGATGAAATAAAATTCAGCAAAAATCATAAATAAAGAAAACCCTACTTAGAGCCTTAGCAGCCTAAGCCCCAACCAATCTTAAATAGCCCTTGTATAATCTAACTGGAAGACCTTGGCAGAAGGGCTATGCATGAAGCGGAAGACTTCGAAAAAGGCACGCAAGTATGTTGGTCCTTTTGTGGGGAATTGGAGGTGGCTCTGAGTCATACCAGTGTTTTAAAACCTGGACTTAGCATCAAACCGTTTACTAAAACAAAGAAGTTAACCATGATGCCATGGAAGTGCCATAAGTAAATTAACTAAAACAAAGAAGTTATAAAAAGATAAATTCTTGAAATACTTGAAATATGAGATGACCTGCTGTTGGATGGATAAAGCAACTAGAAGGCTACGGCCCCGTTTGGCACAAGCCACACAGCTATGTGGATAGTGTTGCCTTGATCAAATTATTTTGGTAACAATACTATCTATCTGTATAAGCATGTATTAATAATGCAATGGATATATGGTGTTTGGAAAAATGATCACATACATGTGTGAGGGGTAAATTCCATTTTTTAGGTTATGCTCCATCCATAGTTGACTCAGCGATCTAGACGGTCTGGTTTTTCTGAAAACAGTCACGCAGGTACAATTTTGGCAATGCAAGTGTATTAACTAAGATAGACCACCAGCCAATCTTCAGTCCCTTTCCCTTTTAAAAAATTCAGAAAAAGAGCCTGACTTCTCGCTAGTGTGGCAAGGGGTGGGGGTGTGCCTACCACGAAGATGGGGTGTACGAATTATTTACATACAATCCACACCGTCCATCAAATGCAACAATACATGTTTCACCAAGATCTCAAAAATCAGAACTATTCAAAACTAAGGTGGGCCAAACACAGGAAATGGCAGGTGTCTCCAGTTCAACTGTTTCCAATGGTGTGGCCCTCCAAAGTTTTGGATGGGCTTAATTTTTGGGATTCAAGGTAAACAAGAGGCTGAGCACCAGATGGATGGTTTGGATCTAATCCACCTTTCTTCCATGCGACTATGCAACACATGTTAGAACCACTCCCTTATCAAAATAGCTGGATTCAGAGTTTTTTTTCACAGAATCCAGCTATTAGCATGACACGACAGTTAACGCTAGAGAAAAAATAGGCAGTGAATAATGCTATTTCGATACCTACATTTATGAGCATAGCAAATGTAGTGCCAAACACGAGATTATCTATCATACTAAAACTATATTTATGCTAATAATGCTATGACGCAGGCCAAACTAGGCCTACATCAGACGGAGATTGACACCATGGAAATGGAATATGGCATAGCCATCACATGACAGTCCACGTGGCAGGGTGACATGTCCATTGAGACTGTCCATCTAGTGGTCCCTACCAATGTTGCAAAAATCTTTAGCATATCACAAATCGTAGTAGGGTTGAATTGTATCGAATCACAAATTGCATTGTAAATCGTAAGGTTTTTTACATTTTTCTTAAATTTTTTATTTTTTTAACATAAATAAATCAGAAATTTTTAAAAAACACATTAATCTTCCTTTTGCCATCAATGTGCACAATGGCAAAAAAACATGCAAGGGTCATATTAACCATGTCATGATAGTGTTAAAGGATTCTTATTCCTTTATTTTTTTTTCTTTCAAGAAATTTCCCTTAAAAAAACATACAAGGGTCCTTTAATAATTTATGTTCTTATTATCTTTCTTGAATGTAGAATCACAATGGCGTAGAATCACAATGGCAAAGCGGCCTTTGATATTGTAGCCTGACAAAAAAAGATATTCTGATTTTGAAATATCATTCATAATACATACAAGTCAGCACGATCATAACCATCCATAAAAACATTACAGGTAAGTCATACATTAATTTGGTGTTTCGACTAGTTAAGAAGTAAGAACTCACCAAAAAAAAAAAAACTACATGATTTTATATTGAAGAAAATATATATCACTTAATCTCTTACAAAGAACAAATAAAATAATCTACCTTTTCTAAAGGATTCTTACAGCCTCCACCAATTTAAAAACATAAAATAAAAGCCAAGTGAAGCTTAAAATACAAGACAACATGTAACATCTTGGATTTTTGCCAACTTGGACATAGACGTCCTTAGGCAATGGGTCGATCATAACACCTTATTAACTTCTCAGAACTCAATCCCAAAGTCTCAAATCCCCTTTTCGACCCATTTCCTTAAAAATCTCACCTTTCACCACCTTGTCCTTCAATTTTTCTAAGTACTTTCACATTAGACACTAATCCTAAAGTTTAAATGATGAAGAACAAGACTTAAACTAAAACTTACTGTAAATGGTAAATACATAAATAAAATGGGCTTTTGACCATTAACCTTTTGGAATCTCACGAAATAAATAGGTTATTTGGATAGAGCAGCTTCTCCTACCCCAAAATCATATATTGCACGTTGCGTAACTCATTCCAGATTGAAAAATACACCCATTTCAAATATCAGGTGACGAAACCACATCAAACGAACTCGGGGGCCAAACAACACAAATTGGGGGGACCAGAGGTGGGTCCCGCACATTTCCGGCGGATGCCATCGCCCCTAGGGCGAGCCATCTCCCCAGGGTCCAGCGAGGCCTCACCGGCCAGCGGTTTTCTGCCCCATTTTCTGCAATATTCGTCCAACTTCGAAAAGTCATATCTCCCTCGTTATAACTCCGATTTAGGTGATTCAAAAGCCAGATTGAAGCTTGATAAGTCTAGTTTCATATAAAAATAAGTGAAAAATATAATAAAAATTTTAATGTAGTTAAATATAGGTCGTTGTGACAACTGTCCGAAAATCATCAGTTTGGACAGTTGCTACTTCTAGAATTTTTAGAATTTTTCTACAATACAAAATCTAATGAAATTTGGTAGAGGTGAAGTAGACTTGATGAAGAACTAATAGAAAAATAATGAAAATAATATACTAATTAAAAGTGCCAGAAAGGGGCGTAGAACTGCCCTAGGACCTTATTCTGTCGTAATTAGGGTATAATTTAGTTAAGTACTAAACTGAATAATCGGTAGAATTAGCTCGAACCACTTTCTATACGAACTGTAACACCCAAAACCAGTAGAATCGCTAATGCTAAATTTTCTAAAAACCTAGGATAAATCTCTAAACCCAGTTGCTCTCGGGAGCACATTGAAACTCTGTATCGGACCTGAACCGCATGTCAAAAGTCCGATTACCACGAAGCTATATGGTTATGACCGCCTTACTGGGCTTGACAACCATCTTGGAAATCAAATCCAGATAGTATCCAGAAACGCACAAGTTGAGCCCGGAGCGAAGTGTGTGAGAAACGAGAATACCTTTAGGAAATGAACTCAGATTTAAGTGAATTGGGCCATTCGCTTGCAGGCCAAATTTAAGGGTTTAGACCGTCAGATTCTGACCCAATTACACCCTTGGATCAGAGAAAATTTCCAACACATGTCAGTGCACTTGTGGCCCTGATCGAGTACTGATGACCGTTGAACTGAAACTGGTCCGCCACAGTCGATCCACAAATCCGATCAGACCGAAAACTTAACTCGACCTAGATCTAATGCCAGAGAGCTTACGTCCAACCGCATGCAGAAAAGCAGCCTCCAGAAGTGCTCCGTTGGATCGAAACAGCCACTATTTGGTTATAACCTAAGTATACCATGGCCCTGGGGCCATTCCCATCAGTTTTGGGCCTATATAAGGGACTTAAACCCTCTCTCTCCCTTCACATACGAATTTGCAAACCCTAGAGAGAGAAGAGAGAAGAAAGAGAAGGAAAGAAAGAGTGAGAGCGAGTGTGGGAGATTGTTCCTGGGATTCTTTCCTGCCACTCCATGGGCTGAATCATCTCATCCGTGTCGCTATACCAACAAATCCGACTCCGTACTTGGGTAAGAAATCCTAACCCTAGCCTGTTTTAGAGATTTAAATCGAATAGATGGTGGAATAGCTAATCTATTCCCTGTTATAGGTTGTTGTGGTGCCGTAGACAAAGACTTGGTGTTTAAACTGAGTTTGTTAGGAGTCTACCGGCGAAAGGTGCGGACTATAAACGTTTAGGTTATGGTTTTCAAGGCTTTCAATGTTAGTAATGGTTTATGACTGACTTGATTGCCACCATATACCCTTAGATACGATGTTTTTCATATATCACGTGTATAAACTATGTTTACTAACTATGCATTTCATGTGTTTGTTGAAATGTTTAAATGAATATGAAATTTCAATTTGTGCTTGCCATGACTAATAATCTAGGATACGTAATTGTTATAGGTATGACAACTCCTATGTGAAAGGATTTGCCCTATATATGTTATAACTAAGTTATATCGTGTATGTTGAAATATGTAGCCTAAGTGTTTGATAAAATGTCTGAATGAGTAAGTGTTCGATGAATTGTACATTACAAGGGTGTTGAGATAAGATTCTCAGCTACCTTAGCTATATGAATAAAATTCCTTCATGTAATTTAAATCCAACTATGTGATTTATGTATGAGATATATATGTGTGATGATATGTTCATCCTGTGTTTCATAAATATGCTCAAATGACTGAAATGTTTGAATTGCTTACTCAATATTGTTATGGCTATCACATGTAATTACCTGTTGCATTTGATTGTGATTGGGACTACTATTTAGTCCAGGCAATCGGTAATGATTCCCGATTAAGTGGCCGAACTAGTCTCGCCACGTTGGATAAGTTCGATGAATCCGAGTCGTATGCTACTTGTCGACAGTGGTTAGGCCACACGGAATGCTCATGCACTCCATGTCGATTAAGTCAACGTGTGCTCGTACCAGTCGAGCTTGTCAAGTAACCCGATTGGCCCAATCTATGTTCACCATGTGTGGACGCTACTGCTTGAACCTAAGGTACCAAACTTACCAGTGAAAAGCCTATTTAACCTTGGTACCTCGATCCGCTAAGACTCATGAGCCGGGCTGGGGCGACGAGCCTCCCCGTGGTCGAGCTGTCGGCCTACGCTGGGGCGACGAGCCTCCCCGTGGTGACTAGTGAGCAACCCAAACTCGTGAGCCAAGTATAGTAGTATGGGATACTGTATTCAAGCTGTCGGCCTACGATCAGGTGACGAGCCCATAGTGACCTCGAGTATACTCTAGGACAATGCTAAGGCGACTTCAAGTATAAAATAGGCCTACCCCGGCGTAGCCTAGTTGTGGTCCCCAGTCGGGTTGGTGACGAGCCTTCGAAAATAGACTGCCAGTTGGTAGGGCATTGGTGGTAGTGACCTCGAGTATAAATTAAGTCTACGCTGAGGTGACAAGCCCCCCATAGCAACCTATGGTATAAACTCGCGAACCTGCCTATCGTATGTGAATAACTAGGATTGACGACCCTAGATGGATCATTGTTTAGGTAAATGATATAAATGGAGGTACCTTAGCTTTCTAATCTTGTTGTATGAACAAACCTAATTAATTACTTGATTAACATGACCATAACATCGCACCGCATGTGCCTTTAGCGTTGGAGTTGAGCACAGAGGAAGGGGTGCATGCCGCGATCATGAGATGAAGTTCGCAGAGGGAGTGTAGGCGAGGGCATGCATCATTATACATATCATCCTTGATTAACTAGAGTACCTATGAATGGGTTGTGTGCTTATGCATGACAATTATAACATGTTAACCTGTTAAGTCATCATGATCCGATTTAGTTAACGTATTAACATCACTACATTTGTATTGGCACAGAGTACCTTATGATGTTTTGTGTTGCTGCATATTGTTAGTGACTGAATTGTTATAATGTTAATTGTTTTATAGTTTCACTGAATTAGCTACTCATTGCCACCTGGGACGGTGTTTTAAAACACCACCCAGATTCTGTTGTAGATGCAGGTAATGACGGAGTCTATGTAGCTGAAATGGACTTCGTGGATTAGGAGGAAGAATTCTCCTACGTTCAGCTCTCAGGCAGGTCTATGTAGACCTCGTGCTGATTCGACGGGATTACAGGGCTATATGATTTAGTCGAACACTTTATATTTTTGGTATTTGGCACAATTTATAAACAACACATGTATATATTCAGCCTGGTGACATACTCATACTCTGGAAATTGTGAAATACTTATGTACTTTATATATCTATCGCAGTCTTCCGCTTCCCAAATTACGTTAACTCTGGAGTATGATATGTCGTTTAGCTTAATCCCACTCATGTTTCAATGCACTCATCATAATCATCATTATCTATGTTGCATAAGTGATGCGTTGGAACTCGGGAGCTGAGCTTTGCTCGACCCCCGATTTTCAGGGCGTTACACAACAAGTATAATTTGAATCGTAAATTGGGATTTGAATCACCAAATCATAGGATTCAAATGGATTCAAGGTTGGGATTCAAATCATTTTGCTTAAGATTCGACTAAAATCATATATCGTAAATTGTAAGATTTTAACAATATTGGTCCCTACTATTGATGGCAGATGATTCAAGAATCAAATGACTCTGGCCATCTAAATAGTGGCCACCAAAGGGACAGTAGGAAAGAGAAACTGTCTATGGTCAACATTAAGCGTTGAGAAGTGAAGGAAATGGATCGCTATGATCCTCCGATAAGTGTTATTTCCCACACACAAGTCATCCAAGATGATGCCCTCTAGATGGTGATGCAGGGACATGTGATGACCTAATCCTAGATGTATGTATAATCAGGTTAAAGAATGTTCAAATAAATACACGAATCAACTAACTATTTCCAATCAAAGGGATTAGGTAAATTTCAACACAAAGATGAGGTCATTCCGTCAAGATCATGCCCCTTAGCATAAAATCGCGTAAACAATAAAAAGGAAGGACCTAGGGATATGAGGATATCCCAGATCTAGCATAAGTCAGTCTACGGTCAAGTTTGCATCTGATTCTACTGACTAACCATCCCTCTTTTCCGTTCAAACTAGAAAGGGGATATCCAGAGAGGAACAAAAGGGCTGAAGAATGAAGGGTTTGAGATGAAAAAAGTACAGGTCCTTTTGTTGTCAAAAGAAAAGGAGGATGATTCTTACTTTTTCCTACACATCGAAGATCTAGAAAGAAGAAAACTTGAAATCAGGGTGGAATCCTCAACACCCAAGGGCCAATCCTAAAACCCTAATATCTTGAATAAAGAGGAAGAAAAGATACGAATTTCTATTCATTCAATAATAATGAAAATAGGGTTTCTCACAACGTATGTATAAGCTATGGAAAAAGTAAAAGTTCACTAAAGCCCCTGAAAATAAGAAAAATAACAAAAAGATGAAAAAATAAAGAAAGTACAATAAAGCCCCTGAAACAAGAAAAAAGAACAAAAACACATAAATTTAAAACACCCGTGTGGTAGGGTGTGAAATCCGACCCATGGATCTATGGTCAGGGTGCGGTTATGTCGCTCTTGCACTCGTAGCGCATCAAAAAATGGGTCCAATGGACCCAACGTCCATCCACATCAACTCCTCCACTCCGACACTCCTGGTACTCTGTCAGCGACGCCTCCTCCTCTGGTACACTCTAAAGGGTGCACCACTGATATCTGCATCAGATGGACAATCTGGAATTACACGTAACCCTTCCAAGTGTATTGTAGAAAGACGTCTATGCCATATTGCGGTTCGTCCACCTGTATCATCTACTACAGAAATTACCAGGCAATATAGCTATGGGATAACATCTCAAGGTCTAGTAAATGTTATGGATGTTTGGGGATGGCACCAGCTGATATAGCTATGGGATTTTTGTTTTGTTTATCATTATTTCCATCCCATTTCTTGAAGAAACTTAAAGGTTATTGAAGGAAGTTGAATGAAAGAAGAGGGAGTGATGGGGGTAAGTAGTTAGGGAAGGGTCCTAAAGTATAGGTTTGGACTATGAGGGTGAATGATGCGTGTTGCTCAAGAAAAGGAGAATAAGAAAGAGCCTTAATTGGTGATGTAAGTCATAAATGAGGGAGGGAGAGGACCACGACACGACGCAAGAAAGGGGTAAGCATCCCCTACAAGGCTACAATATGAGATGGAGAGAAAATGTGAATATGGAAGACAAATGCCCTGCGCTCTCCACCCCTACAAGATCCGTCAGCATTGAAGGCTGAGGGATTTTATGAGAAAGTAAAGGTAAAGGGAGAGGAGAGTCATTGAAAAGGAAGAGTAATGAAGCGAAGGTGGCATTGGGTGCATAAATTGATATCTATGATCTGTATAACAAAGATATGCGGTTCTTCAAAACAGAAAATAACCACTTCATCATAAGAGTACATAAATGTGTTTGTTCAATAAGAATTTATTACATGAACGTTTTCCAGAAAATGGAATTGTCTAATGGGATATTATTTAGATGATGTTTCCAAGATTTGTAAATCAAATAAATAACGAATCTGTATAAACAACATTCAATTACCTCAATTGCAGAACCAATCATCTGAATAAGACGGTCAAAAACGCTAGTCCGTTCAGCTTCAAACAATTTCCAATGAAGAAGACATTTGTATATGGTAAATGCTGCAACTGGTTTTCCTTGACTGAATCCAATATTTTGGACCACACATTTCATAAGAGCATCTAAGCTCTCCTGTGACAAAAGAGGATCATCACATTGGCTGAATTGAGTTAGACTGAGGAAGGCATGAAGCACATAATAAATTACACAGAATCTTTTTTCTTTCTTTCTTTTTGAAACTAATAAATTACACAAATTAGATGAATGCTGATACTAGTGAGCACATACATGCTGTCTCTGAACCTGGGATGCCCTCAACTTGCTATCGGATAATGCATTATTCTCATGGTGACCATTCTCCAAATTCTGCAAGTAAAGAAATCCTAAGATAGAACCATCCTGAGGAGAACCATGAAATAAAGATTTGAACTAATCCATAACTCATATACACCTTCATTTTTGGAATTGACAAATGCCCTGAAATGTGTTTTACAGGTGTTTTTAACAAGGCCTGTTGCCTTAGAATATCCACGGTCTCCATGTCCAAGAGCTTTTCTTCTAGTCTGTGACAAAAAGTAAACAATGATTTTTCAATTACAAAAAAAGGACAATCATGAGAAAGAAACAAGAGAGCACTAAAATAGTTTTCTTCTTATTATTTAGAAATGGCAGAACCCATTGAAGCTGAAGCTTAATTCTAGCTTAACAGTAAGAAAGTTAGCAAAGAAATTACTAGAACCTCTGCATGTCAGTCTTCAATTGAATTATCTTTGACTCTGCGTCCATAGCCTGCTTAAGCCTTTCTTCACTAAGCCTGTGTGTTTCTTCATACTTTCTTTCAGTTTCATCTATCTTCTTTTCCAGTGAGCTCACCATGGCCTACGACAAATTAATGATGAGTGACATAAATATCACAAGTAGAAATGCAAATGCATATTCACCCATGGATTTAGGCAAACTAAATTGAAATGTTATGTTATTCGTCACAAAACTCCTTGAGATGGCAATCCCACCTTCAGTTGTTCATTTTCAAAAGTAAGTTTATCCAATAGCACACTATCAATGACTGGGACCTCCTGTAGGACAGGAATTAGGTCTGCTGCTTCTTTCACAGCCTCTTGTTCCTTCACTAGCATCTTTTCAGTTTCTTTGGATTGAAGCTGCATCTCTTCCAATTGCATTTCTTCAATCTTCTTTTCCAGTGAACCCACCATAGCCTATAACAAATTAATGTTGAGTGACATAAATATCATAAGTAGAAATGCAAATGAATGTTAACCCATGGAATTTAGGCAAACTAATCTGAAATGCTACAACAAAACTCTTTCATCCTTGAAATGGCAATCCCACCTTCAGTTTTTCATTTTCAACGGTAAGTTTATCCAACAGCACATTATCAACAACTGGGACCTCCTGCATGACAGGAATTTGATCTGCTGCTTTTTTTGCAACCTCTTGTTCCATCACCAGTATCTCTTTTGTTTCTTTGAATTGAAGTTGCATCCCGTCCAGTTGAATTTCATCAATCTTCTTTTCCAGTGAACTTACCATAGCCTATAACAAATTAATGGTGAGTGATGTAAATATCACAAGCAGATACAAATTTATATTAGCCCACGGACTTTAGGCAAACTAATTTGAAATGATATAACTCGTTGATTGTAATCAACTAGACTGTTAGATAGAGCTTGATTGTAATCAACCTACGTAATAGTCTATTACATTGTGCCTGTGGGAGTTTTATGTTCTCATCGCCAGTCCCCAGCCCAGATAAAAGAGGGTTGTGTCAAGCTGGCGGCTGGCATCAAACTTATGCCATAACTTTCAACATGAATCCGAACAATATGACATTCCAAACTCATGCTCAGGCGTTCCTTGTCCTTGATAGAGTGGAATGGCGAAACAGGATTCATATGGCTAACCCCAATTGATTGGAATAACGGTTAGATGATGATGATGATGATGATGATGATGATGAATTCGAAACACTATATTATCCATAACAAAACTCTGTTTTTCTTGAGATGGCAATCCTACCTTCAGTTTTTCATTTTCAATAGTAAGTTTATCCAACAGCACATTATCAACAACTGGGACCTCCTGCATGACAGGAATTTGCTCTCCTGCATTTTTTGCAACCTCTTGTTCCATCACCAGCATGTCTTTAGTTTCTTTGAATTCAAGTTGCATCCCATCCAGTTGAATTTCGTCAATCTTCTTTTCCAGTGAACTCACCATAGCCTATAAAAAATTAATGGTGAGTGACATAAATATCACAAGCAGATGCAAATTTATGTTAGCCCATGGACTTTAAGCAAACTAATTTGAAATGTTACAACTCGTTGATTGTAATCAACCTATGTCATAGACTGTTAGATAGCAATTTTTTTTACCACACACACCCACACACCACAATTGGTACTCGAACCCATGATCTCTATGTTGAAACTCTTCTGAGTCTACCACTGAGCCATGAGTAGGGACCCCTGTTAGATAGAGCTTGATTGTAATCAACCTACGTAATAGTCTATTTACATTGTGCTTGTGGGAGTTTTATGCTCTCATTGCCGGTCCCCAGACAAGATAAAAGAGGGTTGTGTCAAGCTGGCTGCTGGAATCAAACTTATGCCATAACTTTCAACATGAATCTGAACAATATGACATTCCAAACTCATGCTCAGGCATTCCCTGCCCTTGATAGAGTGGAATGGTGAAGCAGGATTCATATGGCTGACCCCAATTGATTGGAATAAGGGTCAGATGATGATGATGATGAATTTGAAACACTTATCCAGAACAAAACTCTGTCATCCTTGAGATGGCAATCCCACCTTTAGTTTTTCATTTTCAACAGTAAGTTTATCCAACAGCACATTATCAACAACTGGGACCTCCTGCACGAGAGGAATTTGCTCTGCTGCTTCTTTTGCAACCTCTTGTTCTATCACCAGCATCTCTTTAGTTTCTTTGAATTGAAGTTGAATCCCATCCAGTTGAATTTCGTCAATCTTCTTTTCCAGTGAACTCACCATAGCCTATAACAAATTAATGGTGAGTGACATAAATATCACAAGCAGATGCAAATTTATGTTAGCCCATGGACTTTAGGCAAACTAATTTGAAATGCCATAACTCATTGATTGTAGTCAACCTATGTCATAGACTGTTCGATGGTGCTTGATTGTAATCAACCTACATAATAGTCTATTACATTGTACCTATGGGAGTTTTATGCTCTCATTGCCAGTCCCCAGCCAAGATAAAAGAGGGCTGTGACAAGCTGGCGGCTGGCATCAAACTTATGCCATAACTTTCAACATGAATCGAAACAATCTGACATTCCAAACTCATGCTCAGGCATTCCCTGCCCTTGATAGAGTGGAATAGCTGGCTCCAATTGATTGGAATAAGGGTTAGATGATGATGAAGAATTGAAATGCTATGTTATTCACAACAAAACTCTGGCATCCTTGATATGACAGTCCCACCTTCAGTTTTTCATTTTCAACAGTAAGTTTATCCAACAACACGTTATCAACAACTGGGACCTCCTGTGTGAGAGCAATTTGCTCTGCAGTCTTTTTTGCAGCCTCTCTTTCCTTCATCAGAATCTCTTTGGTTTCTTCGAATTGAAGTTGCATCTCGTCTAGAGCAGATTGCAATTTTGCAATTTCTTGTGTTTTAGCTTCCTCTATCTCAGCCTATAAAAGAAAATGGGAATCATGAATTAGCATGATAAGATGATATCAGATATGCAACCAAGTTGGCAGACAACCATACCTCCTTCATCAGAATCTCTTTGGCTTCTTCGAATTGAAGTAGCATCTCGTCCAGAGCACATTGCAATTTTGCATTTTCTCGTGTTTTAGCTTCCTCTATCTCAGCCTATAAAAGAAAATGAGAATCATGAATTAGCATGATAAGATGATATCAGAAATGCAACCAAGTTGGCAGACAACCATACTTCAACGAGCCACACCAGCCTTTCCCTATTCATTCATGAGTCATGACAACATCATGCATAAAAAATAATAACAGTAATTTTATTTTTATTTTTTTTAAGTACTGGGAAATGTTCACACTTAATTTGGGTGACAGTCAAAATTTCCATCAAAGCAATGGAAATGCCAAAAAAAAAAAAGAAGAAGAAGAAGAAGAAAAAGAATGTAAAGTTCAGGTTTAGTACAGTTTTGAGTTTTGACTCAAAAAGGGGCGATATATGCAAGCATGTACATTCTACTAACAGATGGCAACCGCCAATCTCTGTATTTTAAAATCATCATCATTTTTTTTTTCTTTAATAAACGCATTTTGAAGCCTTAAAAGTTATTACAGCAATGGCATGTATGATGGCTACACAACCACTTGCTGGAAAGAAAAATTACTACAAAGGCTTGCTTCCTTCCGAAGAAAGAAAATCCTACAACCTGAGGCCAAGAAAGTGTCAACACCAACTTTCGAGTCCTAACTAAACGAAGAATTACAAAGTAGGGTGCATTATGAGATCTCAGGATAGAAAACTGCAATCTGCAATTTCTCCCTGCCCTTTGGTGGTTTCTTAATAAATTGACGTTACCTTACTAAAAAAAAAAACTGCAATCTAATACTACAACTCTAGAATACTACTGTCCAGATCTAGGTAATCTACACCTTGGTCCTAACCAATGATTAGTTTGAAAAACTAGATACAGTTCTGGAAACTTGGTTAACCCATAATAATTTATTGGTGCAGAATAGGACTGGACTCCTAGTAACTCTGTCAGATGTCACTTGGATATGGACAAATGTGATTTACATAACCAGAAAGAATGAATGGTACTTATTAAGTTCACCTTCATGCCTCTCTCCATCTGTAGTTCTAACATAAGATCTTCAACTTGCTTTTCCAACTTACTTTTGGCAGCTTGGAGAGCACCAGTTTCCTTAGCTGCCTGCAAAAAAAAAAAAAAAAGAAGAAGAAGAAGAACTATCAACTGATCCGAGGCTTACGAAAAAATGAAAGGAACAAAACTAGGGATTTAAACAGGCAGTTGATGTTTAGTTTCTAGAACAGTGTCACTGATAACAGAAGAATAAAACAGACAAAGCAAGTGCTTAATATTTCATTGACTAGCCAGCTCCTGTTTTGAGGAAAAGCTGCTGCAACAGTTTTCAACTTCATGGAATTAACATGACCATGCAAACCAGAATGTGATTCTACAAGAAACATCAACCCTGAGGAACATAAAAAGGATAATCAAGTCTTTGTCAAAGTCTGAAATGTAAGACCAAGGTGCGAACTTGTACAAATTTAAATTATCACCAGAAAATTATCATGAATTATCTGAAAATTCATTATCAGCGATAACCAAATCCAAAGAGATGCTTGGAGAGTTGAAGAGAATAACAAGATGCAACTTCTCCCTTAACAAGATTGTATGACTAAAAATAAAAAGCTCACCATTTTGAGTTTCTTTAGCTCTCTTCGAGCAACTCTTCCTCTCCATGCACATTGTGTGGTGATTGCAGCCTTCTTTATCCTCATATAATGCATGCGAGCCAAGAATTGGCGGCATTGACTCTAGAGTAAAGAACTAAAACCACTCAGAATAAAGATGGAAAATAAATAGCAGACTAAATTTTCCAGCAAGACATGTAAGAGGATCTGCAAAGGATAAATAGTTCTAAAAACCATCTACTTCACGGAAATGAAGTAATAGGAGTGGGATTTCTTTCAACAGTCTTGTCATCGAATAGCTGCAAAAGTATAATAAGAGATGGGCAGACCAAAGATCCTTCACAAGATCCATAATCACAATGAACTTAGTCAACAATTTCATTTACCTGGATAACAACTGCAGCTCTCCTCTGCCTCCTGAAAGTCAGCTCATTACGAGCAGCTATCCCACGCAAACCAGATTGGATAGTAATGGCTGAAAAAAACAAGTTTTTATAAGCCTTCCTTGCAAGATACATGCGAAAATATTTCTGGATCTTCAGACAGGCAGCTTCTCTTCTCATTATTCCATAAACTTTCTGTGCAAGTTGTCCTGAAATAAGCATAAATTAATTCACATACAGTCCAAAAACAGCATCCTGTATCCTTTGCATCAGAACACATGAATGCTTATTATATCTTTCAGATATATAAGGAAACAAGTCCAGATGAAAAAATGCATCTATTATAGTAGATTAATCTCTTAAGCAATGTTGTCAAAATCGTTATCATATCGCAAATCGTAGTATGGTTGAATCGTATCGAATCGCAAATTGTGTCGTATATCGTAATATTTTTTTATAATTTTCTTAAACTTTTGAAAAAATAAATAAATCAGATTTTTTAAGACCTCATCAATCTTCCTTTTGCCATCAATGTGCACCAAGTAATACCATGTCATGATAGGGTTAAAGGATTCCTATTCCTTTATTTTTAATTTTTTTTCTCTTTCAAGAAATTTCCCTTAAAAAAAATACAAGGATCCTTTAATAATTTATATTCTTGTTACCTTTTTTTAATGCAGAATCACAGTGAAAAAGCGGCCTTTGATACTGTAGACCGATGAAAAAAGATATTTTGATTTCTAAACATCATTCCATAATACATAAGCCAGCATGATTGTAACCATCCATAAAAACATTACAGGTAAGTCATACATCAATTTCGTGTTTCGACTAGTTAAGAAGTAAGAACTCACACACACAAAAAAAAAAAAAAAAAAAGCTACCTGATTTTATTTTGAAGAAAATATATATCATTTAATCTCTTACAAAGAACAAATAAAATAATTTATCTTTTCTAAACGATTCTTAAAGACCCCACCAATTTAAAAACATAGAATGAAAGCCAAGTGAAGCTTAAAATACAAGAGAACAAGTATAATTTGAATCATAAATCGGGATTTGAATTGTAAATTGTAGGAAAATCACAGAATCCTAGATCCATATAAAAAAGGATTCAAGGTTGGGATTCAAATCGTTTTGCTTAATATTCGACTAAAATCATCAATCGTAAATTGTGGGATTTTGACAACGCTGCTCTTAAGACACATTTAATAGTATTCAATACCTCTGCATGCTGCTTGAATCTCTATTGCAGATCGCCGCAATGAGACAAATGTTTTGTGAGCCAAGTGTGAACGGACTTTCCTTTGGATAATGGTAGCTGATCTTCCTAAAACCTCATTCCTACGGGCGTCTAGTTCTGCCATCTGACCGGCCCTAAGAAACACCTTTGTTTTCCCTACCTGCATGCTTCAATTGGAACAGTAAGGACATTTTCTGAATGCATATTAGCGCCTTCTTAGTGGAGATCAAAACAATTAGCAATTCTATCTATGGGTTTGATCAGTCAAAATTAGCTATAAATAAAAGGAATAACCACTCAAAATCCATTAGGCAAGTGCATTAAAATAATTATTCAGACCCCAGTAAAGATCACCGCCATTACCTTAGTAGTATTACCAAAAAATTTAAATGCAACCACTATTTTTCTCTCTTGGCAGTTCCTTTTTACCAAAATATACAAAATTTCAATAAAAAGAAAAAAGAAAAAAGAAAAAGAAAAGCTCAGTATACCATTAAAAAAAAAAAAAAAAAAAAAAAAAAAAAAAAAAAGCCTGCAATGACCAACAACTTAATCGAAACCTTAAGATGGATAAACATAACTGCGCAGCTTAATACCATGTTCCAGTTGCTTACTAGCTGTATTTGAACTCTCCAAGTATAAAAGCCATTATGAACGCTCGTAAACACGGCCCTTGAGATACTTTAGATGCACCTATTCAGCACACCTCCAACCACCGTGGCTTCAAGCAATCTCCACAATTGTGCTCATTGTTTGAATTATCTCCGATATTATCGTTATCTCCAGCTTGGCGATACCGATAACACCGGTAGTATTAGAAATTCCAAGCATCAACAATGTATTGCTAAGTACTGCCAACAAATTGATATTGCCAATATTTTCATTTGTGTAGATTCAGGCGTCGCTTGTATTACTAATGTATCGATATCGCCAATATTTCCAACTGTGTAAATTCTAGGTGACGCTTGTATCACAAGTGCGTCAACGATGTTTCAATAATATCACTAACGTAGAGATATCACAGAAAGTTTGTTTATTAAAAAAAAAAAAATCTATTTCGAATTTTCTATGAGCGAATTGTTGAATGCGGTTTTCAATTTGTCGTTGCTAATATTAATTATATCTCAATATTATCATTGTTGCAACATGCATGATATCAAGACCAAAACCTTTTGTTTCCTTTCCTGTTGTTGATTATTTCTTTGCAAAATATCATAAGTTGTCAATATTCTGCAATATTGATGGACGTTTGGATGGAAGGCTGGATGGTTAGCGAAGCCTGCAAATGGTTATTATGACGACACACATGCTTTTAAGCCCCCATTAAATGGAACTTTATTGTGTATATATATATTTTTTGCAAATTTTTTATTCTTAAATATGCAAATATGTGTATTTTAGCATCTCCTGAAGTTTCACTGAAAATTCTACCGTTTTCCCCATTTTTCTCGCATTTCTGGTTATCAGCGATATTATCAGCAATATCGATATTGATTCCGTATCCCCGACCAGCGAAACTTGTAGCAATACCGATACTTCGAACACTGGTTGTGCTTATATTGTTTCCATCAGCCACACAGCATAATGGCAAAGATAATTGAGTAATATGAGCTCCAAATGACAAGTGACTAATATAAACCTAATGATCCCATCCAAGGACAAACACGACAAGCATGACATAAATGAAACCAAAGTGAAGTTTAACGCATAAGTTCCAGGATAAAAGAAAATGATCACCATAGTCCTGTGGATTAGATATGATAAAAGTAAAACACAATAACCTTAAAAGCTACATGAGCTGTTTTCCCTCCCTCCCTCCCTCCCTCTCGGTTTGGAAAGATGAAAATTTCATTAATGATTGGAAAGCGTGATTACACTAGCAATTATCGAAGGTGACCCTATCATCACTCTAAAATGATACATACTCACAAACAAGATTACAATGCAATATTTAGGTTCCCATGCTCGATGCCTTTTCATCAAAAAATCATTGAATCCCATTTGCTTCTTATCGATGCAGCAGAAGACCCAGAAATTTCAGGAGTCTCAATGACCCAACCCAATACCATGGAGATGATAGCATATGATGTACCTGTGATTGATTTAGCTTTGTCCTTCAATATTATTCCATTCCACTCTTTCCATATTCCCCATATGATTGCGTATGGAATTAGGGCCCAAATTCTTTTACCTTTCTCCAAAAATGGACCTGAGGTCCAGCAAGCCATGACCTCTACCAGAGACCACTGTTACCACCCAGCTGATCTTGAACTGCCTAAAGACATGGTCCCATTCACAGTGTAAGAATAAGCAATCCACTAATTCCTTGCTTTGTCTGTGCATCATGCATATATTAACCATCACCATCTTTCTTTTCTTCTGTTTTCCCTTTTTCTCTTTTTGTAAAAGGTAACAGAAGTAATCAGAAAGAAGAAGGATACAACTTAAGGGATAGGAAATTAAGATCAGGGTGCAAGTAGCCCTCCCATTATTCCCACCATTGTTTGGAGTATCCCTGATATTAGCCATATCTCCAGCTCAGAGATAGCGAAAACACTAGTAGTGATACCAATAACATTGGTAGCATCAGAAACTCTAAATATCGGCGATGTATCACTGAGTATCGCCAATATTTTCGACTATGCAAATTCCAAGTGTCGCTTGTATTGCCAATGTAACACCAATATTTACAACTATCTAAATTCCATGTGTCACTTGTATTTCCAAAGTATCAGTGATATTTCGATAATATCACCAAAAAATTTGTTTATTAAAAAAAATCTATTTCAAAAATTTTTATGGGTGCATGATTGCAATGTTTTAAATATCGACGATATTGGTCGATATATCTTATATCTCACCTGTGCGATACGAAACGCATAGGTAGTGCCTATATATCCCACACGTTCGATATAGTGAGCATTTTCAATTTTCGATCCCTTTTTTGTTGAAATTGTGTTAAATCACTATCAAATGGTTGCAAATCCATTGGTTCTTCATGTTTTGCATGAAAAATCATGGAGCTGGAGCTTTGATTTCGATATCCGTTGGTTCTTCATGTTCTTCATTTTTTTTCAAAATTTTCCTTCACAAAGCTGTCAATTGAGACTAATTTCGAAGTATTTAAGAGTATTTGATTAAATGATCATCATATACACTCTAATTTCGAAATTTGAGTGTAGGCGGTCTGATTTGGGAAATTTTGGAAAAATTTTGAAATTTCGCCAATTTCTCCTAAATTGCTTGTAATGTTGCACTCCAAACATAAAATCGGGCATGTATGAGGGCTGATCTATTGATTTGTTAAGTCCTTGTCAATTTTCAAAAAATAAAAATTATTTTTTAATTAAAATTTATTAAAATATTATTTTTTTTCTCAAATTTTCCCTTCACCCAGCTGTCAATTGAAACTAATTTTAAAGTATTTAGGAGTGTCTGATGAAATGATCATCATATACACTCTAAATGTTATGCATTCAATTTGAATATAGTTACATTAATTCAGTCAGACAACACATAGCTTGGAACCATATACAAAGGAAACCTATTATGTGTACTTCTTTTTTAAGATGTTATGATTTAAAAGTGTGTATTAAGATCTTTTCTAACAATCCCTAAAGTTTTATGGAAAAATTCAACCATTTTCCCACTGTTTCCCCATGTTTCCTAAAAATTACGATAAATTACCCGGTACAAACGATATAACCCGTGCGATAACCGATATGTATCTGTGTCCCAAGAATGCGATACGTAACGCAATATTGATATTTCGAACACTGCATGATTGTATATAGTATTCAAATTTTTGACAATAATATCGATAATATCAAGATATTATCATTATCGCAACATAGGTGATATTAAGACCACAATCTTTCATTTCCTTTCCAATTATCGACGATTTTTCAGCAAAATACCGTGTGTTGTCAATATTCTGAAATATCGATGGATGTTTGGATGAAAGGTTGGATGGTAGGATGGATAAATGGGATGGTTGGACTGATTTCTTACAACAACACATGCTTCGAGGCCCCCATTAAATGGAAACTTATTATGTATGCGTTCTTTTTGCAATTTTTTAATTCCTAAATAAGCAAATATAAGTATTTTTAGCATCTCTTGAAGTTTCACTGAAAAATTCCACCGGTTTCCCTATGTTTCCCCGCATTTCCAGTTATCGGCGATATTATAGGCGTATCGATATTGTTTTCGTATCCCTGGCTAGCAAAACTTGTAGCGATACCAATACAAACATTGATTCCCACTGTAGCAAGAATGTTTGCAATCTCATTCCAATCCATCATAACACTAGAAAAGGAAACATCCAAAGGAGCGGCTAGAGCTTTAATTTCATATATTAAAAAATGCAATTTCCCTGACCCTAGATCAGTCAAGGTAGCCAACTTTATCGCATTTTTAAAGGCTCCTTCAACCACTAGTGCAAGAGAGAAGGAACTAGTGAAATTGCACAAACTTTCCTGGATTACTAGAGCTTACACATAATTAGATACAACCTCACCATATAGCCCGAAAAAAGTCATCACCATTTCGCGCGCATTTCTCAAGGCATCTCATATACCAGCAGGACCCAGATTATCAAAGAAACAACCATATAACCATTTGGAGGTTTACATCAGGCTTTAACCTTTGATTTCTTCTTGCCATGTATAATGGTCATTTTCCTGTTGGGGGACCATGGAAGCACACAGAGATGAATCAAGCAAAGTATTCCAGTTGCACAATCAAGCGCAATCACAAAGACTCTGAATTTAACGTGGAAAAAACCATGCGGGAAAAAACCACGACACAAAGCGACAGATATCACAGTGAAAGCAGAAATTACAAGAGATAGATAGAGAGAATACCCGATTCGAACAAACCTCGAATCTCCCCTTACAAGCCCTTGGAAACCCTAGGAACAAATTAGCAAGCTCTGAGATAAACCCTAATCCCGATTTCACCCATATATATAGCCTTTAGGTAAATCACAATCGAAATGGGAAACAAATCCCGCACTTACGCAATTCTGCATATTTTGTGCGTGATCGGTCGATGGCACCTTCGATGGGACCTCGATGGCATCAACAGACCATCGATGGCATCAAACTCACTTCGATGGCATCGAAATAAAGACCAAACGTTCTAGCGACTAAACATGAATTTCCAAGATTTTACCGATGGCATCGAGCAAGCCTTTGATGTCATCGAACAGCCTACGATGACATCGAACAGGAAACCTAAAGTGTCCAGCAACCAACTTGATAAATTCCGGATTTTACCGATGGCATCAAACTGTCATCAACAGACAAGTTGATTTACAGATTTAAGACATCAATCAACAACAATCTCCACCATGTCTTCAATCGCCATTCTTCATATCTCATTTTTCATCATCTCTAATTCCGCCTTGCATCATAGCTCCATCACTGCTTCTCGTGCATCATCCGTCTTCCTTTTATGCCTTCGTCAAGCCCAAAGAAATTGCACAAAACTTGAACTTGTCTATGGGAACCGCCTTAGTGAGAATGTCCGTCGGATTCACGCTCGTGTGAATCTTCTCCGGAGTCACGCCTCCTTCCTCAAGCACTTGAACATCAATGTGTTTAGTACGTGAGTGATAAACAGAAATTTTTAGCCAAATTGATTGCGCTTTCGCTGTCACAATTAGCAGGCACGGTCCCCTACAGAAGCCCCAATTGATTTATCATCCACCTCAGCAAAACACTTCCTTGAATGCTTCTGTCACTGTCATATACTCAGCTTCGGTTGTGGAAAGAGCCACCACATACTGTAACTTCGACTTCCAACTGATTGCTCTACCCACTAGCACAAACAAGTAACCTGAAGTTGACTTTCTAGAATCCACACTGCCTGCGTAATCAGAATCCACATACCCTACTAACTTGGCCCTTGATTTCTCAAAAGATAAGACATAGTCCTGCGCACTTCAAACGTATCAAAGTAGCCATTTCACCGCTTCCCAATGTTGTTTTCTGGGGTTAGACATGTATCTGCTAACAACACCAACCGCATGTGAAATGTTCAGTCTAATACAGACCATGACATACATCAAACTGCCCACTGCATTCGAATAAGGCACACGAGACATCTGCTTTTCTTCATCGGTTTTAGGACACTATTCAGAAGAAAACTTAAAACGAATCGCGCAAGGAACACTGACCAGCTTCACCCTGTTCATCCCATACTTTACCAACACTTTCTCAAGGTATTCTTCCTGAGATAACCAAAGCCTACTCATTTTCATGTCTCTGTGTATATCAATGCCGAGAACCTTCCTCGCAGCCCCCAGATCTTTCATTTTGAATGTCCCTAATAGTTGAGTCTTCAGTATATTGATTTCAGACATGATATGACTGGCGATCAGCATGTCATCAACATACAACACCAGGATGATGAATTTGCCATTACTAAGTGTCTTGTAATAGACATAGTGATCGTATTCACTCCTGAAAAACTTCTGACTCAACATGAAATAATCAAACTTTTTATATCACTGCCTAGACAACTGTTTCAGGCCGTACAACGACCTCTTTAACCTGCAAATCTTGTTCTCTGCCCATTTTATTTCGAAGCCTTCTGGTTGCTTCATGTAGATATGCTCTTCCAATAACCCATGCAGGAAGTCTTCATGTCCATCTGTTCTAGCTCGAGATCATATTGAGCAATTAGTGCCAACACGAATCTGATAGATACTTGCTTCACAACCGGTGCGAATATCTCAGCGAAGTCGACACCTTCCCTCTGAGTGTATCCCTTCGCTACCAACCATGCCTTGTACTTATCTTGTTTCTTCTTGAAGATCCACTTGCACCTAATTGCTTTTCAACCGATGTGAAGCTCCACCATGATGGGAACATCACGCGCACACGCACACGCGCGCTGCCCCCTACGCATGTACGCAAGGAGAATGAGGGCCCCACCGTCGATCTGAATCGATTACGACGTCCAAGGAGGGCTCCTAGTTAGAAGACTGAGTTTTGGTTCATTGGAGTGGGCCCGATAGTCAAACAAAGCCCATCATGGGTTCTCATGATCGTGGCCCGCTAGTTTGATTAGTCTCATATTTTAGGTTTTGCTTATTAATGTTATTTAGAATATCATGGACAGTTTAGATTACTTTGATTAGTTATGATTTGTATTTACTTCATCGTCAAGTAATAGGTTGCGCATATGGCGTGAGTTTTGGGGTATAGGGTTTTCTTATAAATAGGCACCCCTTGTAGGCTTTTTTTCTCGATGAAGATTAATAAAATTGCTGCATTTTCCTGCTCCTTTCCGAGTTACGAAAACCTAATTAGGTGCGAAGCCCTCCCTTCTTCGAAGGGCTAACTACCGTTGTGCGAAGCCACATCTATCCCGATTCGCTCTCATCTTCTACCATCCACCCTTCTCATCTCCCACAATCATCTGCGCTACAAATTTGTCCTTTATTGCAGCAATTTTCTTCTCTTCAACAGAATTCCAGAATTTTGCCCTGCAGGAGACTGAAACTTCGACGGAGCACCACGCCCAGACCGTACATCGAATCGACTTAAAACTTGGACGTTTTGAAGCTCAGCCCTGGCCGACCAGACCCAAGAGGGCTTTTTTTGGGTTCGTGGGCCCCACACACGTGAGGCCCGCCATCAGCGCACGTGCGTCAGGCCCAACCTGCCGTCCACACGCGCGGGCTGGTTACGGGTTCTCTCTCTCCTCTCTTTCACTCCTCTCTCACCTGATTTCCCTATCCCTAGCCCTAGATTGTCCTAAATCCCCAATTTCTATCCCTTTTCTTTAACCCTAGGGTTCCTCGAATTGAACCTGTGAATCCCTTGGATTGAAGAAATATTTTTGTGCATGTGTGAATGAATTTACTCTCCTTTGAGCATTGTTTGGCCTATAATTTTAATTGATCCAGCCATAGCATGTGTAGGCCTGGACCCGCATAGATTCCCCTTGTTGAGTGCTTGACGTTATGTGGGATGTGGAATTTTGTGTGATTGTTTCTGAACTAGTATGATCTAAAGCCTGGAATCTCGCATATCATAGTTAATTTTCATGTCCTGCATCACACCAACTCCCACGTCTCATTCTTATACAAGGAGTTCATCTCATCGTTCATCGCAACTTTCCACTTTTTAGCATCCTTCTCATCCAGAGCCTCTTGAAGAGTAGACAGATCCCCCTCAACCATAATGAGGGCATATGCAATATTAGAGCCATCCCTATATCTCGTTGGTAACCTGTGATCTCGCGGCAGATTCCTTTTCACAGGTGGCTGCTCCACTTATTCCTGTACCTCTGTCTGCATACTAGTATTAGCCTGAGCATCATCCGTGTCAACCTGAATGTCCACAACCAACTTTTTGGTTCCTCATGCATATCCTTATGTTAAAAGGATCCTTTGTCGAATTTGACATCACGACTAATGATGATTTTCCGTGTGACCCAGTCATACAACATGCACCCCTTCACACCACCACCATAGCTAACAAAGATGTACTTTTTGGCTCTTTGGTCTAGTTTATCTCTCTCAACTGATGGTACATGAGAGTAAGCTTCACAACCAAACACACGCAATCCTAAGTAGTCTACCTGTTGACCACTCCATACTTCCTTTGGAATTTCGCAATCAATGGTCGTAGAAGGGGACTAATTCACCAAGTAATAAGCCGTATTAACGGCCCTAGTAGGGGTGTACGTCGAGTCGAACCAAGTCTAGTTAGCCTCAGCTCGACTCAGCTCGGTCCTCGAGCCGGACTGGCCAGCTCGACTTGGTTCGGTCAGCAGCTCGGGCCGAGTTCGCCATTGAAGCATTTTCACAGAAACCTAGACTGCACCTTCCAAATCTCACTATATTTGAGATAACAGTAATGGTTTTACAGGTATTTTATCAAACACCTTCTAAGCAACATAAAAATCAAGAAAAAAAGGGTGTTGGTTTCATATACATACCTTCCTTGCCACCAACCACACTTCTTTGAGTCATTTCATCAAACACTTGGTGAGTAACATCAATATCAAAGTAACCGAGGCACCGAACTAGTTCGATCCAAGTTCGATTCAAGCTGGGTCGATCCGAGTCGAGCCGAGCTGGGGCCAACTCGAACTCTACTCGAACTCATTTTCGAGCTCAAAAAATCAGCTCGACTCGGCTCCAACTCGGCTTCGAACCGAGTCAAATTGAGCTTTTTCGAGTCGAGTCGAGCAAGCTAACCAAGCTAGCTCGGTTCGTGTACACCCCTAGCCCCAGTCCACAATTCCTTGCCCAACCCATCATTACTAGTCATGCATCGGGCCCTCTTCAAGAGAGTCTGTTTCATCCGCTCAGCCACACAGTTCTGCTTTGGTGTGTGGCGTTCTATGTTGTGCCTCACGATCCCTTCATCCTTACAGTATTGATTAAATTTGCATGAAGTAAATTTATCACCATTATCTGTCCTTAGAACCTTCACCTTTCGCCCTGATTGTTTTTCAACTATCGCCTTCCATTGCTTGAAGTTAGTAAAAACATCGGATTTATTTTTCATAAAATAAACTCACACTTTCCTGGAGTAATCGTCAATGAATGTGACGAACCATGATGACCCTCCGGTAGAAACCACGGGCACCAGCCCCCATACATCATAATGCACATAATCAAGAACACTCTTACATACATGTTTTCTAGATTTAAAAGGTAACCTTGAATGTTTGCCATATATACAATGCTCGCATATACTTAACTAAAAAACTTTAAAAACTGTAATTAAACAACGGTCAGAAAGTACCTTCATGCCCCACTCCCTCATGTGGCCTAGATGTGCATGCCACATACGTGCAGACGTGGAATCCGCTACATACGTTGCAGCTTCACCCAATGAAGTGCCCCTGATCAACCTGTAAAGATTCCCGCTCCAATGTACCTTCATAACAACGAGTGCCCCTTTTGAAACTTTAAGAATACAATCAAAATCGGTGAAGTTGCACCCAAGCGTCTCGAGTGCTCTAAGAGATATTAAACTCTTCCTCATCAGGAACGTGTCTCACCTCGGTTAAGGTATGCTCCATGCCATCAAACATCTTTATGCGCATTGTTCCAACACTCACTACATTACAGGCATTATCATTGCCCATAAATACCTGGCCACCATCGCATTCTCTATAACTGGTGAACCAACTCCGATGAGGAGTCATATGATATGATACCCCAGTATCCAAAATCCACTCATCCATACAATCATCGTATAAGTGTCCGACCATAGATACTGACAACATGTCACTTCCACTCATACCTTCATCGAACTCGGTAATGTTGGCTTCCCTGGAAGAAGCCTCTGAGTTCTATTTTCTTTCCTTAGGATTTGTACAACCTTTCTTCATGTGCTCATACATCCCACGGTTCTATCACTTCAACTTTCCCTTGCCCTTGGATTTGGATCTCAATTGAGAAGATCCACTGTCTCACTCAGAATTTCGCCCCCTCATAACCAATGCATCAGTAGAGGCGCCCATGTTACCATTTTTCTTTCTCATCGTCTTTCCTTGAAGGACTAAGATAACGGTATCGACACTAAGGAACAATTTACCAGTGCACAATGTCTTTGAATGACTCATATGAAGCCTGAAGGGAATTCAACAAGATACATGCTTGATCTTCATCCTTCATCGTTTCCTCCACATCCAGCAATTTGCAGATCGTAATATGGGCCTCGACATCACCTCCCTCTATCATCTATGGATTAAACAACTGTAACTTCAAGTATAGGTGATTTTCAAGAGATTTCTTCGCATATAGATGTCCTCTAACTTCGCCCATAAACTTGCTGCAGTTCTCTCTCATGACATTGTAGGAGACCTCATTCGTTAGGCACAATTGGATAGAGGTTCTCACTTTCTTATCAGTTTTGTTTCATTCATCATCAGTCATAGATTGTAGCCACTTCTCAAGAAGTGCATCATCCAATCATTGCTGAACTAAGAGGCCGATCATCTTGACCTTCCATAATTCGAAATTATTTTTCCCGGAGTACTTCTCAACATCGAACTTAGGATTAGATGTCATTGATACTCTACTTTTGGATTCAACTTGTGCCCCAATGATACTCTCTGATACTACTTGTTGGGAGAGGAAGCACACAGGGACGAATCAAGCAAAGTATTCCAATCGCACAATCAAGCGCAATCACAAAGACTCCGAATTTAACGTGGAAAAACCCTTACGCGAAAAAAACCACAACACAAAGCGACAGATATCACTATGAAAGCAAAAATTACAAGAGATAGAGAGAATACCCGATTCGAACAAGCCTCGAATCTCCCCTTACAAGCCCTTGAAAACCCTAGGAACGAATTAGAAAGCTCTGAGATACACCCTAATCCCGATTACACCCATATATATAGCCTCTAGGTGAATCACAATCGAAATAGGAAATAAATCCCGCACTTACGCAATTCTGCGTATTTTCTACGCAATCGTTAGATGGTATCTTCGATGGGACTTCGATAGCATCGACAGACCGTCGATGGCATCGAACCCACTTCAATGGCATCGAACTAAAGACCAAACATTCTAGCAACTAAACATGTATTTCCCGGATTTTACAAAAGGCGTCAAGCAGGCGTTCAATGTCATTGAACAACCTTCAATGGCGTCAAGCAGGCGTTCAATGTCATTGAACAACCTTCAATGGCATCAAACAGGACACCTAAAGTGTCCAGCAACCAACTTGATAAATTCCAGATTTTACCGATGGCGTCAAGCCGACTTCGATGGCATTGAAGCCTGCTCGATGGCATCGAACCGTCATCGACAGACATGTTGATTTACAGATTTAAGACATCAATCAACAACATTTCCAACCCCAAAGGAAATCGTTCATTGAAGGGGCTTTAAACTTGGGCCTCATGGAGGCCCATTCAAGCACCAAAGAGACTTTTCTTCTAATGCTACCAATTGTGGATATATTGATAGTCAATTGGTTTTTTTGAATTCAATCCTAAAAGAGGCTTTAAATATAATAAACTAGACTAAAACTAGTGCAGAATGATTTACTCAATAAGCGAGTAAGTCTGTGGTTAACTTAAGTAAGATTCGTAGAGTAGGTGCGGCGGCTGGTTTAGAGCAAGCTTTGTTATTTATTTTTTTTGCAATGCTCAGAGATTTGGTGCAACCTTTCCCTTTTAAAGAAGATAATTAACTGCTTAGGTGATGCAGGACAATTAACCACTTGCTCTAAAAGCTCGAATTGATAGAGCATGGTGAATCAATCCCTTTATCTCATAGCTTAGGCGCCACATCCCATGGGTTAGGACCTCGACTAAACCCCCTCTGTGGGCCCTACATCACATGGTTTCCGCCTCACACAAGCCACCTACCTGACACGGGCCGCCCACCCCGAGTGTGCCCCTACATCCCACAGGCCACCCCACTCGAGCCCGGCGTGAAAATGCCCCGGCATTAATTACTAGGTGTTCCCAAGCTCAAGTAAAGCAGGGTTGGTGTCACATGGGCAGCCAATCTTCAAACTTTGCCCAGTAAATAATCATGAAAGCCAACCCCATGTAGCTGGGATGAGGCTATGACAATGATGAATGGATGAAGAAAACCACTCATATATGTTTGCATTGTATCCATGCCAATCTGATTACCAGTTTTTTTTTTTTTTTTTTTTTTCTGTTAGCTTGTTAGTACACCCCCACTGTCAGTTCACACTTCACTGTTAGCCACCCCCACTAGGGATCGATACCAAGACCTCAATGTTGAAATGAGCTATCTTTCACTCAGTCTACCACTTGAGCTATGGATCAGGGTGTGCCAATCTGATTACCAGTGCTCTCATGATATGCACAACTTTTTAGATTGGATAAAGGAAGAGTCTTCTTCTTCTTCTTTTTTCTTTTTTAAGGATTTGGATAAAGCCAGAGATGTTTGTGAAAGTTCAAAGTTATTTGGAAGATTGCTGCAGTGCTAGTTAGCTTGCTGATGCAGGAGTAAATTACCAACGCGACATATTAAAAGCATTTAATTATGATGAACATAGCTCAAAACGGAACATGAAAATGAATGAACCAACAGGCCTCTGCCAAAGAAACATGTAGAGAATTTCTATTCAAACACTCATCTCTGGACAATCAATCATTTATCTACCTGATAGTCCTTGAGACCTGCCTTCTCTAGTAACCTCTTAGAAGCAGTGGCCTCATCGCAGCTGCCATAAAAATAAATAAATAAAACCATAAGTCAATACCTTCGAAGCATAGAAGCAACAGAGGTAGCAAACAGAGGTCTTAAATATTGTGAAAAATACTTGGGCTACCTCCCATCCAAAACATCAGAAGCAAGGATGCAAAACCGGTCAACAAATTCACAGAATATTCGCCTTGTAGGATATCCCGCACAGCTTATCCTAATTGCCTCCATGACTCCCTAAAGTTAAACAGATAAGTCTCGACCTTGAATAAATGTAGCTGAGATGAGTAAGTAGCACAGACAGAATGTATGAATAAACCAAAAGTGAGAACCTTCATACCCCACATCGAAGCTGCTGTAGAACATTAGTGTTCTCGAAAATTGCTGGCTTGAGAAGATTATTGGGTTTCACACAGCGAATGTAGTGTGGCTCAGTGGCACTCAAAGTTTCTAGCAAGGCTTGCAGTTGTTGCTGCATAAACATAATAAAGGGCTACAGAACTGAAGGGGCTACGAGCAGTCAACAACATGTCTCAATAGACAAACATCAATATAATACCTTAAACCCTGAGCCTATTGATGAAAACTTTGATGATTTGGATGATTCCTCAGATGGAGGAGGAAAGAGACCCGAAACAAAGGAACAATTTGAGGCATTCAAGAGTGCTTGCTGCTCAGCAACAACATAATCTTTGTTCTTGTCTAAGAATAATTCCGTCTGGTATGTGACCTGCAAACAGAATGAAACATATTATGCATCAGCATGGATCTTGCAGTTCTAATGAATAAATATTAACTGTGCTATCCTCGACGGAATGTACTTACATCACCAGCATAGTGAGAAATTGTAAAGTTGGTGGGCGACAATTTCGGCTTGCTGAAGCGTTTATGTGTTTTAAATGTCTGGTACAGCTTTTGGGCAAATGTTTCATGTGTTGATCTTGGGAACATACTACAGAACAGATGCGTCGCTAATTTCATCATCTCAATCACCAAATATCATAATGACAAAAATCCACTGAGACTCTTAATGAAAAAGAAAAAGAAAAGGTAGTTGAACTGTCAATTCATATCCCGATACGTACCAAGCCTCATCCAAAAGAGCTATGATCCCACCAGGCTTCTGGAAGTCATTAAACAAAATGTTAAAGAAAAAAAAAGTGTGTACATATATATATATATATATATATATATATATGTGTGTGTGTGTGTGTGTGTGTGTGTGTGTGTGTGTGTGTGTGTGTGCGTGTGTGTGTGTATCTGGAACCACACCAAATATTGGCCATCTTTTTGAGCAATCGAAACATCCATGACATCCATCCAAAAGTAATGGACAATAGCAAAAGGAAATGGTACTAAAAATGTCGCTTTCATAACAGCCAATCAGCCTTTTTATTACACCAAAGGCAGTTTAGGGTCGAGAGACAATAAGCTCAGAAAAGTTGCCTGCAATGAGCAATCATCTCAGAACTTCCCGAGGCCTTTGCAGATTTGCATGTAATGCGACAACTTTTGAATGTATCAGGCATACTTGCTTTGAGAAATGAAAAATCCTCAATATGTGTTCCTTATTCGACCCAACTTCTTTACAAATGTTTATACAAGAAGTTACTTTCTCTTCTTCTTCTTCTTCTTCTTCTTTGACATGAAGAAGGACACATCAATTGTGGAGTGAAATCTAGCATAACAAGGGTTATTTTTGAGAAACCACAAGGTCTACTATAGAAGGTGATTCTTCTAGTGCAACATCCCGAGCAAAGAAAAAGATTGAGTCTCAAGTACTTGGAAAACAAACAAAAGATGTATGTTTCCTTCAATCAAATCCCATTAGTGAATATCTAGACATTTTATTACATAGAAATATCTACTCCTTGCTTGGTGTAATATTAATATTTCTTTTACTTCCGTTTAGTAAGTTTTTTATTTATAGAAAAACACAAGTCTTTTGCAGCAGATGAACTGTGAAAAGAAGAATTATTGAGTGCCATTCAAAGTATTGACAAGGAAGAGGGAGGCAAGCTTGCTAAAGGAAGCTGGGAGAAAGAGGGTCAAGAGTGACAACCAAGCCTCTGACAAGGGAAGAATTAGCATGGAGGTGGATATCTAGCCATAGGCAACATGGCTAAATAGGAGAGAGAATACAACATTTTTACCCTAAAATCATAGAAGGTTGGTGAAAACACATCCATAAGTTTCTTATCCAGGATTCATTTGTCAATAACACAAGTTTTTTTTAAAAAAAAATTATTGACTTCTATATAATGTCATACGCCAAAAGAGACTTTTTCAAAGATTGGCGCTTGATGGTATAACCTTCCATCAGCTCCTTGGGGAGATGGCAAAACGGCTTGGAAGGGGCATTGAGGAGGAAGCGACTCCGAAGGTCATGTGATGTAACATACTGTTAATAAGGTAGGTTAAAAAGGGGATTAATTTAGGCATTGGGATGCAATATCTAATTTCATTAAGGTAGTTGTATGTAAAATCCCTATAATTAAAGCAAGAAGCTTGTGATAGGTTTCCAGACATTTGTCTTGTTGCCTGCATTTCTCGACATTGGCATGCCTCTAGTATTATCTCCTTCCACATTAACTTAGTTTTTCGCCAGTTAAGAATGATAAGAAATTGCTTTTCTGCACAATAGATCTTGTGTATGATTGAATTCTTGAATTAAAAATAAAAAAATAAAAAAAATCAAATAAAACATTTACCACGAAATCAAGAGGTTACTACAATAAATGTGCCTTCCAGCATAATATTCAAAAAGTAAAAGTTAGATGATAAAAACTAATATTTTCTTGCATATGATTTACATCATTTGTCACTCGGTTGTTCAATGTTTTGCTTAGGTAAGTTATCGTTCACGTTAGTTGTAGTACCACAGTATATGCAACAGCTTTCGCACATAGACAACACTAACCTTTTCAATGAGATCTAGAACATCTTGATTATCGACAAATTCAATATAACTCCACTCAATTTCTTCTTTCGTATATTCTTCTTGCTCCATTTTAAAAACATGCTGTCCCAAAAGAATAACAATGAATCAAATTTTCTGATTAAAGATCAAGAGCTTGTTCGAAAACCAAACTATGCAAATCAGAGAAGTGAAGAACTTGGACAAGGAGTTCATAATGAACCTGATTGAAGTGTTGTTGAAGTTTCTCGTTCGTCAAATTGATGCAAAATTGCTCAAAACTGCACAAAACCCACAATTGTAAAAACCTACAATGAGAACCGTTTGGATCAAACATTAGGCCAGTTTGGGAGCAAGGAGAAGTTTTGTAAGGAAATCGATGTCCATGGAAATGGCCCTTTTCCGATGATAGGGAATTTGAAAATGATCCTTTCCCATAGACATGGATGTCGATGGACCTCCCGTTTCTAGGAAAGAGACCATTTTCATTTCTTGCTAGAACCTCATAATTTGATTTCCATTTCCTTTTCTAATGATTGGCAATTGAATTTTTTTTTAAGGAAACACCAAATGGCACCTATGAAAAACTCAAAGCAAACAAAGAAGGGATGACCATCTGGAAGCCGTGGCCCCAAAATCAATAGAAAGATTCCACCAAGAGCAAACAAACAGTTTGACTCGAGAGATAACAGTGGAGATCCCGGCTGAAATACCATTAGCTTCTGTTTCTTCATTTTCCAAACCACGGACATAATGTCGAGGCTTATCTCCACACTCTTTCTCCTTCATCTTTTCTTCCGCAAGTGGTGCCTCTCCTCTGCCTTCTTCCTCCATTTAATAGCCCAGGAAAGCACCTTCTCTTGCCCCAACTCCCAAAAATCAAACAGGTAATCTTTCTTGCTACATTATTCACCTTTTCAGTTTTTTTTTTTTCATGAATGGGTCATCAGTTTGGCACCTTTTTATCTTTTTCTGTCGAGAATAAAAATTGGATGGTTATGGACTAATTTTTGGTTTGTTCAATCCACCATCAAATTCAGCATACATATGTCAATCAATAGAGGTTTGAATGATTTGATCACTCTTTGGCTTTCTCCAAACTCCATTGATCCAAAACAGTATCAGAAAGTGCAAAATTCTAAAAAGAAAAAGTAGTTGGCCATCCTAGCCATGCTTCATGACTGCAATAGCTCAAGCCATCAGGATTACAATCAACCAGGGCTTCAAGGTCAGATTTTATTTCTTTTCCTTTTTCTGAGAGGTCAAGCGATTTTTATTTTTATTTTTTTGAAAGGTGATCATTTTAAAAGAATAACCATCTCCCACTACTTTTATTTCTAGAGTCAATCCCATAACATAAGATTTAGCCCTACTAAAAATCTCGGCAGCCCTCTCATTACAATTTGTGAAACAACAATTATCTCTCCTTCCAAATAAGCCAATTTCCAGCCAGCAAAAAGAGCCTCCAAACTGCCCTCTCTATCTTTCCCACTCCAACCCCATGCCATGCTAACAACAAACTTCCAATTGAGTCAAGCATCACCCACACCACCCCAAAAAAATAAAAAATAAAAGCCTTCCCAGATTCCTTTAACAAAGGGGCAATGGATGAAGAGATGATCGACCGACTCCCCGTCCTTGAAACACATCACACAAACATTCAAAAGCACCATCGACCTCTTACGTAAGAGGTCTATGGTGAAGAGAAAACAACACAAAGATTAAGAATCAATACCCTAGAAATCACAAAAGCCAAGAACAAGAAGATTCAAAAGACTCTAGAGAACAATTCTCAAATGGTTTGAGGATCAAAGCACGGGCTATTGGAAGTGTATTTGTATTCCTTTTTTGTGAGTGTGTATACATAGACTATATACTCTACCGTGCACCATATCTTTATATCAATATATGTTAAAAGTAGAGTTGGGCATCGAGTCGAGTCGAACTAAGTTAGGGCTGACCCGACTCGATCCGGTTTTGAAATAGGCCTGACCCAAACTCGACTCGACTTGGTACCGAGTCCAGCATGCCTAAACCAATCCGAGTCTGGGTCTGGCCTAGACTAATCTGGACTAAGTCCGACCCGGTCAAAAGTATCGAGTTGGTTCGAGTTGGCACTGATTCGGATCGAGAGATGAGGGAGAGAGGGAGGGAGGGAGTGGAGATGAGAGAGAGTAGGAGGAGGGTGGTGATGGTGGTGGGTGGTTGCCAGGTTTGGAAGAGAGAGAGAGAGAGAGAGAAGAGAGAGAGAGAGAGAAGAGGGTGGTGATGGTGGTGGGTGGTTGTCGGGCTTGGAAGATGAGGATGAGGGAGGGAGAGTTTGGGATTGGGTCGGGGTCGAGGTCAGGGTCGGGTGCGGCATATAGGTTAGAGATACTTAGAAATTAGGGTTTTTTATTTTATATATATATATATATATATATATATATATATATATATATATATATATATATATATATATATATCCGAATCCGAGTCGGCGAAGCCTACTCGGTTCGGATCGACTCACCCATTCGGTTCGGGTCGAGTCAGGCGAGTCAAGTCATCCCATGCCCAACTCTAGTCAAGAGGGGTGTTGTAGAGAAAATATACACCACAAAGTATGTTTCAAAAATAACCCATTTTCGAGGTTTTTGTCATTTCTCCTAATCAAAAGGATTTTTCTGAGAAACTTTTCCACATGGTTGGTTGGATTCACTGTTATCGACCATCCATACCCACGCTCGTCCAAAATGGCAAAGGAACCCTTACCTACTTCTCATGGCAACCGAGTGTCATAGTGGTGAGTAACTTCCAAGGGGCACTACAACTAATCCTTGCCCATTTCTCACCACACGTGGGTGGGGTGTAGCACATCACTTATAGGGAAAGCCCTAGCCAAAATCTCGTTGTGCATGGGTGCTAGTGCAGCGCATGCTTACAAGGAATGCCTACCATAAGCTTGAAATGTAAGATTGTTAAGATTCATAAGAAAAGGATGTGCCCAAAGTATCACACCGGCTACATGGTGTACCCACCCAAGTTTTGGTCCAATTTTGGCATTCCAATTTTGGGGTCTCCTTTCATCCTAGTGGTGTCCATCAAATGAATGGATTGGATGCCATACACAAACCCCAATAGACCCCACAAAATGTGTAGGGTATTAATGGTGGGCAACTTAATTCAAATTGTTTGTTGTGGTGTGGCCCTCCTGAATTTTAGATTGGTCTCATTTTTTGGGTGCAAAGCCAAACACGAAGTGTTTCACCTGATAGAAGGTATGGATCTCCCCACGTTAGTCACACCCCAATATACCTATGCAACTCAGGCTAGAGATGCTACAATTTTTGTTCCCTTCTTTGTTATGAAATTAAGTGCATTCCAGCTCTTTCTCAGGATCCAACTATTTGCATAAGAATTCAACTAACGCTAAGAAAAAAGAGTAGGGAATAGTATTAATTGGTTAAACACGCTATGATCATAGCTTGTTAGTGGCGAGTCCAACACGAAACATTCCATGCCACTAGCATTACTCTAATGCAAACAGCTTTATGATGCACGCCAAACAGACCCTTAGGGGAATAACATCTAGGCAAATGATGAATATTGACCTCTCTTTTGGTACCCCCATTGGTTACTAGGTTGAAGTCAAGTCTTAGTGATTATTAATTTTATTTTTCCTAGCTTAGTTGTTGGATTCTTGAAATTGATTGGATTAGATCAATTTTTCAAGTTGCAAATACACCGATTTTCAACCATTCCAAATGCTTTTGCTGCATTCGACTCCGTTCTTTTGTCATTTGTGTTGTTTTTGGATCAAATGGAAGCACTCGAATTGCATCAATTGGTATGGAGGAGCTGATGTGTGGGGGACTTATAGTTCGGAATGCTACCTAAAAGGGTACCTAGTTAGAGCCCAAGAAGATATGGACCAAACACTCCCCTGGAGAAAGAAATACCAAGAACAGCTGAAAGGTTAGATCAGTTGATGAAAATCGTATCATGTTGAGAGATATCAGGAAGTAGTATGGATGTGATAGGAATAGTTCTAACGGAGGCAAAATTAACTTAAACCTTTCCATTAACATGGGGATCCAAAAAAACATAGAAAATGAAATCAATATCGAAACCAAATCCATGACTGCAATCATGATAAGGATCAACTCATCGGGCGATTGAACGAAGTTATAATTCAGGCATTAAAGTAGAAATCCTTAAATTCATTGTCATGGGGAAGACTTATTGGATTGGTTATCCAAGGTTGCAAAGGTTTTAGAGTATGTAGCTTACTAGAAGATTAATTATATATTAACTCATTATACCAAAAGCATCCGTTTGGAACTTCCTTCTAATAATAATTAAAAGTGCTTTAAGTGTTATGATCTATTGTATTCTTAATTTTCAAAAATTGGAACTTCTAAAAATAATCAAAAGCGCTTTAAGTGTCATAATCTATTGTATTCTTAATTTTCAAAAACCTGATTGGATTTATAATTTAAAGTGTTGGAAGGCAAAGAGGAGGCTTGTGTAAATGTAACAACATTAATTTATAATTTAAAGTGGCTGCACAAGAGGAGATTCTTCCAGTACTCAAAGTGGCAATCGAAGTGATTTTTGAGAGGGATGAGCAATAAAGTGGACTTCAAGTGATCTAAGATCCAAAGTAATAACTGTTTCTAGAATAATCAATACAGACCACATATTTTCCAAGCCATTGCCCGGATGGTTAGCATCATTCAATCAAAGTAATTTTTGTGACACTTGGGGAATCAAAGGTGGACAGTGGACCATACAGGATGGACAATGACATAATCTCTCTAGTAAAATAAATATGGATTGTCCCTTTCCAAGCCTTCCACTTCCGAAACATTCATTAAATGGCTAGGATCATCTAATTAAAGTGGGTTTTAAGAGAGATGAGGCAATCAAAAGGGGGACACATGATTGAAGATCTCAATCAATTATTGGACATTTTTCCAATATGGTCAATTGGGACCAACCTTTTCCTTGGCCATTAGGATGAAAACAAGGTTTCCTTTTGATGGTATGTATCATTTCTACAATTGGGAAAACTATGTGATCCAGACCATTGATGTAATGGGTCCATCATGGATGCACCTATAGACACCCCACCCTTGATAGGGGAAATCTACATTGCTTGATCTGAACCAGCAAGGGAAGCCGACTATGAGAGAATATAGATCCACATACCAGTCAAACGAGAGTTACCGATTAAGAACACCTTGGGATTCAAGTTCAGTGCAATAGCAAGAATCCAATTCCCACTATCTGTTACCGAGCTCGAATCCCCAGGTTTCTTGTCTAAGGAGAACCTGAGGATTCGATCTTTGATAGCCCGCATAAATCCAATTATCACCAATGGCATTTGGATTCCCACCGGCATCTATATAAGAGGAGGTTCAAGCATCGTTCGAAAAAGAAAAGGGGGAGAGAGGTCATCCTTGGTGAGAAGAGAAGCTTTGAGCAACTAGAGCAGCTGGAAGGGCTAGTGGAGAGAGGAAAGGAGAAGAAAATAGAAAAGAGAGAGAAAGAGAAGAAGAAGAAGAGATTCAAGATTCCCAATGGTTCAAACCATGTGGAGTAAAGGCTGAGTTCAAGATATCCGATCATCTTTGACATCTAGAGAGTCAGGTCTCTCAGATTTCCCCTCACATCTCCACACACACCGCAATCATCCACGATCACCAGTCACATCTTGCTTACATTAACATCTACTGCATTTTTCTTTTATTTTATTTTACTTTCCTGTCGCCTCCTCAATCATGATCAATGTCGAGTGCTCCACCTTCATTGTCATAATTCTAGTTGAATACCTCTTATTTTTTGTATATATTTTTAGAGCTTAAGCACTCCCTGAAGAAAATATCAAACCCTGTAGAGTTCGTACTTTGGTACGGGCAAAGAAGAGTGCCTAAAACCTTCCTTCTTTGTCACCGAGCCTATAAGACCCGAGGCCCCGCAATCTGGTTCGTACACTGGATAGTCGTTTGTTGTAGGTCCATTGGCCCCTAGAATGTTTTAACTTGATCATAATGTTTTTCTATTATCGAGTCGCAAGCTGTATTTCAACCCGATGTCCGAATTTTAAGATACAGACTTAAAAGTAAACAATCTGAGAAATGACACTTATGTCCTTATTTTATCTGGCAGAGCCCCACCATCGAGTTTTCAAAATCTGTTAGGTCCGAGAGCCTAACCGTTGTGACCGTAGTCGAGTTACGGAGTTAATGGCGAAAACGGCATGTTAATAGGACACCCGGATTGTAAGTTTTGAATAGATATGCACATGTATATTTTGCTAAAATAAATTAAATAACCTCGATGTTTTTAAAATCCTTGGAATACGTTAGTTCAAATTACTTAAATAACATTGGTATATGGTTACCATAAGCTTACACTTCTTAAAACAATCACAAAATACCTCCTAAACATAAACATAAAAACATAAAAACACTCTTTCAATATCCCATTTCTAGCACTTTCTTTCTTGTTGAGTGTGAAGTTGAGAAGAAGAAGAAGAAAAGGAAATAGAAGCTGAGGTTGAGAACCAAACCTCTGATAGTTACAGGTGAGTGCATAGATTAGGAGCACGCATATGTGTACGTTGGGGTTTCCTTGAAAATCTTATCGCTGAATTTTTATTTAGGATTAGGTGAATGCTGGAATTTCTGTTTTAAGGTTAGATTATTGCTGGATTTTCTATTTTAGGGTTAGGTTATCGCTGAATTTTTATTTAGGGTTAGGTGAATGCTGGAATTTCTGTTTTAAGGTTAGATTATTGTTGAATTTTCTGTTTTAGGGTTAGGTTATCGCTGAATTTTCATTTAGGATTAAGTGAATGCTGGAATTTCTGTTTTAAGGTTAGATTATTGCTGGATTTTCTGTTTTAGGGTTAGGTTATCGCTGAATTTTCATTTAGGGTTAGGTGATTGCTGGAATTTCTGTTTTAAGGTTAAATTATTGCTGGATTTTCTGTTTTAAGGTTAGGTTATCGCTGGATTTTCATTTAGGGTTAGGTGATTACTGAATTTACTAATCTAGGGTTAGGTTATTGCCGGATTTTCTGAAGGTTATTGCTGGATTTTTCAGAATTAGTTAGTGAGATTATTAATGGAAGGTTGGATGATAAACATGAGTTAGTTTTGTTTAAATTCATACGAATTGCCATCGGTTTCTCGTTGTCCCTTACAAAGTCCGCCCACTACCTGTTTGACAAAACGTTTAAAAGAATTATCCTTCCTCCTTTTGATGTAGTTAATTCTTGAGAAAAAGCATGCTTGTGGCATGAAGTCTTATAGCGGAAGGAATTCCGGATTGGAGTTAGATTGGCTAAGTCATGTGCAGATCATATGCATGGTTCATAGTTGATGTATCATTGTATGATTGAGAGTGAATGATTCATATCATGGTATGGTGATCATAGTGGGTTGTGTTGCGACCAACGATGTGTCTATGATTAGTATGTGAACCGTCTAAATACAGGATGCATTACATGAGACCCCTATGAGAAACTTAAAATTCACGAGGAGAACACATGAAGAAGGTCATCATTTGCTTGTCTTGAAAAACATGATATATTGTGCTTATGTGTGAACTCATGCATACATGCATACAGTAATTGTAAATGCGATGAAACATGCTTTGTTATGACATAAGTTAGACACCACACCGAAAATGTGTAATTCAACAGGACATGATTAGAGGGTCCATGGGTGAAAGTCCCTAAACCCCGATTGGTACCATTGAGAGCAACCAATGCTTAGACCGGGTGGAAGAACAGAGCGTTGGAATGCCGAAATACCAAAGTAGGCAACAACTCCCACCAACGCGTGTCGATTGGTTGAGAGGTTTGACCTGACCTGCTTATGGGCAAGCAAAGATAGGTTGTGTGTGACGAGCTCGTAAATTGTCCGCTATCGTTTTGCCAGGCGACTTATGACTTCTCGCTGTTAGGCAGATAGTGAGGTTCAACACAAGTGAATTAGACTAGTTCAGCCCGTGAACTATGTAGTCCCACCTCTGTAGTTGACCACGGTGGAAAAGTCTATACAAGTGGGTAGCAATCATATGCGAGTCTCACCTCTGTTTCAAACCTTGGTGATCCAATTGGGAAATGTGGAAAGTTATGGAAACGTTGAATGAGTATGTATGGTACAAGTGAGTAGAAGTCCCACCTCTGTATATAAAAATGACTTGGAACATAAAAAGTGGCATAATGCATTGTATCTTTATTTTATTGTTATCGATCCAGAAAGCCTGTGCATTATATGAGCATGACATGAAACATGCATTTTTAGTGCACACACGCACTCACTGGACTTAGTGGCTCAAGCTTTCCTTTCTATTTTTTTTACAGGTGAGAGTAGGGAGCTGCAGGAGTAGAGGCTACAGACTCCAATTGTCCCTTTTGTTTTGTACATATCAGTGTATATATTTTTTTGTAATACCCTGAATATGTACATTAGGTATAGTAAATATGACATGGTTTATGTTTTGGTTTTGCCTTGATGTGCTCAGTTGTACACAGTAATATATGTTGAATATGATGAAATTTTGAGAAATGATACGTGTTTGTCGTCTTTACTTTTAGAAATCCTCCTTGTGGAGCCCCGCTTATGGGACTTAGTATGTAATAGTTGGAAGTCCCAAAATCGGAGTTCTACGGAGGCTGTCAACCAAAATTTAGTATATAGTGATCATGGATTACCAACACTAGATTTAGGGTCGTGACAGAGCCCCTTTCTCAAAATCCCCAGCCACACACCAGTGTTTCAAATAACGCCTGTAACGTAGTGGTAGCATACGCTACGTAGAGTAGCATGGCCATAGCACTACGTAGCGTTCCAAATAACATAGATCCTCTGTAGCGTACACATAAATCCCATGTAGAGTACGCTACAGGGGTCGTAGCGTACACTATAGCTACGTAGCGCGTAGCCTCTGTAGCGTAAGCTACAATGTATATTTTTACTAATTTATTTTTTTCACGTTTTCTTTGTTTCTAGTGTTGAGGAATGTGACACTTACATTATACTTAATACTTTTAACCTATGGGATTTTTATTTCTTTTCATAGTTGTGACTTGTGGTTTTAATTAAACATTATTAATTAAAGTGGTTTGTTTAGAAAGTTGTTGACATGATAATTATTTGATTTGGCTTATATATGTGGATTGGCTTTTGATAAATGATAACTAATAACTTTTTTGAACATGCTTATAATTGATAAAATGAATCATCTTTTAGGCATTTTTATATTTTTTTTCATTTTTTTCACTATTCATTATATTTGTCCTATTTTTAAATTAAAAAATAAAAGTATCGTGTAGCTTACGCTACACACTACGTATTTACGCTACACGCTATAGAGGGCAAAGCGCTACGCATCACGCTACCGCTATTTAAAACACTGCGGCGCAGACTAACCACAAGGGTCATTCTAGTTGGGAAGTCTATGATTCCCCAACATTTGCGATGTTTAGCCGACCATGGAGATTTACTAGATAGTGGCGACTTCAAGTCAATCATACCATTTTCTCGAGTCAATATCACACGAGAGGAAGCCGGAGTTGTGTGCATGTGTAAGCAAGAGTGTATACATACCATGACCTAAAAATCTCCATAGTTGTTCATTTGATGGGTCACACCACTAATGGATGATGCCAAAAAAAATATTCCTAGTGCGAAGATTCTAAGTCATGGTCCATCCACCAAAATCTCCCTGAGTGGAAGATAATAGCTATAGATCCTAGCAAATATGTGAATGATTTCACTATAATCAATTTCATAAATAATTGGTAAGCAAACAATTAAAATTTTGGAATTGACTAATCTATTTAGAATTGACTAAAATGTGAGTGCTTTTTAACAATAGGATAATAGATTATAAATAATAATAACTTCAAAACTTAACTTTTGTCTAAACAAGGCCTAAAATGGGTGAAGCTCATTGTATAAAATTGTCAAGATACACTTTGATCTAGTGGGATAAACTAATATTTAGAGTTTTTTGAACAACACACAAGATACACTTTGATCTAGTGGGATAAACTAATATTTAGAGTTTTTTTAACAACACATGGAAAAAAAGAATTTTTAGTTTTGAATAAGACAAAATGGGATTTGAACATTCCTACAAATTATTGTTCTCAAAATACTTATTGGCATTCCCAAATTCTAAAAGAACGCAATAAGCGAGTGAAGGACTGTGCATGGGAATTTTATACATTTCATAGGTGGATTTGAACATGTAAATTGCATAATTAGAGATACATTGAGATTAGGGCACTCTCACACCCCTCTCTCTAATTTATATTAACAGACTAATAAGAGAAGACATACGGTAGTCCACAAGACCACCCAAAATACAATATTCCCACTTCAACACTCTCCCTCAAGCTGGAGCATAGATATCTGTCATGCTCAGCTTTGAACATAGTAAAGAAATTGTGCATATGGTAATGCCTTAGTGAGGATATCTGCAACCTGTGATTTGGACTGAATATAGGTTGTGGAAATCTCCTTGGAAGTGATCCTCTCAGATGAAATGGCAGTCAACTTCTATGTGCTTATTCCTCTCATTGATTTCAAGATATCCCAATAGGCTGAAACTATCAGTCTTACAGGAAACCACCTTCAAGGATATTTTCCATCTAGTGACGTGGACTAGTTAGCCTTAAAGGTAGAAGATATCAAATTCCGAAATTCGATTAAAAAACTCCGTCAAGAACAAGAGAAATGCACCAGAAAAACTATGGCACAGTTACTAATCATGTGCACCCTAAGTTCCTTTATAATGGGGGTAAGTAACCCTTCATCACACAAATGTAGAGGATTTCCATGCAGTTCATTGCAAGGACATGGCCTCTTGAAATGATGAACACAAAAAAGCATATCAGTTAAGCACCTGTTTGTCTTGAAGCTCTCAAATCCATAAATATCCAGTACTCCGATTAAGAATTTTGAATTGCAGTCTTGACCTATCGAACTATTAATCTTATTCACAAGCCTGCAGCAACAAGCGAATCGATGGATGAGCGAGGTCCAAAAACACAAAACAATGTTCAAAAACATATTTAAACTGAAATGATAAATAAATAGAAGGTTAATGTGTCCTAACCTCTCCCACCGGAGTATATCAGAAAACCAAATCATAACTTACCAATCAAATAGTTTTGAATATACAATTTTCGCCAAAGCATCTCTACTGAGTGTTGCAGATTCCACATCAAGATTTTTCGTAATGGTCTCATCGCGAGTTACAATCACACGCTTGCATAAGGAATCTTCAAGAGCTTTCACATCACACCTGAACAGAAAAATGCAGATAAAGTCTTGCACTTCTCTCATTGTGCGCATCATTGACACACTTCAAGTTTTCAGAAAAGAGAGAGAGAAATCATAGAAGTGACCACTTGCATGAAAAGCTCTGCAGCAGTTCTTAGATGGAACCAAGATGTTTCATCTTTAGGCTCCGATGAATCTGCATCTGCTCCTTTTGAAAATTCAACATTGCCTAGATGGAGAATCGCAGCTAGTACTCTGAAAATTGCATCCTGGAGAGAGAGAGAGAGAGAGAGAGAGAGAGAGAGAGAGAGAGATTCAGTACAGGTCTCCATACTCCACAAGAGGCCCCATGAGAATTAACTCTGAAATTTTTTTTTTAAGAAAAGAAAGTGTACCTGCTCATCATGACTTATTCCCACAACATCCATCGCCCTCCTAGTTGCCAAGTATTCCTTAGAATCATCTACCCCATCTAACTCATAGCAGTTTGATTGATTTAGATAACGAAATGTTCTTGGATTACCCAATTTGTATCTCTCAATATCCTGACAGCAAGAGATCAAGCAAAAGAAAATTAAAAATAAGAGCCATATAGGTCATTCTCAAAGTTTATGCACATTAACCGTTCATTTCACTTTAATTTAGAGAAATTCGGTCAGGAAAACTGCTGGAAGTGGAAGTAAGCACATAGAACATATGTTCTTCAAATGATGCATGATTTGATAGAGCGCTTACCACCGCTGGGAATCACACTTAAATATTTTTATCCTTGTTGTTCAAAAATGTTTTGCGCGTCATTCTAAATGTTTTGAATGGCATTCTACAATGGGTGACATGTAATGTGGAAGACACCTTCTAATTTTACAGGAAAGCTTTGGATACAGCAGGCCAATAACACACCATGCATGACAAAGAACTGTTTCTTGAATGTGCCAGGGAATGTGTCTCTCTGACAACACCATATGGTGTAGGCCATGGTCACATTATTCTCCCGTCCAGGTGTCAAGGCATATGCTTGCCTCATGAAATTAGTCAGAAAAGCAGGCAATGTGGCACCCTGGAGACATGGCACTTGTTTGTCTTTATTTAAAAAGTTTGTAAGTTCATTTTGGCACTTTCCACACCATTTAGATACTGCTTTTTGGGGCATGGCATGCACCATTTTGCTCAACATCTTCTGCTGGTTTAAAAATGGACTGAATTTGTCTAAGAAAATGACCAAATGAACTTTTAACTTTGAAGAAAAACAAGACCCACACAAATTCACTAACGTGTGGCACATTGACCTCTCATTTTCTCCATGAAGAAGAATTAGGAAACAGCAGCTCATAGACCATATACCTCTGGTGGTGCTGAACAAAGCATGTAGAAACAGTGGTAGTTTCTCTCAGGATCAGATACTTGACAGACACGAGATCTTTCAAGCAAATAAGTTCTGATGGCTGCTCCTGAAATCCTCCCCATCTGGTCGAACTGAATCTCAACAAACTTACCAAAACGGCTGCATATTTTATAGCATCCAAGAAAGTGTAACTTAAGCCAATAAACATGCCATATGATAGAGATAATGCAACAAAATCAAGAAACTTGCATAATAGGTGTCCCCACCTGGAGTTATTATTCCTGAGAGTCTTTGCATTGCCAAATGCTTCTAGAACAGGATTGGACTGCCAAACAGAAGAAAAGCAAAAAAAAAACTCATTAAAATCATATGAAGTATGGATGTGATAATTAGTAAAATCAAAGTTGTTAACAGAAGCAACAGAATCTCACAGTCCAGTGTAATAGTTCTTTTCTTCTTTTTCGGACTGCCTTCTGTGAAATGTAAAATAAGTAACCCTCTCACCTCGAGTACTTTCTGCTCCACACTTCGCCCCTCAACTGCTGCTGCTCTCCCTCCCATGTAAGCAAGATAATGCATAAGCATTTTTGTGCTTTCTGTTTTACCTGCTCCACTTTCACCACTCACTAGAATAGACTGGCTTATCCCCTCATTCATCATTAGTCTGCACTCAAAGAAATGAGCTTTATCTTTGTGATTTAAATAAGAAACCCTTCAGTCCTTAGATCTGACAAAGGAAAGGGCAGAAAGTACCTATATGCAGCATCCGCAATAGCAAAAGGATGAGGGCTTAGCTCACCGAAGGCTGCCCCTTTGTACCGTGCCATCATGTGGCTGTCATATAGTTGAGGCAGTCTTTTAAAAGGGTTTATAGCAATCAAAATACTTCCAGTGTAGGTCTGCACCACCATTAGGTCCATTAGAAACACTATTCTGCGTATGTTTGTAAATCCAAAAAGAACAAATAACACGTTCAAGGTCTAGTAGTTCATGCCCACACCCATGCACATACACGAGAACACTGAATGTTCAAAAATGATATACCCAATCAATTGGCACTCCCCCAGTTATCAACTGGGCCCACTTAAGGACAGACAGCAAGCACAAATCTTCTTTTTTTTTGACCGCAGGGCAAACATAGACCATTGGCGGCATCTTTCAAAAAAAAAAAAAAAGCATAGATCATTGGTGGAAGTGAAGATCCAAATTATGTTCTCTGGTAAATACTTACATAAATTTCATCCATGTCATATCTAGATTTTAAGTTCTGCAGGACCCCTGGTTCATGCAGATAAGAAAGCTTTGTCATGTCATCCACACCACAACGTGGTGCTTCAGCATCTTTAGGATGGACATTGGATGCGTTAGCTACTACCTGAAATGAGAGCAGTGAACAGAATATCCATAAATCTAAGCACAAGTATCCACATCCTTAAAATCTGGGAAGACGATAGGCTGTGAAGAAATTTTGAGGGAACAACATTTTTCAATTTGTTTATCAGTCCATGAACAAACAATTCTCAAGTCAACAACAGGAAAGCTTTTGTGGTTGAATTCCAGATGTTCTCAAGATAGAAGTTCAAAGTGGAAAGTAGAGCATCTATTCCTCAAAAAGACACAAGTAACATAACAAAATGACATTGTAACTTAAACATGGACAATTTGGAAGAAGGTAGCATTGGACAACAGCTCACGAGGAACTTGAGCAGTTAAGTTCAGTATTACGAAGCACGCACCGTCTTCTCATTTGAACATCTGATCTTATATTCTTCCCCACTGACCTCCAATACTTCCCCATCTATCCAAAGCTCATCAGGATCCTCCACCCAAACAGGCGATCCTACTGCTATTTTTACTGGAGCAACCTGCAAAGAACAGTATCAGCAGAGTCAGCTACATTAATACGATCTCTAGACAAATCTAGACTGCCAAAAAAAAAGCACCATATGCATGCAAACAACTATGAAATATTGAACTAGAAATACACGTGCAACCAATTTTATTTTTTTTAAAAGGCTATTTATACAGTCATTTATAGCAGAGTTCTGCATAACTGTTTGCATTCATCGGATGTTTACCAAGACCACTGGTTATTACATCATTTCTCAAGATTGATCTCAGATGAGTCATCAAATGTATATGATGTAGTTGCAATTTAACTATTGGTGACAAAGATACATTGGATCAACTACTTAGCTGAACTCCCAATATGTAAGCTTATTATGATCATTGGAAGAGCTGATAACATATCAATAGAGCACTTAAACCAGTATCAACTTCTTAGAGAAGAAATAGCCATCGGGTCCATTCCTCGAGACAGCTTTTATGGTATCATATCCTACATTTGGAGCTATTTCTGAACTTAACCTACCCTACATATCTATTTTGAGTTTATCAAGGCCTTCCTCGGGAAAATGACTGAAAACGCCCCTAATGTCACAGCTTATGCAATGTGTGTGTGCACGCATGCGTGCCAATTGCTTCAATTCCCATTCCCAAACAGAGAAAAGCGTTGACATGGCCTTAATGGATGTTCAGTTTCAAATGTTGAGACCATCCGAAAGCATTTTCATTGACAAAAGTAGTAATGATTAACATCTACAGAATAAAAATTGCGGTCACAGGAGTTCAGCAAAAAAATTATCAAAATCCACGACAAAGTGAACTAATAACCAAATGGATTATACTTGATCACAGCTACGAAGCAGCTGCTCTTCGATTTCCAGCGCGACAAGAAGCAAACAAGACCCAAACATGAAATGCGAAAGAGCAGAAAAAGGAATTAGGCATGAAATCAGAATATCCACACGAGCTCTGCCAAGTGTGAAATACAAACAGAACAATTCATCGGCCATGATGACATCACATTACACATTTCGAACAGAAATTGTCAATTCCGACCAGTATTTCCCAAACCAAATTACACGAAAATGCAGGGGCAAAAAAAGGAGATGAAGAAGAAGAACCTCAAAAGAATCCCTACGATTGGACAATGAAATCCATCATCAGAGACGCAAGAACCTCGCAAATTCATCAACAAAAGAAAGAAAAGGGGGGGACAAGACAATGCACGAGACGAAATTCATACCATTTCGAACCTCGATTCAATCGGAATCTCAGCCGCCTCCTGATCCGCCCTCAATTACCTTCCCCGCCTTGAAGATCGCATCGGGATAACCAATATAAGAAAATTTTAAGAAAAAGGAATGAAAAATCCAAAAAAAATAAAATTAAAATCAAATCGTAGAAAGTCTCCCGCCTTTGAAACCCTATAAAAAATGGAGCGGGAAATGGAAAGAAAATAAAAAGAGGAAAAGAAGAAATGGAGAAATGTCTGATTTTTTCCCTCCTTCCGCAAAAATGAAATGTCAGGGCTCTCTCTTTCTTTCTGTATTTTTCATTTCTGCCCTTTCCGTTTAGGTGGAATTACAGGAGTGTGGGAGAGGTGCCCTTCTTCACCAGCCCGATTGCCGAAAACCGGCCTGCGTGAAGACGAAACCTCTGCAACCTCTTCTCACCTATTTTTGCCTGAGGTTGGCTTGCATGGCGCGAGCCGCAAACGGTAGCTATTCGCTCCATCAACCGTCCACGTGTCTCAAACTGGCCGGACGTGGATTTTCATGCAAAAGTCTTTCGCATAAATATGCCCCACCATGATTTATGGGTTTGATCCACACCGTCCATCAACTTTTTCGAATCATTCTAGAGCATACGCCTAAAAACGAGGTATATGTAAAACTAAAGTCTGCCGCATCATAAAAACCAATGGAAATTGAATGAAACTCAAGTCGACTATTAAAAACCTTTTGGGCCATAAAAGTTTTGGATCAAGATGATCTTTGTTTTTTACATCTGGCCTATATGACTTAATACACAGATTGGATGTCAAACAAACAGTATAGTGAACCTCAGGAGAATTTTCATGGTGCATATCCAATCGCCATTGTTTTCCTGCGGTGTGGTTCACCTAATATTTATATACCTCTCATTTTTTAAGGAAGCCGTGAAATGATCGGTAAAAATGGATGAACGGAATGGATGATACACATATATCATGATGGGGCCACGTAGCACCGACTACCAGCAACGGGGTTGGTGGCAGGATAGATACGTGTCGTGGGAAGACGAGCGCCTGCGCTCCTCGAGCTCCGAGTTGTGCGAACGGTTCAAGGGAGATCAAAGTTACACGGGCTTACAATGATGTATTTATTATATCCACAACGTTCATCCATTTTCCGAGATAATTTTACAGCATTAGCCAAAAAATAAATTATATCCAAAGCTCAAATGGACGGCACCAAAAATAACAACGGGACAATGATTTTTACCGTTAAAAATTTCATAGGGCCCACCATAATGTTTATTTTCCATCCAATCTGTTCATGAGGTAAAAAATACCTGAATGAAATTTCATATTGATCCAAAACTTCTGTGACTACAAAAAGGATTTCAATGGTAAACGTCCAATCCCCCACTGCTTTTTGTAATATGGTACACACTTGATCTATAGATCTACTTTATTTTTCTGCTCAAGCATTAAGATGAGCTCGAAAAATGTGACCCACAGAACTTACCGACGATACATCAGCTACATAGCTGGTGTGTGGTACACCAGCCAATCCGCTTCCGTCTGATAACGCGGATTTCCCGCGCAGTACGCGGATTAGCTACTGACAGGTTGATCGGCGATAATTGCCGTGAAGTGACGTCACCAAATTATGTGGGACCACCGTGATGTATGTGTTATATCCATACCGTACATCCATTTGGTGATATAAATTTAAGGTATGAGCCAGATTATAACAAGTCAGATCCAAAGCTTGAGTGTACCCTATAACCGAAAACAGTAGAGAGAGTGCTGTCCACCATTGAAAATTTATAATGGCCACAAAAGTTTTCAATCAAGCTTAAATTTGTGTTTTACTTTCTTTCATGAGAGTCTTAACTTATGAGCAAGTTGGATCAAAGATAAACATCATAGTAGACCTTAGGAAGGTTTCAATGGTGGGTGTCACTCTTCCCACTGTTTTATGTGGTAGGGTCCACTCCAGATTTTTATTTACTCATTCTTTGTCTAATGCCCTAAAATGGTATCATTTGGATGGTGTGGGACGGCGATTTCCTGCGAAAGCCTTTTGCAGGAAGTTCCTGTGCTGGGATGCTAAGTGGGGTCCACCGTGATGTTTATGATAAATCCATCCCGTCCATTCGTTTTCCGAGATCATTTTAATACATTCAACCAAAAATTACGTGGATTCAAAACTCAAATGGGCCACACGAGAGGAAACAGTTGTGATTCAGTCACCACCGTTGAAACATTTTTAAGGCCACAAAAGTTTCTTATCATGCTAATGTTTTTGTATTTTCACTTCATCCCAGTGGGAATGACCTTATAAACCATTGGATGGCATATAAAAATCAAGGTGGAGCCCAGAAAGGTTTCAACGGTAGAAAACTATTTCCCCAGTTTTCCCTCTCGTATGGTCCACTTGAGTTTTGAATCCACATCATTTTCAGTCGAATGTCATAAAATGATCTCGGAAAACGGTTGGACGGAATGGATTTATCACAAACATCACGGTGGACCCCACTTATCATCCCAGCGCGGGAACTTCCTACGAAAGGCTTTGGCAGGAAATCTGCGTCCGATGGTGCGGATACAACACATAAATCATGGTGGGTCCATGAAACTTGGTGACGTCACTTTAGTAGCGAGTCTCGCTACTCGATCAGTAATTATCTAATCTGCCGGAGTTCGTTCATTTTAGGACATGCGAACAATAATAAAATGTATCAAAATTTTAAATGGGCTACACGATAGGAAATAGTGGGGACTTTTTACCACCATTAAAACATTTATATAGCCACAAAAGTTAAGTTTTGTATTGGTTTAAGTTCACAATGTCTTCACTTCATCTCAGTCAAAATGACCTTATAAACAGTTTTCATAGAATATAAACATTAAGCTGGAGTCTAGCAAGGTTTTAAGAGGACATTCCTTTCCTCACTATTTCATCTTGTATGGCCTATTTGAGTTTTGGATACTCCTCATTTTGGTTGAATGCCCTAAAACGAATTCGAAAAACGGATGGACGTGTTAGATTTCTCACAAACATCACAATGGGCCCCACCCAAAATCCTTGCGCTAGAACTTTATGAAAAAGGCTTTCGTTAGGATATCCGTGTCTGTCCATATGCCAAATTTATTGTTAAAGTCTCTTTGTAGAATTCCCTGTACTGGAAACGTAGGTGGAGCCCACCTTCATGTTTGTGAGAAATCCACCCTGCCCATCAATTTTATGAGTTTATTTTAGGATATGGGATCGAAACTAAGGTGGATCCAATAACCAAGTGGGCCCAAAACATGAGGATTAAACGTCCTGATTTGAAATATATTTGTGGAGCAACATAAATAATTTATCTATTTTTTATGAATAACGATATTTTAATTTTCTCTTAATTACTTTAATTTATTTAAGTTAAATAAAATAATTTTATTTTCATTTAATAAAAAATAATTTCTCTATAATGTAAAACATTTCAAAACAAAATAAGGACAAATGCATCAAATTAACGCATTCCAGACATTTCATATGTTTGTTAACAAACACGTTGTTTTAATTTCAGTACTTAATTTTCAGACTTTTACCATAATTACTAAACAAGTTTTTTTTAATTCAGTATTCATATTCAGGTTTCAGATTTCATATTCAGGCTTTAGACTTCAGGTTTAACAATCGGTCCTGAGTGGTCTTAGATAAAACATATACATCATAGTGGGTCCGCCGGAGCCCATTACACGAACTTCCGTCTGTTCCTGGTTGGATATTATCCAATTTGCACCAGGCTGGTATGCTGGGTGGGGCCAACATAATATTTTTAAGAAATCTACTCCGTCCATTCGTTTTTCGAGATTATTATAGGACACGTCACAAAAAAAAAAAGGTGGATCAAAAACTCAGGTATGACACACAAGAGGTAAAATGGAAAATAAAAAATAAAAAATGACTACTGTTGAAATCTTCCTCAGCTATATTTAATGTTTATATATGCCATCCAAACCGTTTTTAAGGTCATTCCCGCCTAGACAGAAGAAAATACAAAAAGCTTAGCCTGCTAAATTTTTATGGCTATATGAATGTTTCAATAGTGGTCTTTGAATCCCCACTGTTTCCTCTCGTGTGGCCCACTTGAGTTTTGGATCCACTTCATTTTTTATCCTATGTCCGTAAATGAGTTCTCAAAACTGATGAACGGGGTGGATATCTCACAAAATGATGTGGGCTCCACACAGCATCCCAGCGCAGGAACCCCCTGCGGAAGGCTTTGGCAGGAAATCCGCGTCCATCCGCGCCCACCGTCACCCTCGACTGTTTTAAAACCGTCAGTAGGTCTTGACAAATCTGCGCCCCACCGAATCCATTGAGTGTCTTATTATTAGGGGTCCACGGAGGAAGGGACCTGAATCCGCTCCGTCCATAAGATGCAACTCGTAAAGATCACCCTATCTGCAAAATATCAGGCGGACCCAAAGCATAGGTCGGTCACGCCACAGGGAACAGTTGGGATGGGGCACCACCATTAAAAACTTCCATACTGTGTGTGGGATCTACCGTATATTTAAATGTCATCTAATGCATTCATAAGATGCAACCAACAAGGATGGATGGACACTCCAAAGATCAGTGCATTCCAAAACTCGGGTGGGCCATATGTTGTGAGTTTAGAGGCTTTAGGCACAGCTTTAAATGGTTAGTCTCATCTTAATCTTGGATCGGCCTGATCTTTTGGGTTCTGATGAAACCATGAGGAGGCGCACATGATGGACGGTTCAGATTTCATGAAGACATCGAATTGGGGCCCACGCTCGCAGTTGTAGCATTCGGTTATTCTACCAACGTAGTAGAGACACCGACCTCTGTAGGGTTAGTTTCATTTGAATTGTGGCCCCACAAGATGGAATTCCCGCATTTTCTACAGACGTGTATAACTACAATGTGGTAGAGCAATCAGTCCTAGTACATGTGGCACTGTGATGTATCGATCAGATCCATCCATATACTGGAACTAACATGGATGGTTAATTTGTATTTTAATAATAAAACCAATGAGACAATCCTATCCGTTACTTTTAATACGGATAACCCACAGCATATTTGACGGTCAATTGATTTTGTTTTGAACCGTCACATTAATGGCCACAGATCAGGTTGATAGGGTTATCTAATAGAAGTGTTGTTTTTAGAAATAAACCGGTCATTTTAGGGTCCTGCATATAGACGTATCTGATTTTGGTATCACCCCGCCACGTGTCCCAAGGAGAGACTGCTCGATCATATTACGGTTCTTCCTCGACTACCGTATCATTTCCCCAAACCGGGAATGAGTTATTATTATTTATTATTATTCAAATGAGTTATAATATACTCCGACTGCGTCTGATTCTTCATACGCTGGCACTTAGGAATTGTCCACGTGGCATATGCTAACTCAAATAAAAGGCACTAGATTGTGCAGCCCATTTTCGCCAGATGAGATACGTTGAACAGTCATAACCTCTGATTCGATTCGTGATCACTTGTTCGAGGAAATAGAAAGTTGTGTATTTTTCATTTTAAAACCTTCTAATAATTTCCGATATTCGAATAATCTTAAATTTTGGTACAAAATGCATCTAAAATGGTTAACATAATTTGGACGATTTAATACCACATGCGCAATTTATAAGCAGTTTCTAAGTGCCTGTGTATCATCCATCACACTCTGCCAGAGTATCAGAATTTTCTGTTTCAAAAGTACAATCGGGACCATGCATGGGTGATCCAACCCGTTGGTATGATGGACAGAAACTTGATACGGTAGACGCTTGCAGTGGGATGCCAATTTCCTACATGTTGCAGGGAGGCCCTGCAACAAAGAGATCGGTGGGGCCTTTGGATTGTCTGGGTAACATACACCACGGCAATCAGTTTCTTCATCACCTCACTTTAGCTTGTATTCTAAAAAATAAGTCAAATCCAAGACTTAAGTGGGCCACACCAAAGTAAACGGTGGGGATGAGATGCCCTCATTTTAGCCCAACGGAGTTTTGGACCATGCTGATATTTGCGTTTTACGTTCTTCATGGGAGTAAGGTTATATATGAACTGGTCAGATGGCATATACACATCCCTATAGGCACTAGGAAGGTTTGAATGGTGGGCATGGTGTGGCCCCTTGTTTGAATTATCTCTGATATTATCGAAATATCTCCGATATTATCATTATCTCTAACTTGGTGATACTGATAACACTGGCAACAATACCGATAACACCGGTAGTATTAGAAATTTCAAACATCAACAATGCATCGCTAAGTATCGCTAATATATCGATATCGTCAATATTTCCATTTGTGTAAATTATAGGCGTTGCTTGTATCGCCAATATTTTCGACTTTGTAATGACACTTGTATCGACTGTGTAATGACACTAGTATCACAAGTGTATTGGCGATATTTCAATAATATTATCAACATAGAAATATCATAGAAAGTTTGTTAATTCAAAAAAAAAGAAAAAAAAAAAATCTATATCAAATTTTTTTAGGAGCACATTGTTGTATGATGTTTTCAATTTATCATTACTAATATTGATAATGTCTCAATATTATTGTTACCGCAACATGCTTGATATCAAGGCCACAATCTTTCGTTTCTTTCCAGTTGTTGATAATTTCTTAGCAAAATATTATGAATTATTGATATTCTGCAATATCGATGGATGTTTGGATGAATGGTTAGATGGGATCAATGGGATGGTTAAACTGTTTCTTACAACAATACATGCTTTTAAGCCTCCATTCAATGAAAACTTATTGTGTATGCATTTTTTTTTCTAAATATGTAAATATATATATTTTTTAGCATCTCTTGAAGTTTCACTTCCACCATTTTCCCATGTTTTTCTGCATTTCCGGTTATCAACGATATTATCGACGACGATATTGATTTGTTTTCATATCCTCGGCTAGCGAAACTTGTAGCGTTACCAATACTTTGAACACTGGTGTGGCCCAATTGAGCTTTTGGATCTGCCTATATTTAGAAAAAAGTCGTAACACGAGCGGTGGAAATTGATGAACATAGTGGATTTAACAAAGACACCAAGATGGGCCCAAAGAGATTTTGTTGGTTCGGTGCTTTGTCAGTGTTCCGAAGCTACGGTGATCCTCCTTTCACTCTGTTGCCTGTCTGCTCTGGTAACGGCCACTCGAATTTGGCGGTTTTTTTTTTTTTAAATACCTCGGGAATCCCTTGGGTGACTTTTGGTGCCGTTGGAGTTAAGGAAAATGCAGTTTCGATCGTTCTATAGCTAACTGATGCTTCAGGCGAAAGGCCGAAATTGAACCGAGAGGGTTATGGTTCTGTAGATCCGTGCTGTTGAATGCTTCTGAATCGTGTTGATGACCTTCCCACCAAACTTTCCTTTTGGACTTTTTTAGGGTCCTAGGTCAGCCTGGGAGTAGCTTTATCGGTATGTTGCGTGTTTAAACATCCCAAGCCCTAGATGATTGCGCAAGGAATGGGTTAATAGGTTATTTGATCGATCGGTTTATCTAGTCCGTTGGCTATCTCCAAAGCTCTTTGTAGTCTGTCCATCCATGCATGTGGCCATATTTGCATGCGTTAGGTTGTGCGATACTTTCAATCGAAACTGGTAAGAAAGTGGAGAGTAGTTTGATCCTGTTTAAGATGGGTGTCTACAAGCCCCAAAGATTATTTGTTGCACCAGCTCCCTGTAATGTTAGTCATATGAAACACGATTCCTTCTGTAGTATCCTCCATCCTTTAAGTTCCCACGAGTGGATGCCTATGCCACGTAAGAAATCCGAACCAGTCTTTCGCAACCAAAGATTGATGGACGGTACCCATAACCTCACAAATTAGATGATCCCAGCCACTAATCTTGCGGAATTCCTCAGTTATGTGGACTGCAGGATTTCCTTCTCTACAATGTGACGTGCATGCATGCAAGGATAACCTGCCAATACAAAAGATGTACATGCTACCTGGATGTTGCGTAGAAGATTGGAGCTATCCATCAGATGAGCACCAGAAATTGATGGGTTTTTTTGACCCGTCGTAGACCGATCGTGAGCCTCGCTCGACTGGTCGAAGGCTGGTGGTCGACCAGTCGTGGAGTTGAGTCGTGGCACGACTCAAAGTCCAGCGACTATGGACTATTTTTCTCCGGGGTGCTCGACCAGTCGAAGGAGGTGCTCGACCAGTCGCAGGTGGCTCTCAACCGGTCGTGGACTCGGTTCGACCAGTCAAGGTTACGCAGATTCGTTCCGTGATTTTGCGGGGATTTCGTGTCGCAAGTCCTTTCGCAACTAGGATGCGAAAAGGAGTTTCCTAAAACTTTAAATAGGAGTTCCTAAGGCTTTCTAGGTAATAACAAGAGGGTTTCCTAAAGTTTTACAATGGATTTGCTAAAGGGTTTAGGGCTATCAAAGGTGAGAGAGAGGAAAAGAGAGAGATGAAGCTTATAGAAAAGAGGTTATGCTCGTGGAGGTTATCTATTGTGCAATCTATATCTCAGTGCTTCTATGTCCTCGTAATCGGTGAGATCTCTCCGTTTTCTTTGTTTCTCTCATTGTTTATCTACTCTTGCGTGAGTGAAGAAGTTTGTAACATTCTACTTCATAGTGGATTGTTGATCTGGATGAGGTCCCGTGGTTTTTACCTCTTTGAGGGTTTTTCCACGTAAAAGTCTCTTGTGTGGTGTGTGATGTTTTGATTTGTTTCATTGCTTTATTATCCATAATTCTGGTTTGTTCTGGAGGGCTAGATCATAAGGTTTTGTGCAAGGCCCCCAACAAAGTGGTATCAAAGCTAAGTTCATTGAACAGGTAGGATTAGTTTTTGAATTATGGAAGGTGGCTCATCAAGGATGATTAGACTCAATGGTTCTAACTGGACCATATGGAAGGCTAAGATGGAGGACTTGCTTTATTGCAAGGACCTATATTCTCCAATTTTAGGCATATCAGCAAAATCCAAGGATATGACTAATGATGATTGGAAGAAGATGGACCGAAAGGCGGTGGGGTTTATTAGACAATGGTTGGATGATTCTGTGTTCCACCATGTGTCTACAGAAACCTCAGCCGCTAGCCTATGGCTGAAATTACAAGGGTTGTATGAGAGGAAGACAGTCAGTAATAAGATTTTTCTGATAAGGTGACTTGTGAATCTCAAGTTTAAAGATGGTGGTTCTGTGGCTGAGCACATGAATGAGGTCAGTAATATAGTGAACCAACTCTACTCTATGAAGATGGTTCTGGATGATGAATTGCAGGCTATACTATTACTTAGTTCATTGCCTGACAGTTGGAAGACATTGGTGGTGTCTCTAAGTAACTTCGCGCCAGACGGAAAGATATCCATCGAACAGGTAACTAGTTGTCTCTTCAATGAGGAGACAAGGAGGAAGTCTCAGGGGTCTACTCAGCAAGAGGCTCTTGTGACACAGAAACGGGGAGAGGAAAGAACATGAAGGGCGGGAAGGCCCAAGATAAATCAAGAGGTAAGTCGAGTAACAGAAATTATGTTGATTGCTGGAATTGTGGCAAGAAGGGCCACTACAAGCATAAGAAAGGAAAAGGGAAGGAAGATGAATCAGAATCCACTGCGGTCGCTTCAGATGACAACTTGTAGTTATTCTTTCAGTAGATCACGATGTATGTCTCACGGCTACGAGTCAGGACACCGACCGGGTGATAGACTCGGGAGCTTCTTTTCATGCGACTCCACGCAAGGACTTTTTCACAAGTTACAAGTCAGGTGACTATGGGATTGTGAAGATGGAAAATTCTGGAGTATAAAAAATCATGGGAGTCGGTGATATTTGTGTGAAGACTGATATGGGCTGCACATTGGTTCTCAGGGATGTGAGGCATATCTCAGACCTTCGTCTCAACTTAATGTCGACAGGAAGGCTGGATGATGATGGCTATGAAAGCCGGTTTGCTGGTGGGCGATGGAATCTCATCAAGGGTTCGATGATCGTGGCCAGAGAAAAGAAGTGTTACACCCTTTACAAGGCAAGTGTCAGTATGTGCAAGGGTGGGTTGAACGCAGCGGAAGATTCAGCTATTGACATGTGGCACAGACGTTTAGGCCACATGAGTGAAAAAATGGCTTCAGGTACTAGCAAATAAGCGGCTCCTTCCAGACGTGACAGGTACACCTCTCAAAACTGTCTTGATTGTTTATCAGGAAAACAACATAGAGTTTCATTTATTAAATATGTTTCTCATGTTAATAAAGTACATGCATTAGATTTGGTTTATTCCGATGTTTGTGGTCCTATGAGGACAAAAACCTTGGGTGGGGCATTGTATTTTGTTACTTTATAGATGATGCATCTAGGAGGGTTTGGGTTTATGCTTTGAAATCCAAAGATGAGGTCTTTTGTGTGTTTAAATTGTTTCATGCTATGGTCGAGAGAGAGACAGGTAGATCATTGAAGTGCATCCGCACTGACAATGGTGGTGAATACATTGGCGACTTTCATGAGTACTGCAAGTCCCTAGGTATACGACATGAACAAACAGTTCCCAAGACCCCTCAGCATAATGGTGTAGCTGAGCGAATAAATCGCACAATTGTTGAGAGAATTAGATGCATGTTATCCCATGCGAAATTGCCCAAGACGTTCTAGGGAGAAGCAATGCACACGACGGTGTATTTGATAAACAGGTCTCCATAAACAGGTCTCCATCAGCCTCGTTAAATGGAGAAGTACCTGAGAAGGTGTGGACTGGACAGGATCCATCGTACAGTCATCTCAGGGTGTTTGGATGTAGGGCATCCGTTCACGTACCAAAGGACGAGAGGTCCAAGCTCAATATGAGATCAGACATTGTGTGTTCTTAAGGTACGGTGATGAAAATTCGGTTACAGGTTATGGGATCCGACCGAGAAGAAGCTCGTCAGGAGCAGAGATGTGGTTTTCTTTGAAGATCAGTGTATAAAAGACATTGGTAAGCCAGAGAAGAACCAGCCTAGTTCAGGTGAGCTAGAGGACATGGATCCGGTTATTCCTCCCGTGGTGCCTGATGACAGGGGAGTACAGCAAGGTGCAGAAGATGAGGGAGTTCCTTCAGAAGATGGACCAGTGGAGCAGCCCCCACTTGATCCACCTGTTGAGCCACAGGTGAGGAGGTCATCTAGGGACAGACAGTTGTCCAAGAGTTACTCACCACATGAGTACATTATGCTGACTGATGGGGAGAGCCAGAAGATTATTCTGAGGCCCTAGTCGACGAGCATAAGGAGTGGTTGAAAGCTATGCAAGAGGAGATGGAATCCTTGCATAAGAACCACACCTATGATATGGTGAAATTGCCTAAGGGCAAGAAAGCTCTAAGCAACAAGTGGGTGTTCAGAAAGAAGGTTGAGCAGAAGAATTCAAAGACGAGGTTCAAGAACAAACTTTTAGTGAAAGGGTTTTGGACAGAGGAAAGGCATAGAATTCGAGGAGATATTCTCACCAGTGGTGAAAATGACATCCATACGGATGTTATTGGGTTGGTTGGCGGCTAGCATGGATCTGGATAGAGCAGTTAGATGTTAAAACTGTCTTTCTCTATGGTGACCTGGAAGAAGATATCTATATGCACCACCCAGAGGGGTTCGAAGTCAAGGGCAAGGAGCATATGGTGTGTAAGCTGAGGAAGAGCTTGTATGGGCTGAAACAAGCTCCACGGCAATGGTACAAGAATTCGACTCATTTATATTGAAGCATGGGTATGAAAAACGAGTCGGACTATGTGTGTGCTCACGCGCAGTTCTCAGATGGTGATTTCTTAGTTATGCTGTTATACATTGATGACATGCTCATCATGGGAAAAGACATCAAGAAATCGATAGGCTGAAACAGGAGTTGGCAAGTCATTTGCGATGAAAGACTGGGCCCGGTTAGACAGATCCTAGGAATGGAGATAACTTGTGACAGAAGCAGCAGGAAGCTTTGGCTGTCACAAGAGAGCGGTATATTGGAAAGTCCTTAGAGCGGTTCAATATGAAGCCAGCGAGTCGGTCAGTACTCCACTGGATGGTCACTTCAGATTGACGCATAACAGACGGTGTCCCAAGACGAAGGCAGAGGTTGGAGAGATGTCAGAAGATAACCCTACGACCCTACTCGTCAGCTGTAGGAGTTTGATGTATGTTATGGTGTGTACACGCCCAGAACATAGCATATGCGGTTGGTGTTTGTCAGCCGGTATCTTATCAATCCTGACAAAAGAATATTGGGAAGCGGTGACGTGGATACTACGTATCTAAGAGGCTCATCTAGTCGAGTCTATCTATGTGACGAAACCTGTGTTAAAGGGCTACACAGATGCAGATATGGCAGGTGACATAGACTCCGAGAAGTCTACATCGGGGTTCATGTTCACGTTTGCAAGGGGAGCAGTTCTCCGGTAGAGCAAGGCTACAAAAGGTTGTAGCATTGTCGACGACAGAGGCCGAGTACATTGCAGTCACAAAGGCATGTAAAGAGATGTTTTAGATGAAGAGGTTTCTATAGGAACTTAGCCTGAAGCAGGAGAAGCACGTGGTCTATTGCGATAGTCAGAGTGCTATATATACACTTGAGCAAGAATCCAAGTCAGCATTCCAAGTCAAAGCAAATAGAGATTCGGTATCACTGGATCAGAGATACTTTAGAACAGAAGGTGTTACAGCTTGAGAAAGTCCACACGGACGATAATGGGTCAGACATAATGACTAAGGCTTTGCTCAAGGGCAAGTTTGAGGTTTGTAGAAACCTATCTGGCTTGAAGAAGGTGGATCCCTCCTCGGTCAAAAAGGAAGGATTTGATGGGTTTTTTTACCCGTCGTCGACCGGTCGAAGGCTGGTGGTCGACCAGTCGTGGAGTCGAGTCGTGGCACGACTCAAAGTCCAGCGACTGTGGACTATTTTTCTCCGGGGTGCTCGACCAGTCGAAGGAGGTGTTCGACCAGTCGTAGGTGGCTCTCGACCGGTCATGGACTCGGTTCGGCCAGTCGAGGTTACGCAAATTCGTTCCGTGATTTTGCGCGCATTTCGTGTCGCAAGTCCTTTCGCAACTGGGATTCGGAAAGGAGTTTCCTAAAACTTTAAATAGGAGTTCATAGGGCTTTCTAGGTAATGACAAGAGGGTTTCCTAAAGTTTTACAAGGAATTTGCTAAAGGGTTTAGGGCTATCAAAGGTGAGAGAGAGAGAGAGAGGAAAAGAGAGAGAGGAAGCTTATAGAAAAGAGGTTATGCTCGTGGAGGTTATCTATTGTGCAATCTATATCTCAGCGCTTCTATGTCCTCATAATCGGTGAGATCTCTCCGTTTTCTTTGTTTCTCTCATTGTTTATCCACTCCTGCATGAGTGAAGAAGTTTGTAACATTCTACTTCATAGTGGATTGTTGATCTGGACGAGGTCCCGTGGTTTTTTACCTCTTTGAGGGTTTTTCCACGTAAAAATCTTCTGTGTGGTGTGTGATTGATGCTTTTTGATTGTTTCATTGTTTTATTATCCATAATTCTGGTTTGTTCTGAAGGGCTAGATCCTAAGGTTTTGTGCAAGGCCCCTAACAGAAATGTAATGGGATGGTCCACGCACCTGGTCGGCCATACAATGGACAATTTAAGTATTAGATCGGCCAAATTTTGGAGCCATGCTGATGTAGGACGTGACACCGATATATTTCTAGTATGGTAGGATCAAAAGAAAGTGACCATAAATTGGCCATAACTTTTTATTCGGGTATCGTTATGGGGCGTATAACTTATTAATCTTTATTACGACGGGCCATTTGAGTTGAACTGACCTACGAAGTGGGTTGTATCTGTTCACTTCATCAGAAAATGCGTGCTTTCAGCTTAAAAACCAAATTTTAAGAAAAAATTACCATTTTTAGTGATTCTGATTTTTTAAAATATTTCTTAATATAAGAGTTTTAGATTTTTCTTATTATATATATATATATATATATATATATATATATATATATATATATAATTCTGATTTTTTCTTTATTAACAGTGTAATGGGGACACAAAGAAGGGACAATTATCAATCGAATTTATTTAGAATATTTTTTTTATTTTCTAGAATTCTAGTGAACGTATGCTCTGTGACTTGCTGTACATCGGATCCTATCACACTAGAAATTCCTAGAGATCTAGTATATTTTTCTTACCTTTTTACACAAGCATCATCACATTCGCCTTCTAGACACGCTGTTGAACGTATGCTCTGTGGCTTGCCGAAATCTCGGATCTTGCTACATCAGAAATCCGCGTGTGTGCCTAGTCCCATCTCGACCACAGCATCCATCATCCCTTGAGATTGTTTTACACAAAGTAGAGACTGTACATTTGTACGGACAGAGAGGGTGCCTAACTCCTTCCCTCTTTGTAACCAAGGTCCCTTACCCGGAATCCCGGATCGCAGACCAGGAGTCAATCCAAGGTGGGAGAGTTTTTGAATTTCTCCAACCTTATATATTCCGCGGGTTCTAGCCAACCGCGGGATCTTGGGATTAATTGGCTAGTGGCGACTCCAACATTCACAAATCAGCCTAATCATCCCTACCGTTAAAACATACCATATAAATCAGCATGGGCACTGATTTCCAGTGTCTACAAACACCCACCATTAATTTTTTGTTCACCATTTCCATTTAGAGGTTTTATGTATAATTTCCTATGGGATGACCCACCTAATTGTTGAATCAGCTTAATTTTTTAGATCAAGGACAAGCAAGGCTTGTTATGTCTGATGGACTGGGTGGATCTCATGCATGTAGAGTCACTCCCACATTCAAAAGCACTCCCTATTAGAGTTGGGCATCGACCCCAGTTAGACCGCGTTAGGGCTGACATGATTGGATTTTGAAATAGGCCTAATCGGAACTCAACCCAACTCAGTACTAAGTCCAACATGCCCGGACCGATCTGAGTCTAGGTCTGGCCTGGACCAATTCAGACCGAGTCTGACATAGTCACAAGTACCGAGTCGTTTCGAGTGCCAACCGGTATCCACAATCTGACCTAGTCACAAGTACCTAGATTCACATGAAAATTACAGCTTCTTTATCAACTACATGACATCTCATATCTAAAACGCCATATATATATATATATATATATATATATATAATATATATATTATATATATATATATATATATATATATATATATATATATATATATAAACAAGTTGAGTTTTGGATTGAGTCGAGTCAGTACCAAGTTGGATTTCGGGTCGAGTCGAGTTCTGAGTGACTCGAACTCGACTCGGTTTGATTTCAGATCGGACGAAGTCAGCTCGATTCGAATCGAGTAGGATGAGTCGAGTTTGCCAGGTCAAGTTGTCCCATGCCCAACTCTACTTCTTACTATGCATGTCACCCAAGTTGTAATTAAACATTCTCATTCATTAATCATTGTGTCAAACAACCACTTGCTCTAAAAGCTCGAGTCATCATAGGATGTTGTATTAACGTATACAAAGTTATTTTAACACATTGGCCACTTAAAAAAATGATAAAAAATGATAATTATTAATGGCGGAAAAAATGAATGGATAGGATTGTTCAACTAACAGTATTTTGGGACTGACACGTGAGTTCCACAATTTGGTTGGCTAAGTTTGAGTTAACGTATGGCCAGTATACTAATTACTAAGTGCCTTTGCATAAGTGTCTTTGGCAGCCCCAGGATTAAATAACTCCCCCTCGCTAGGTCCTGTTTTCCCACTGCGACTAAAAAAAATAAAAAAAACTCGTTTTGGATCTGCGCTTTCTTTCTTAGACCGGTTGTTAGGTGTCTTGACTTGACTCACTGATTTACACCCAGGATAGTAGTTGAGTCACACTGACCCCGGTATCTAAGACTCTGCAACTCAGACTGACTCGTTTGGTCTAAGTGGAATCATGACCCACTGAGTTATGGGTGGATACACGAGGGTTGGGGATTAGTGGTGTCAAACTGGTTTGCGCGCGTTTGACCAAGTTGACTTGAGACGCATGCATCAATCTTTAATTAAACCTTTGGCAACCATCTAGTTGGACATTTAAGTGGTGCATGATGTGGCTTCCATGTTGGATCTGGCATTTGACATAGGGATGGACGTGATGAGGTCGATGGCATGTGACATAGGGATGGACGTGATGAGGTCGATGACCGTCTTGCTCAGGGTAACTATTCCAAATTCACGGAGCTTCTCTGGACTATTAACAGAGATTCCTTGAATCCGCTCGTCTGGTCTAAGCTTTAAAATATTGGATCAAACATAAGTGGTTTATGCAATTACTTCCTACAACAGGGGCATCTATTTTGTATTTACATCATCCAGACAAGATCTACTACTACTTGGCATCAACACAAGTTATATTAGTCCAGATCTACTACTTGTCCCCAGAGAAGCTAGACAAAATAAGGATTTGTTATTTTTTTCCCTACAAAGAGTTGAGAGCTCATGAAGGACCATACTCTTGTGGTGCACGCCACTCCATGGTGAGATTTCAACACCTATGGTATTCGAACCCTTAGACCTTGCATTTGACCTTTTGTTTCCTTCGTACGCTAAACCATGCATGTGATACATGTGTCACGTGTGTACCGTAGACCAGATCTACTACTTGTCAGCAACACAAGTTCTGCTGGTCCGTATCTACATCCTGTCTGCAGAGATCCCAAACAAAATAAAGATTTACTTGTCCTTTTTTTCTGCAAAAAGAAGAGACAAGGAAAGCGGATCGTCTGTGAAACGGGCACGGAGTTATTCCGTCTGCATGGAGCCCACAAAGATGTCTGTGACAGATCCTATCTGTCCATCTGTTTTGCAAGACTACTATAGGACAGGATTCTAAAAGTCCATCTGTTTTACAAGACTACTATAGGACAGGATTCTAAAAACTTAGCAGATCAAAAACTCATGTGGGCTATACTATACAAGTTTTGTTTCGGGATGATATTTGTGCCTACTTTTTATCTGAGTGGTAATAATCCTATAAACGGTTTGGATGGCATATAAACATTATGGGCAGCTCCGGAAAGGTTTTAACCATGGATGTTTCCATCGCAGTGTTCCATTGGTGTGGCTCACCTGAGTATTATATCTGCTTGATTTTTAGGTTTGTCCTATTATAGTCTTTCAAAACATATGGACCCCGGGCACTGGTATGTCCAGTACACGGAGGACCGTAATCTTGTGCTACACATGCCACAAGCCCCACCCTCGATCTTCAAATGTCCCAAATGAGTTATATTCAACCTTTTGTTTCCTTCATATGCCAAATTATGCATGTCATGCGTATGTCACATGTGCACCATACATAATAACAAGCGCCACAAATGCCACGTGTTACCAGGTTTCGAGGCATCACAGGTCTTGAAGCACCACATATGTCATTGTACATTTTCAAACTACATTCATCCATTAACGAACGCCGAGTATTTTATATCTATATACATCATATGTGACTTTAAAACAGCATGAACAGGCATACAAGGTCTGGAAAACCTTGATCAAGATTGGCAGTCTAAGAATAAACTGGTCAGTTAATTTTCCCTCCCTTCTCCCTCTCTCTCCTTCTCTCACGTGATCTCCCTCTCTCTCTCCCTCTCTCTCGATCTCCCTTTTCCTGTTCCACTCTCGATCTGCAATCCTTACACCGCATCCACCGACTGTTGAAACCCTGCCGCATCTCCGGTCATCAATAGCAATAGAACGTACGTTGTTGAGCTCCCACCTGTTGCCAATCCGAAGAGGTAATGTTGCTTTTTGATTTTTTGTGTTCATTTTGATTTTGAATCTCTGTTTTAAAAGGGGATATCTAGAGATAGAGAGACGAGAAAATCGGCGGACGAAATATTAAAGATGGACGCCTCAAGCAAGGATGGAAGAGAGGATGTCATCGGAGCCCGGTACATGGATGACAGTGATGAAGATCAAAGACTTCCCCATCAATGCAATCCCAAGGAATTTATTTCCTTCGACAAACTTGCAGAGTTGGGCGTGCTCAGTTGGAGTTTAAATGCTGATAACTACGAAACTGATGAGGAGTTGAAGAAAATCCGTGAAGGCAGGGGCTACTCCTATATGGACATTATTGAGGTGTGCCCAGAAAAGCTACCAAATTATGAGGCCAAGATCAAAGACTTTTTTGAGGAGCATCTTCACACCGATGAAGAGATCCGTTATTGTTTAGATGGAAGTGGATATTTTGACGTGAGAGACCAAAATGAGCGTTGGATCCCTGTAGCATTGAAGAAAGGGGGCATGATTGTTTTACCTGTTGGGATTTATCACCGTTTTACACTGGATTCCGACAACTACATCAAGGCGATGCGGCTGTTCATGGGTGAACCGGTCTGGACTCCGCATAATCGTCCTCATGATCATCTTCCTGCAAGGAAGGAATATATTGAAGCTTTTGTGAAGAAGGAAGCCGCTGGCAATGCTGTCGAAGCTCATTGACAGGTGTTGTTGGTATATGCATTTCTGTTGTTGCTGCTTAGTCTCCCAAAACTGTTGTGGCTTTTAGTAATTTCTCCATATCGTCCTCAAGTAGAAGCTATGTATGGGCTTTCTTATTTGGATGAGATGATGGCTTTTGAGGATCATGTTGTTAGTATCAACTGAACCAACGTTGAATTTACGTATCTTTATATGCTGTTCTAAAAATTTAAAAAATAATAATAATAAAATAAATAAAAAATAAAAAAACCTCTGTTTTGAATATCTGTTTTGAACCAATGTGTCGTTCCATGTGGCTTGGTATGTCAGACCTCTTGAAATGTAAGTAGGTGAGATGTTGCACGATTTAACATATGTGACATGTGTTACTCTAGTTGTAGCCATTGTTTGATCTTTTAACTATTAGAATGGCACAATGCGGTTGGATTGTTTCCAGGTTTTGAAATTATTAGATGAAATGGTTTGTAACAGTTCTGATACAACCATTTTTTTTTTTTTTCTGGCAACATGTCAAATGTTTGAGTATCTAATCCATGCAAAAGGTGGGCCACACCATGATTGTTGGTGGAAGCAGTCATTGAGTGGGTAACCATCAAAATTCATGTACAGCTAATGGTATGACTCTGTACACTCATTTGGTTGGCACTCCATGTGCACGCTGAATTGGTTTGTAAAATCCATGATAATTTTTTCAGTGAAAATGTTTGAAAGCTTCTATTTTTTACTCACATATAAGAAATCACATGTTTTTATTTTATGTTATTTTATATTATGTTTGCATTTTTGGACAACTCGTGAGCATGCTTTCAGTTGAAAAGGGCTTAAGGGAACTTGCCTCCTTGAAGGTCTTTTATCTTCAATGTTTGACATTTCTCCCTCCTATAATTTTGTTTTTATTTGAATGTTGATATTTTTGTTTCCTTTTCTATATTGCTTATAATAACTAGATCTTTCTTTCTTATTTGGGATGTTATTTTCAAGGTTGAATATGTTGTTGTGCTTGCAATGGCTTACCATCGACGCCCAAATTTGGTTCGACAATCCACCTCAGGTTGGTTTGTCATTTGCAAATGGCATACGTGTTTGTTGATTGAAATGGTCTCTTGTACGATTCTAGTATGCTTTTCAAGAGATTAGACAAATAAATTAGTGTTTTCCTTGTTTTGTATTCACATTTTGTATGAGTTGAGTCATTGATTTAATACATTATGAATGAAGTTTAATTACATTTGTTTCTTTCACAAACAAATTGACTGAATTTTTAGTAGATTTAAATTCATAACATCACTGGTACAGTTTGGATTCATGCTGACTTTTCTTAGTTGTTAAAACTTCAATTTAGATTCTGAACTGGCAACTGCGTTATAAATCTAGGTCTCGTTGGCATTGATTTATGCAACCACCTTGATTGGTTTTGCATACAACCATTTCCATTATGGGTAGTATAAATGGGGTTTATGCAAATCGGCATTGTTGGTGTGCAAAAATCAATTTTGCATAAACTCATTTTTGTTTCTATGTTTTGAATATGGGCCTCTCTTGCAGAACTTCATTTTTGGCATTGTAGTGGCTTCCTTCCTGATTCATTGATGGTAAGCTTCAAGAAACACAGTTGCAGAACTTCATTTTTTCTTTGTAGATGCACTGCATTAATTGCAAAATAATGTTATAAAGGTTTCCAAGTTCAAGATTCAATGTTGATCCGTTGGATGGGATCGAATGGGATTGAATGCAGCAAGGTTTGGCTCCATCTACTGTGGATCCTCTAGATCAAATTTTTTTAGGATATCCATACTTCAAGAACGACCATTCATCCATTTGGCAAATTCTTTGAGCTGAATTCCAAAGGGCAATTCAAGGGTAATTCTTCGGCCTGTGGAAGTGCTGACATATTAGAGGTGTTGGGTGTATTAATTGACTTGGACCTGAGGTTAGTGTGGTAACATTAGGAGACTTATCAGGGAATACAAACACACTTTCATTTATTTGAATGTTGATATGTTTATGTTTGTGATGTGAATGAGTGGTTTGGTAGGCATCTCTCATCTAGGCTTTGAGTACTCTTTTGAATTTTTGAGCGATTGATCAAAATGTCAAAGTACTTTTAACTAGGTTCTTCAAGTTTAGAGAAACACGAGCTAGCTTGCTGTAAGTATTGACTGACTCAATTTGAATTGACTTGATCAAGTGAATTTGTTCATTACAAGTCAATCAAACTTACACCCTTTTTATTTGCAGGAATATTACCCTGTACAATTTTGATACCTGGTCTTTTTTTTCATCCCCGAATCCCCCCTAGCGGCTGGTGAGTCTTAACCATCATGGTGGTCCCTAGTAAGGTTTTAATAGTGGATGTCATTATCACCAGTGCTTCAAGTGGTGTGGTCCACTTGAGCCTTACTAAAGCCTAATAAAGTTGTTGTGACTACAGAGCTGAGATTACTGGAATTTCTGCTAAGGATTCGGAAGGAGTTACCTCTTCTTTGGTAGATATACAGGTATTGTTAGTTGTACCTGTTAATTGCTGGCTCCTGCATTTTCTTTTACTGACTGGTCTTTGCATTTTGTAGAAATCTTTGAAGAAGATGTTGTCACATGGGATTATTTTAGTAGGCCACAATTTACATAATGATCTACAAGGTATGCAGAGGACCTTGTCACTCTTGAAGAAGCTCTACTTAATCAATTTGTTGAAAATTCTGATTAGTAGTTCTCTTTCAGCCATCCTAATTGACATTCTTACGTTGTTGTGGGAGTGTTCTTTTCTAATGCTTCATGCTTGTGGTTTGTTCTCCTCTTTACTTAATTTTGTTTTTAATAATTTCTACAACACTAAAACTAAATCATGCAAGAGTGATTGACACGTCATTTATCTTCAAATATCTGGATGAAACTACTCAACACCTCTGAATAATCTCTGCAAGGTAAATTCCTTAGCAGCTGTTGTTTTTCTTTTTTAAATCAAGTTTTTCACAGTTGCATGTACTACAAAATTCAAAACTATTGGTGATCCTACAAAGTATCATAGTTGAGGAGTCACTTCTTTTTCCTGATTTGATATACATGAATGCTAAATGCATTGTAGGAGATCTGGATGGTCTTGACTGGCATACATGAATGCTAAATGCACCATTTAAGAAACAGTGAATAGCATATGTACAACAATCCTATTTTGAAGGATTGCAAAAGTCACATCCTTTTTCTTTTCTTTTTTGAATGCAATAGTTGTGATTTTTTACATTCACTTGATTGAATCTGAAATGGATTTTTATGTTTTAATTTTATTATGATTTTTATTTGTTCTTACATTAATGAATGGAATGTTGCTTTTCAGATTCTTTTCATTGAATCCGGATTTTAAAAAAAAAAATTGTTGAATTTATTTATTTTGGGTTAAATGAGAGAATAGCTTGATTGATTGGCTGGGAGTGCTCATTAGGCCAAACAAGTGGGTCAAGAAAACAATTGCCTTGGATAATGTTTACTAAATTTTTCTCAGCTTTAGTATAGTAATTTACATGAGTTTAACTGCCTATACAAACTGGAATTTTCTTAAATTTTGAGATGAGACCATTTAATTGAATTCTTAAACTAACTCTAGCTAGATGCTAAATTAATTCCATTTAAGAATTAGCTGCCCAAACAACCCTGCTGCTTGGTGTTCTGAATGGTATCCTGGATAAAGAATTAAGATGACTCGGTGTTACTTCATCTTAGACCATTATCTAATAATGATTCAAATCATATGCAGACATTGAACACAGGATCCCTCTTCTATGCAACTTTAAATGCTCTTGCATACTTTTACATGGTAAGCTTGATCTATTGAAGTTAACATTAATGTCAACTATCAATCATATTAAAGGTTTTTTGGCAGATATTTTTCTTTTTCAGGTTTGCTCTTGGGGAGGTTGTACCTTCATTATTAATCTTATCCCAATGCACGTGCTTCTGTGCATTTAACAGGTCGCTACTCTTCTCGGCTGTACACTGCTTATGCTCCCCTCATAAGTATCCATTCTTTAAAAAAATGTATGGCATTGGGAAGCTTGAAGAACTTTTACTTCTTTTGTGAACCTTGTAGGATCACTCTGAATGTCCTGCAACTTACCTCACTGGAGAAATATAGTTAGTTATCAGTGAACTATTTCCTTTTGATGGGAAAATTTTCTTTGATAGTTACCTTCGTCAATGCAGGTTATCTTGGGAACTTTGTTGGCTTTGCTGGTGCCTGTTGTGGGTTTTAATGAAGTGATGACTTCAGAGCATTTTGCATCATTTTTGGTGATCAGTTCATTTACATTGATGAATAACATCACTCTTATTTCTTATTTTGATGTTTCAGTGTCTAATATGTTTATGCCTTGTAAATGTTTTTTATTTTTATTTTTAATGAATGGGTAGCTTTATTGAATGAGAAAGAGGTGGCAACAGCAGCAACTCCAAAAAAATAAAAAAATAAAAAAAAAAACTAAAAATAAATTTTAAATTGACCGTTGGCAACATTAAGAACGGTTTAAAACCGTTCCTAAAATTTCGTTCCGAAAATTTAAAATGACGTTTGAAACCTTAAGAACGGTTTAAAACCGTTCCTAAAAGTCTGTTTAAATTTTAAAACGGTACTTAAATACGGTTATGGACCATTCCAATTGTTTTGCGACGCCTCATTAGGAACGGTTTAAAACCGTACGTAAATGACGATTTTATGCTAATATAGACCATCTAATCATACCTATTGAATATGAACCTATTTGTACTTTATTTCTAATCATCAATCTCGTAACAACCAATTAGATGGTTGGGATTGTTCTATTGATATTTTTAGGTATATCCTGCGTGGGGCCCACCAAATGAAGGATTTGTATTCTAGTATGATCACCACTTCTTAAATGGTGGTGATTGGTACATGCAGTACGTGGATTTGTCTTCCCTTCAATCATGTCCATGTGACCTTATCAATAGGTTGGATTGAAAATAAACAGTACGTGGGTGGACTCTATGAAGTTTTTAATGGTGGCGTTCAATGATCACCGTTTCATGTGGTGTGGTTCACTTGAGATTTGTATTATTTCATTTTTGGATCATGTGCTAAAATATGCTGGCAAATCGGACAGACTGTGGATATATATAGGATACACGTAGGTGGGCCATACCGTCAGGGTAGCACTTCTCTTCAACGTCCGGTTTTGGTGGATCCTTTGTACGACTTTTTCAAAGTGGTATCGGATTGGTTTGGTGCCCTGTTGACGTGGCAAAGTTCTTTGGCCCCACCATGATGTATGTGTTATAGCCACACCATCCATCCATTTGTTCAGATCATTTTAGACCATGAGCCAAAAAATAGAGCGGATCCAAAGTTCAAGTGGACCACACCACAGAAAAAGTGGGGATTGACTGCCTACCATTGAAAACTTCCTGGGGTCGCAGAAGCTTTTGGATCAAGCTGATATTTGTGTTTTCCCTCCGTCCAGGTATATATGACCTTCTCAACAGGTTGGATAGCAAATAAACAGTACAGTAGACCTTACCAGCTTTTAATGGTGGGCGACTATTATTTTATGTGGTGTGGTCCACTGGGGTTTGCATCTGCTTCATTTTTTGGATGATGCGCTGAAATAAGCGGGCAAAAGAGATGCACGGCGTGGATATTGAACGGATACGTCGATGGGCCGTGGGTCGCTGGACGCGGATTGCGTCCTACCCCCGCCCGGACGGATTACCGTCCGGGCAGGGCTCTGTGGGGCCCACAAAGATGTAAGTGTTTTATCCACGCTGTTCATTGCTTTTATCAGACCATTTTACTTTATAATCATAAAAATTAGGCAGGTCCACAGCTCCAGTGGACCACACAAAAGGAAGCTGCAGTGATAATGACACTCACCGTTGAAACCTTTCTAAGGGCCACTGTGATTTTTTTTACCATCCAACCTATTAATAAGTTCATGTAAACGTGGATGAAGTGAAAATACAAATATAAGGAAGCTTGATCCCAAATTTCTCCAGCTCCCGAGAACTTTTTAATGGTGAACGTACAATCCCCACTTTGTGGTCCATTGGAGCTGTGGACCTACCTCATTTTTGGGATCATAAGTTAAACTGATCTGATAAAATATATGAACGGCGTGGATAAAACACTTACATCACGGTAGGCCCCACAAAGCCCGGCCCGGACGGATTACCGTCCGGGCGGGGAATCCGCGTCCTGGGTCGCTCTAGTCTTCACCGTCATTTCCGTGGGCTCTTCTACACGACGTTTTCGACACGGATTGTGTAGTGTATAAAGCAGCACACGTCCGGGTTAACGTGGTAAAGTACTGTGCGTATGTGTTATATCCACCCCGTCCATCCATTTTGTAAAATCAATTTAGTACATAATTAAAAAAGAGAGATTCAAAGCTCAAGTGGACCACACCACAGAAAACAGTGGGATCTAACGCTACCATTGAAAACTTCTAGAGGACCACCCTTGCTGTGGTGTGATCCACTTGAGCTTTGTATTTGCCTCATTTTTAGGCTTATGATCTAAAAAGATATGGTAAAATGGATGGACAGTGTGGATATAACACATACATCATGGTGGGGCCACATAACTCTCCCTCGTGAATGTTACAGTCCACCCAAAGCTTGTGGGGAACAGACTTAGAAAAGGATAAAGCTGTCATTTAAAAATATATTTGAGGATATTTTAGTCAAAACTGAAAAAGATTTTAACTGCAAAATCGCTGAATATAGCGAACTTGTGATAAGTGCTGAAAACGGAAGCGGATTGCGTAGTAACTAACTACGCTTAGCGTACAGAGTAAACTCTGTGAGGTCCACCATGATTTATGTATTTTATCCGCTCCGTCCATCCATTTTAACATATAATTTTAGGGCTTGAGCCCAAAAATCAAGCATATACAACATTCAAATGGACCACACCACAGAAAACAGTTGAATTCAATGTCTACCGTTGAAAATTTCTTGGGAGCCACAGAAGTTTTGGATCAAGTTTATATTTGTGTTTTCCCTTCATCCATGTCTTTATGATCTTATGAACCGTTTGGATGACAAATAAACATCACTGTGGGGCCTAGAAAGGTTTCAACTGTGGAAATCATTATCCCCACTGTTTACTGTTGTACGATCCACTTGATCTTTGGATATGCTACAATTTTTGGATCAACCCCTTAAATTAGATGGAAAAATGGATGGACGGCATGGATAAGCCACGTACATTCAAGGTGGGCCCAACTGAGTCTGCTCAGTACGTAGTGAGTAACTCAGTAGGCAATCCGATTTCGCTGAAAACTGTTTTATCAAAGGGGACCTTTGGACGATAAATTACTTAAACTACTTCTGCCTCAAGTAACTTATCTTAATTTCTACTAATTAAACTAAAGCGATTAAGTAACTTTAAATAATAATAAAATTTTCTTATAATTGATCATAAACCAAACTTATATTAAATAAGTTACTTATCTACTCACACCCTCATCCATCGCTCAAGTGGTAGATTGAGTGAAGATACCTCATTTCAACACTGAGGTCTTGGTATAAACAGGATAGGTTGAAAACAAATACTGAGGTCTTGGCATAGACAAGGATGAAGTTGAAAACAAATATGATCAGCTTGATTCAAAACTTAAGTTTTTAATGGTAGGTGTTTAATCCCCTGACCCTGTGGTACCTCATTTTTTAGATTGTCCTAAAATGATATGAAAAAACAAATGGATGTCTACTCCGCCTGCATCTCCAACTAGTCTCTCCTGCCTCTTCATCTGCTCTTTCATCAAACTCCAATACCCTTCTAGTCACCATTAAAACAAAATAACAATCTTTACACTACCAGTTTGCCAGATTCAATGATTATCCCATCTTTTTCAGATCTTACGCACTGTTTCTATATAAATTTAACATGCCTAGTGAGCAGCCCAGCTTTGAGGTTGATCTGAAGAACCTTCTTTGGTGAAGTAGCTATCTAGGACAAGGGTTAAGTTGGCCTACAACCACTTGTAGGTAACCCTCTCTCTAAGAAAATAGCACTTCCCATTGCTGAATAAAAGAACATTTTATATAAAGAAGATGGAACTGCACCAGTGAGCTTTTGTGGGCGACTCAATCCCTTGATGTATCTTATCTTTCTTTATCAATAAATTTGTGTTATGAAGTGAGAAGATCCCTTCCTCTTTTGAAGGATGAGATGAAAATTTTATTAAAAGTAGCTAGAAAATACAGCAAAGGAGTCTCCAATCAGAAGTGGTTGGAGATTGGAAAACATCCTTGCCAATCCACCTGGTATATCAGTATGAAGGAAACTAAGAGCCCCCTCAATCCCCTAATTTCCTTCATCCATCTCACCAACCTCCACAGATAACCTTCTTTGGAGGATGCCCAGTCAATGACATTCAAATAGTCACTTGAGCACTTTGATTCCTAAGCAAAGGGCTCTAACTTCCACCTCTTTGGAATCCACAACCCCAATAGGACCCGCAAAGACACAACAAGTCTCCTCACAATCATCCGTGACGATCCCCATCGATCAGTCCCAGCTACCCTCTAGAGCTGCCGTTGAAATTAAGACTACGCTTGCGACGAATATGCATTTAGGACACATGGAAGTAGGACCACTACCATCCTCTATGAACTCCAGCCATAGTCTACTGTGGCCGCCACAAGAAAGCCACAAATTTTGTACACGCTGAGGCCTGAAATAATTCTACCTCTCTTCTGCCAGCAGACCATACAAGCCATATTGTCTGTCTTTCTAAATCAACCACCAAACGCTGAAAAAGACAAATGCCAGAGATTTTTATTTTTTCCTTTGTTCATAACTTCGTATTGAAGCTGAAAAGCCCATGCTTCAAAGAGTTAATCCACTGAGGAGGCATCATCCAATCCACCCCAAAGGATGTACCACCAAATTCCTTGAGTAAATGGCCAATGGGTTGAAACATGGCTAGCAAACTCCCCTTCTCATGAATTTAAAAATAAAAATAAATAAATAAATAAAAATCTGTTCACAATTATTCTGTCTGTTTTGAAGGTGATCCAAATAAGAATTTAATCAACTCAAGCCACCAACAAAATCAAGCACCATTCCAAGAGGACACTTTATCCACAAAATGGATCCATCGTAGCTTTGGGCTCTCTAAAGCAAGAATCTTCATACGATGATCAAACAAAAGACAGCCCAAGAGATCTTTCAGATTCTTGTCTATTCCTGTGTGCAGGATGAAAGCTCCCTGAATGGAGAACGAGTGGGCATAAGACTCAGTCTCCTTATACCATAAGACTCGGGTCTCCTCATCCATAAGGTTTCATTTAGAACAATGCAAAAGTATCAACCATCTTTGCCCAAGCGATCATCTTCTCAAATTCCTCCAACAATAAGATTTCTGAAGAAGTTAAGATGATTTGAAGACCTTCTCAGAATGCTTCTCCCCCCATTGGAATGTCACCAACTGGATGGGTCAGAGTAGCATTTTGGATCATACCATTTACATAACTACTGACTCCACCAATGCCTAACCAACCTGGATTTTCATTGACAACCTATCAATTAGTGATTCAATTGGAAGTTGAATACAGTTGGCGATTCAGAGTGAGGAACTTTTTTTGCAATGGATGTCCCACAAAACACCTCCACAAGTGGAGGGGCACAACTATGCACAAAGAAGCAAGTCGACAGCATTCTTCACCTATAGCGATGCAAGATTTTAGAAAAGATTTGGATGTAAAGCCATCTGGACACCATTTTCACACAATATTGATCCATAAGACCTAGACAAAAATACCTCATCCAAAAGTTTTTTGCATGCCAATAAATGACCCAATTTCACTCACATTAAGGCCAGGTTAAAATTTAATATTCCATAGTAACATCCCCAACTCAAAAAATCCTTTTATCATACTCACGTCAAGCTCCTTCCCACCCAAAACTTCCATCTTTTCTCCAAAAAGTAAATCTCTATCTAATTCCTTTCTTAAAGGTCGCCACCTTGTTTTACTCATCCCCCGCCCAATTCATTTTTTCCACTCCTGGCCCTTATTTGTCCCACCCTTCTCCCCAGCCTATTTCTAATCCATAGTTATTCTATATCACAATTATCTATGACAATTATTGTTCTTCTCTTGTTCTTCTCCAAACCTCTATGATTCATAAAGTACAAACTTGTAGTGCATAAGCCACAAATTTTTTCGGTTTTTGAACCCTTCTCCAACAAAACCAAATTATACTTCCACTTGTCTTTGCCTCTGCAACCTTCCATAGGAAGTTTCTATGGATTTTTATTTTTGCGCGAAGTGTGATGTGAAGCAACAATCTGGTAACAAATTCAGATGAGGAAGCAGGGAAACATGAGTTTCAAAATGTTAGCACGTATCACTAGCCAGGAAACAGGAGTGGGAGTAAGAGTCTAATGCGCAATTCGAAGCGGGAGTTGGAGTGTGAGTCCAAAATACAATTCGAAGCAGCAGTGGCACCTTGTTAGAGGAACCAAGCAATTAAGACTAGGATTTGAAGAGAGATGGGACTTCAATTGAAAGTTAGAGATGTGGTTTTGATTAGTGTGATTCAACCCTAAAGGATAAAGGACCTCTTTTCTACTTAGCTACCCTTCTTTCAATCTACCATTGATCGGATCCCATATGGAAATGGCCTCTTCCCCACCCTGTAAAAGGAGAAAGGGTATAAAAGGCTTAAAAAGCTTTCATTTCAATTTCAAGAAAGCCTTTCAATTAGAGCATCATATTCATATGCCACATCCCAATCATCTCACTTTTCCTTAGGTTGATTTTTACCCCTAAATCACTTCAAAGCATCTAAACAGTAAACATTCCTTGAAGGATCTGCACTTACTCTTTCAATGCACCATAATGAATTTGAAGGTGGGAATTGCAAATTTTCACGTCCCTTGCAAAGACATTAAGTCCCTCCACTACGATGAAGAAACAAAAACAAGAAAAAGGATCACCATGCATAATGTCCTCTAAAGCATGAAAAGAAAAAAAAAAATTTGAGAAACATTGATCAATGCTTAGAAAGATACCGTTAACTAGCGATGTGAATGAGTAGGGTTAGGCAGGGCCAAGTCAATGCGAGTTTCAGACCCAACCTGTAGGGGTGGTAGTGAGCAGGGTGAAGCTAGGCTCAATCCGACCCAGCCTGACACTTAAGACCCAAAGCCCAAGCCCAGAAAATTGGTTGGGCCTAGGCACAACCCTTCCAGACCAGCCCGGCCTGAAAAATTATAAAATCCATATTTCCCACTTGACTGTTCTTAATCTATCCACTGATCAAGTGAGCAATGGGCCACACATGCACAAACAAATAGACACTTGGAGGAATGAAACCAAAGGTCCAGCAATGGGTTGGGCTAAAATAAGATGAGCCCAAGCGCAGCTAAAAATAGATTAGGCCATGCATGCCAGGCCCAAGCCCAGCCCATAGGCTAAGTTAATAGGTCCAAGGCTGGGTTTAGCGGCCCAGTCCATTAATATTTGGGTGGGGTCCAAGTCAACAATTTAAAAATAAGCCAACCATTCAAACCCAACCCAAACCCAACCCATTTAGCTAATGGGTTGGGTTTAGGTCAGGTCTAATTCAGGCTTAAGCTAGGTCTAAGACGTATAACAGGGTTTTTTTTTTTTTTTTTTTTTTTAAAAGAAACAGGGTGTCCCCACCTCTTTTTGAAGTGAGACTAATCCCTGCGGATACATGCAATCACCCACAACCACGTGTATCGGGTAAAGCCAAGGAGGGGAATCGAACCCTCACCTATAGGGAGAAAACCTACGGTGAAAACCATTCGCCCAAACCTCGTTGGATGTATAACAGGGTTTTCACAAAATGATGCTCCAAATATGTTAAATGTGCCTAGGGCCTAGGCTTTAAATTAAATGAGCTCCATAATCACATCATCCTAAGCTACCCTAGATAAAAGTTGAGAATATTATAAAAATAAATCCAAATATTGTCCTCAATAAACAGTATTAAAATTTAAAAAATTTAAAAAATTAAATTTAAAAAAAAAAAAAAAAACATTCATGAAAGATATATAAATATTCTATAAGACATGAATAATATATAGTAGTCAGAGTTTATATATACCAAGGTATATATTGTAATGGCCGTTACTTAACAATACGGTAACAGTAGGAACCATTACATGTTACGGGGCCACAAGCCCACAACAACAATTACAAATAAAAAATAAAAAATGGCCCCCATTACGAGGCTGATTCAATTTGTTTTCTTAAAAAAAAAAAGCCTATAGCGGCCATTATGACCCATATAGGAACAATAATTACGGTGACCATTACAGCCACTGTTACGGCTACTGAATACCTTGATATATATATATATATATATATATATAGTGAAATGCTCACCTGCACACCAGTTCTCACAAGAACTCATGAGAACTTTTTGAGAACTCATCTCACGTGAATTGAGCACAAAATCTAAACCATCCATGTGATGCAGCACCCCATGAAACCTCTAGGGCCCAACTTTCACTCAATACAAAACTATGGTGGGCCATGGCGAAAGGAAATAGTTTCCTCCATTGATTTCTCCTCTCTTTCCTATGGCCCACTAGAGCTTCAGATCAAGGTGAAAGTTGAGCCCGGGTGGGTTTTCATGGGGTGCCGCATCACATGGACCATTCAGATTTTGTGCCCAGGACACGTGCAAAGGTGCGCAAGTGAGCATGGCTCTCTCTCTCTCTCTCTCTCTCTCTCTCTCTCTCCTCTCTCTCTTTTATATATATATATATATTATATATATATATATATATATATATATATATATATATATTAGAGATGAAACAAAATTCATTACGGCAAAAGGCCAAAATGGAACAAAACAAAAACAGAGAAACAAAAGGAAAAAGCTATACAAACCACCCAACCCGACCCCCAAGAAACAATACAAAGGAAAAAAACTAAACACCCCACCACCCAGGCCTGAGTTCAAGAGAGAGCAAAGGCTCCCACTAAACACCCCAACCACCCAACAGAAGGCAAGCCTACACAGAAGACAGAGAGGACCACTCAGCACTACATAATAAAACCCACCTCAAAACACCCTCAGCTTCCTTACAAAGATTGTTGAAAGACCAGTTGTTTCTCTCAAGCCATATTGACCACAAAACAGCCAAAACAGCCAATCTCCACCTTCGACTGCCTAACCTCCCCCCAGCATCTCCGTGCCAGGCTCTGAAAAAAGCCTCAATCGATCCTGGCAAAACCCAGGAAATGTTAGCTTCGTTGAAAATCCCAGACCACACAATCCTTCAAAGGCATAATGCAGGAGCAAGTGCTTGACATTCTCCTCCACACCTAAACACATGATACGGTACGCAAAACCCTCCAACTTCTACATGTATGATACAGTAAATTTGAAATACATTTGGAATTTCAAGCATTGGCTCCCAGCTGAGTCTATATCCGGTCCATTTTAAGTTAGCCCAAATAGAACACATTTAAAAATGGGCCCCAGGCAGTATGGGTTGAGTTGATTTTAAGAAACCCCAGACATGAACTATCAATTGGGACAGATTTTTAGACCGAGACCTACTCCAATGGGTCCATATTCAAATCCAAATCTATTTATTGTTGGGCGAGGTCAAATGACTAACGTGCAAGGTTAACCCAACCCATATATACACCCCTATCATCAACACACATTCTCTAATCCATCTTTGCTGCCTCTCCAGCTTCCTTGAAACGCATTAGGCAGAGCATATAGTCAACAAAATTCTAACTCACCCTAGCATAAGCTTTTTCCAAGTCAGCTTTTGCATGTATCAACGGCCTTCTTGCCCATCATTTTTCCTATCTATCCTGGATCATGTATCAAGCACTTGAAGGGAACCTATGGTTTTACACCAGCAAAACAACTTGATTTATTGTTGCAGTTCATCCTCATTTTCAACTACTTCTTGATATACTCAAGCATATCCAATTAGTTGACTTCCTGATATACACAAGCATAGTGAGTCAGTCCAAGGATCCCTATTTCATGCCAAAAAGCACAAGGCAGAGGCCCACAAATAGTTTTCCAATGGTTAAAACTACGAATTGCAAGGGCCACATAAATGGCATTTAGGTAATTTACAAGGTGAAGCCCTGCGCTTCCTGCTGTATACCCCCCACTCCCCATGTGCATTGCGTACATTCCATTCCAATATCGACTTACAGTAAATAATGGCATGCAAACACAATTGAATTGATGCTCTACGTCTACTATTAGCACAAGAAGATTCTCATATCAAGAAAATTTTCATACCGGCAATCACAGCAGAATATGCAATTTAATCAATTTTGCAATTCAGTAACTAACAATGAACTAAATTGCAAAAACTTTGTTTTTACAAGTGAAATTTCCTGCTATTCCCACAACGGAATCAGCATCCTTTATTTTCAGGGGATCATTAAAAAAAAAGCCGGAATATCTAAATTACCTCTGTAAGAATCCAAATTCAAAAATCCCTCTGATCATCCAGAAAATCCAAGCTGAATGATCCAGATAGAAAAATGGCACTAACTCCCCCCTCCCGCATTGTGGTCCGCCCCATCCCGCTCCAACTCCCTTGCGACTTCCTCCTCCATGGCTTTCTCAGCCCGAAGCACCGGCTCATAGTAATCAGCATGCGCGTCCATGCATTTCTTCAGCAGCGCCGTCACCTCAAAGCACTTTTCGACAACATCTTCCTGGTTCTTATCCGCCTCTTCTACACACTTCTCCCAAGCGATGAACTCCTCCTTGCAGCCACCTCCTTTCATGAAAAGGCAGAAACCGCACTCCCCCTCTTCTTCTTCTTCATGGTCTTCGCCAACGACACCTCCCATTTCAAGGGATTTTTCGCCATCATCTCCTTCCTTTCCTAGGGTTTTCTCGCCTTCTCCTCCGTTTTCTACGGTTTTGCCGCCATTCTCCCGATCCTTCTGTTCTACTCCTGCTTCAAGATCTCCTCCCTTTTCTAGAGTTTTTCCGAGAGGAGGAGAATTTGAGGCGGCTGCTGCTGCTTCTTGGGTTTGGTTTTCAATGGGTTTTTCAGAAGAAGAAGACATTGCAGAAATTTGGGGATTTCTTCTTCTTCTTCTTTTAGGGTTTTGGTTTTTATAGCAGCTTTGTACTTTTATGAAATCAGGGGCTTTCTTCTCCTCCGTCTCCCTATTTCATTCTAACTGTTATTAAAACCCTGAACCCTCAAATATGGTAGGTCAAAGTGACGCGGATTGCGTGGTGACCAAGCTCCACATAGTTACGTGATGTCAGGAATCAGTGGGGCCCACTGTAATGTATGTGTTTTATCCACTCCGTCCATCAGTTTTTCCAGACCATTTTAGGCGATGCTCCCAAAATTGAAGCGTATACAACGCCCAAGTGGACCATACCAAAGGAAACAGTGGGGATAATGACATCCACCGTTGAAACCTTCCTAGGGCCATATCATATACCCACCGTTGATTGGACAGTTCAGATTGATGGATAACCTACACGTTTGGTGTACACACATGGCTGTACCATATCATATAAAACCTTGTGAATTTCGTTGACCGTTTAAAAGCGAATCAGGTTCCTTCTTGTACTCTTCTCCACAGTGCGCTGGGTGGGCGAGGCTTCCCCGGATCCACATTCATGTATGTAACTCATATCCACACCGTCCATACGTTTTTAAAACTCATTTTAGTGCATGGTCCCAAAATTTAGGCAGATCAAAATCTAATATAGGAAAGAGTGGCAATCAACCATTAAAAATTATCGTGGACCACAAAGCTTTTTATCAAGATAATATTTATTTGGTCTTTTCAACCTGGTTTTTTTAACCTTATCAACAGGCCGGATGGAAAATAAACATTCCGATTTACCCCTTTAAGTTTTTAATGGTCAGGATTCAATCACGACTGCTTCCTTTGGTATGGTCCACCTAAGATTTGAATTTGCTTCATTTTTTATACCACGCCCTCAAACAATCTTTCAAAATGGATGGACAGTGTGGATGTAAGGCACATACATCACAATGGCCCGCGGGTTAGGGATACACCCACCCGGAACCGGGCGTGGAATGCGTGTTACGCACATGGGTTGACGTTGCTCTCTTTTCCAGCGTATCATATGGCAGAGCCATATCTCGACGGGACACGTGGCAGGGTGATGTATCGATCGGGTCCACCCACATACTAGAAACGGGACGGATGGCTTACGATTTTAAAATAAACTCCGTCAGATAATGCTGCCCATTATTTTTCTCAGCTTTATCCCACTACATATTTGACCGTTACCATTTTGTTTCTGAACGTCGATTAAATGAACATAAATCATATGGATAGAATTTCCTAATATGATTTTTTTTGTAGATATAAACCATCCACTCTAGTATCCTGCATATGGATGGATCTGATTTGCACATCAAATTGTTTTGCATCTCATCGAGAGATGTCCCTACCATAAGACGGTTCTCTCGGTTATAACGTAACATATTCCGCCTTCGCGCGAAATTTCTTGGGTGGACCAAACAGCATAGTCAGCATCGGATTTCTTTTCCCTCAAGAACAACGACTATCGGAACCGAATATATTTTACAGCTTGGTTGGATTCCTTAGTGTTGGGTATTCCAAAAATTAACCAGATCCAAATATCAGGTGTACCGTTCCACACGAAACATTTGTGATTGATAATTATTAACTTTTTATGGCCACAAAAGTTCTGAATCCGGCTGGGTTATTTTTACTGTAGACCTATCGTATCACCTAATTTTTTTATTTTACCCGAACCAAACCTACTTTATCAAAGTAGGCCTATATCCGCACTAACGAACTCATAAAAATGAAAATAGATATATTTTTTCCAGCTGCTTTACCTTAAAATTAGGAATATTTTTGTCCAAAACTTTCATGTCGTACTTAAAAATCTATTTTAATAGCATAAGTTTTTAGGCGTCAAAAAAAAAAAATAGCCTACAAGGGAAGAGTCTACTATGCTAATTTTTTCAATCAAGCTGATACTTGTGTGTTCACTTTATTAAGGGTTTATATATATATATATATTTATTTATTTAACATTATCATCGAATAGGATGGAAAGTAAAGAAAAATTTAGTATTATGGACGTTGTGTTTATATGTGATTTTTTTTCAACGGCCGCTAGTTTTTATCACAAAAGTAGATTTTTAAGTTACGAAAATAAGGTTATGAACTAATATACCCCTCGGTTTCAGGTAAGAGCTAATGAAAAAGGAGGGGTAATTTCGTCCAAAAGTAGGTTGTCCATGCAACAGGAGTCTACTTTGGTAAGGTGAGTTTAGTGTCTATTGATGAAAGGGAGTAAGATAAAAGGTGGTGCCTACATTAAAAAATTACCTGAAAATAAACATTCCATGTCGCTTAAGAAGTTTTTAACGGTGTACGGTGTTTCAATGTCAACTTTTTCCTGTGGTGTGGTCCACCTATTAGAAATTAATACACAACGGAGGATAGAAAAAAAGATTAGATCTATTGGGTTCAAGGCTCGACTTGAATAGTCGATTTCTCAAGACAAATTTGCTGCCCTTTTTCTGAAAATTCCAGCAAGTACAAACGAAGGAAATCTGCAAATTGTCTTAAGGATATAATGAACTCTCAATCCAATTTTCAACACGAAAATTTGCACATTTAAGTGTTGAACAGATCTCCACTTTTAACACCGATATGTCTTAAGATGTTCAGAAAAAACTCAGTGAGAGATTAGATCGAGAGTAATTGCACAGAAGATGATATAATGTTAAGGATTAAGAGTATTTATCTTCTAAATTATAGTATACAGGATTTATATCAATTGAAGGGTTATGGATTTCTTCTTGAAGTAGCACTAAATCCATACCCATTCATAGCAAATAATTGACTTTTCATGAAAGGGCATAACTCTTTATCCTATGGCAGTTATTTCTGTAACCCATTCAGACAGGAGCAGTTATCCAACAAGAAAAATTGAATCCACATAAGCAACACATGGCATGGTGCCACATGTACAATCATGTCATAATTACTCTCAACAAAAAAAGTAATAAAACATCATTGCTCCTTGCGACGATGCGCACGTGGGAAGTGTTAAGTGTGCCTAATAAAGCGTTCAAGCAATCCTACAGCCCATGCCGTGCGAAATTTGAACCCTAATTGCATAAGCAAAAACATCTTCTCTTACCGACTAGTTATACACACTATTTATGAAAATTTTAAATAATTAATATATTTATTTACTTTCTAAAAATAATTTTTATTTTTTAAATTTATTTTTATTATAAAAAATACAACACCACTTGAGATTTGTATCTATTTCATTTTGCGTCACGGGATCCTTCAAAATGAATGGACGTCGTGGATGTAATGAAAATAGATCACGTTGGACCCCCCAGCCAGGGAGTGGATCCCTTGATGTATGTACTGTCTATCCATTACATCCATTTCTCCGCGGAAGCGGATTAAGTGCGGGCGCGGTCTCACCCAACACTCGTGCGCCCCGAACAAGGGCTACCTTGATGTATGTACTGTCTATCCACACCGTCCATCTGTTTTTCCACCTCATTTTAGGGGATGAGCTGAAAAATGCTGTAGATCCAAATAACAGTCGGACCGTATCCCACGAAAGTGGTGATTGACCATTGAAAACTTCTAATGGGCTATAAAAGTTTTGGATTTTGTTTTTTCCTTATTAACTGGTTGGATGGTAATAAACATTACGGTGGCCATTACGGTAGATTCTAGGAAGTTTTAAATGGTGAGCATTCGGTCGCCAGTGTTTCCTATAGTGTGGTCCACCCGACATTTGGATCTGTTTTGAGTTCATATCATAAAATGAGCCGGCAAAACGGATTAACGACGGTGGGACTTACAACAACACTGGAAAACATAAATACCAACCACCAACATCCAACGTGGTAACAGAAATAAAATTATGGGTAGGGTTGCCTAATTTCTACTTTTTGAAACACAGTCCATCCATTTTGGAGCTCACTAGATGGACGGCTACGATTGATAGGTACCGTGCCGCATAGAATGCGAGGAGAGCGAGGAATACAAATGGCACCCGCGGGAGTGAGATGTGGGTTTCCTTCCACACGTGTGAAAGATCGGTTCATCCATCACTTGAGGTCGCTACGAAACAAGGCCAATTGACTCCTTGGGTGGGCCAGACATGGAAGTTGGATACCAACTGTTGGACTTTTCTCTAACCAACCATTTCTCACACACGTTCCCCCAACTGATGAGGTTACTGGACCCTACGTGATGAACGGACAGGATCCCATGCACTTGTACTACGTAGCAGATAACGAGGCCCAAGTCTTTAATCGGCGAGGAAACTATTCGGATGGTACGACGGACCTGACAAAACGGGGAGGGAGTTGGAAACGGATTGGCTACTCCCCCTGACACCAGCCAATGGCTGGTGGTCGGTGCTCTGTGGCCCCACTATGATGTATGTGTTTCATCCATGCCGTCCATCTATTTTTATAGATCATTTTACGGAATAATACTAAAAATGAGATATATCCTAATCTCAAACGGACCACATTACATGAAACAGTGTTGAATGAGTGTCGACCATTAAAAACATTTTGGGGCCCATAGAAGTTTTGGATCAAGCTTATTTTTGTTTTTTCCCTTAATCTGGGGCTGTATGACCTAATCAACAAATTGGATGTCAAATAAACAGTACAGTGGGCCTTAGGAGGATTTTAATGGTGGATATCCAATCATTATTGTTTTCATGTGGTGTGGTCTACTTGGGATTTATATCCCTCTCATTTTTGGGATCAAGCCCTAAAATAATCAGTAAAAATGGATGAACGGAATGGATGAACACAAATACATCATGGTGGGGCCCATAGCCAATCCGTTTCCGAGGGAGTTGATATTCTGACTATGCATGACGCTTGATAGGCAGGCACTTTGAAATGGTATATGTGGAATATATAGACTCAATGGAAAAGAAAAAATTGTAAAATTTTTAAACCACTGTCGCTGAATCAGTCAATTGGTTGAATAATCCCAACCTCTGAATCGTGGACACTTGTTTGTTGAAATAAGACCGTTGGTATTTTGGATCACCAACCGTCCAATAAATGTTCACTAATCTATTAGTTAGATCTTTAATTACCGTAATTTTTGGGCCATGATGCACAAATAATTTGGACGGATTAATTAAAATTATCAACGTGTATGACTCGTGTAATTTGTGTCTTCGTATCATCCATCACACTCTAGCCCAGCCCATGATGATTTTGCATGGTCCGAGCGAAAGATCGCCACCCAAATTTGTGCAAGATCTAGGCCGTTCATTAAGGGCCTGTTTAGATACCACGAAATAAGTTACTTTTTATTTTAACTTACAACAGTAGACAAGTGACTTACAGTAGACAAGTGACTTATTCCAGATAAGTAAGTATGGTTTACTATTAATTATAAATAACTTTTTTACTTAAAAGTACATAATTACTTAGAGTTAATATTTTTAGATTTTTTACTTTTCATAAGTTGCTGAAGAGAAGCACAAGGGGAGACGAAAGAGAAGAGAAGCAGATAGGTCATAGGTATGTTTAATAAGTAGAAACTAAGATGCACTACTTGTGGAATAAGTAGCTTATCTTAAGCAACTTAGATCCAAACACCTCCAAAGTGTGCTCATCATTCATGATATATGCCAAAATACCCTTTATACGGGCTGATGGGCTCTTAGGTGAAGAGCAAGCCCAACCCATTACAACGGTCTAAAATTTTAGGCTAGGCCTGGCGCCCAGGCCAAGTCAGACCGGAAAGTGACTCTAGAGCTTACACATGGCACGCATCGAACACTGTACATAGGTTATAAAGCAAGATCAGATTGATTTAACGATCCAGATATCAGACTAAAATGACCTTTCGCTAGTTGAATTACAATCAGTGACCACTTTTGCTTCTAATGTTGATTAGATGTCCACCAATCGACCAGCTCCAATAATTTTTTCAGTTTTTTTTTTTTTTTTTATTTTTATCCCCATTTAAAATGGGCACAACAATTTCGATGGTTTGATTGCGTTCCTGCTGTGGGCCACCATATAATGTATACCCCTACATTTTCAATTGCGACATGTATTAAGTTGTCAATGTGCAAATGTACCACATGTGCCTGATAAACAATAACAAAATAAACAGCATAACCCAAATAGCCCATGAAGAAATTTGTGGTTATATTTCCTTTGGAAAATCCACCTATCTTCTTTGTTTTCCCTTCATCAGTAGACCAACCTCAAATCAACTTTGCTCCTCACCCTCCATTCGAAGTAGGGTCCACTGGACAAACAATCCCAACTCAAGTAGGGTCCAAAAGGCGAATGGTCCCGACTCAGCTCGATGAGCATACTACCTAATTTTTCGTATATGGCCACGAACTAACGAATGGCACATTCATCTATCTGAACCCAAAAGGAATTCCTCCAATTGGGCTAGGATCATCTAACTAGTATGCTATTTTGGCACAAGGCCAATCTACCATAGGTTAGGTTAGATGACTGGTAGTAGATGGACGGTCTAGATCTAAAGGTTATGTGCCACATAAACCTTAGATGGTCTCTACAATCCCACTAATCAAGCCACTGTTCCTCATGCATACAACCTCAAGCGTATTAAGGGTTGTTTAGCATTGTTTTTAGAAGTAAATTAACAATGAAGAATTTCATGAAGCCAAAAGGTGGAAAATACCATGAAGATGGCCAGGCACAGATATTAGGCCAATCCACTCATCAGATCAGCTATATTTTGGGTCAGATCATTGGGCCATTTATTGATTTAAACAGTGTGGTGCACTTGATGGCCACATTTTGCATGAAGCGGTTGTCCCAGATAAGTGGCACATTGGCATAAAAACAGTACGTTGTAACAAGCTGAAAGTGCTCTATAATAAATAGATTTAGGGTTTAGAAACTCCAGTGTTAAAAAACAGTATAAACGGGATAGAAAATTGGAAATCCAACAAGTGAAGCCAATCCAGCAGGAACTCGAGTCTTAGACAACAAACATCACGGGATAATTATTTGTGGATGAAGCCTAGCCCAAGAATCCACTGATGATCAGACGGATCCTAGCCATTTTCACGCATCAAATGGATGCCTAGAATTATTTATTTATTTATAAAAAAAAAAAAAAAAAAGGATGTTCACAAAGTGGCTAGGTGCATGCGAATGGACAGGGTATGGTGTAATTCCTCATATTATATATATATAAAATTACGTACGAACTTTTTTGAGAACCCATCATACGTGATGTGGATCCAAAATCTGAACCGTTCATGTGAAGCAGCACCTAGTGAAACCCCCCAGGACCAAGTTTTACTTTTATCTAAAACTTTTATACATACCGTCCGTAGCAAAGAGAAATTAAAATCAAAGAAAGAACCCGTTTACATTATTCAAGGTCCACCAAAGTTCCGGATCAAAGTAAAAATTCGTACTATGAGGTTTCATGAGGTTCTGCTTCATGTGGACCGTTCAGATTTGCGAGATTCATCAAGTATGATGGGTTCTAAAAAAAAGTTCGTACGTATTTCGTGCGAACCAGGTGAGCGTTTTCCTATATATATATATATATATATATATGGGAAACGGTACTATAGGGTCTAGCGCATGCAAGGCTATTGTGAGGTTGAGTCGAGTTTCTTTGTCAGCCATCGGATAACATATTTGAAAATATACGAGGAAGATATTTGTACTGTAACATAGGCAGGAAGCGGAAAACAAGGAAACCGGCTACAAGCAATTGAAATTTGTTAATTAAGTACCCCTCCTAATGAGTGTTACCTTATCACATGGGGGCTCACTTTAATGAATTTTTTATATATCCATGCCGATCATCCATTTTTTCAGCTCACTTTAGAAAGTTAAACCAAAAATTAAGCACATCCAAATCTCTTATGTACCACACCACAGGAAAAGGTGGCGAATGACCATTAAAATTTTTTTAGGCCATGAAAGTATGGGATCAATCTGATATTTGTATTTTCCCTTCATCCAGGCCTGGTTGACCTTTATCACTAGGTGGACGGTAAATAAACATTAATGATATGCTTTCGGTGAGTCTTGGTAAGCTTTTAATGGTGGGTGTTCAATCACCACTTTTCCTTCGGTGTATTCTACCTGACATTTGGATCTATTTAAATTTTGGTACAACATTTTAAAATAGACTGAAAAAAAAAAAGAAAAAAAGATGGACAGTGTGGATATACAACATATAATCAAAGTGAGCCCATGGATAGGGTAACATGTGTAATCCGGTAACACGTAATAGGGTGCCTACGGCTCATGCGGATTGCGTGGTGTGCCCGGGACATTAGTGGTGCTTGGTTGTTATCAAGTTTTGTAGACCCACTATGATGCATATATTATATTCATACCATTCATCCATTTTGCAAGATCATTTTAGTGCATGAGTGAAAAAATTGAGACAGATTGAAATTTAAGTGAACCAACACCTAAGAAAGGGTTGGAACAATGATGCCCACCTTTAAACCTTCAAAGAGACCAACAAATAATGTTTATTTGTTATCTAACTTATTCCTAAGGTCACAAAGACTTGGATAAAGGGACAAAACAAATATGAACTTGATCCAAAACTTTTGTGGCTCCCAAGAAGTCCTCAATATTAAGCGTTCAATCCCCTGCTTTCTATGTTGTGGTTCGCTTGAGCCCTGTATCCCCCTCATTGTTTGGCTTATGCCCTAAAATGATGTCGCAAAATGAATGTACCGTATGAATATAACACTTATCATAGTGAGGCACACGTAACTTATATTAGGCAATTCGTTTTTTATGCCCACATTTTGTCACCCATATTACCTGCGGATGAATTTCTAACTGCAGTAAGCTAAGCGGGTCCACCGTGATATTTGTGAGAAATCCACTCCGTCCAACCTTTTTGTTAGATCATGTTAAGCCATGGGCCCAAATATAATCAGATCTAAAACTCAAGTGGGATGTGTGACAAGAAAAAGTGGGTAGGAAAATGCTTACCGTTGAAACTATTTTAGTGTCCACCGTGATTCTTATATGTCATCCATACAATTCACTAGTTCATTCATAATGGGATGAACTGAAAAAGTAAAAATATCAACCTCATCCAAAGCTTCTGTAGCCCTGCCAAATGTTGAGCAGTGGAGGTTCAATCCTCAGTTATTCTGTCATGCAGTCAATTTGATTTCCATTAATTAGACAACTAAGAATGTTGGGTCAGTGTTATTTTTGTATATGATAAATTAAAAATGAAACCCACAATTTGGTTGGTCTGGATAAATGTAAATCAGTGTAACATATGCAAAGAGGAAGACTGAACATTGAAAATCTACACGGTGGGGAACTAACATTGAAAGTCTATAGGAGTTTACAGTACATGTGCAAACGGCAACCTCACTGGAGGTCTTCAAGTGGGACCCATGTATTATTTATGTAAAATCCACCCCAACTATCAAGTGAATCACCTCAACTTAAGCCTCCCGCCTAAAAATCTACTTCATCCGTGATTCAAATGGACTACACGATTGGAAAGTGTATATGACCATGCTTACACTTTAAACTATTTCTATGCCTGTAGCCCACCTGAATCGTAGATGGACATGAGTTTTGGAACTAGGCATAAGATTTATGTGGAATCTAATGATTGGAGTAAATTTCATATAATTATTACGGTGGGCCCGTAAAAATCAAGTGTGGATGTTTATGCCAACATTTTTATGTGGATGTTTATGCCAACATTTTATGTTTGTGTGACCCATTTGAATCAAAACACATCCTGATCATTTGGAAAAGGGCCCAACATGGGATTATGCATATAATGGTTAGATTAGATCTCATATACAAAACTTCAAGAAAATATAATAAAAAATTATACATCTTGTAATTTTTGTAGCTTCTTCTTCGAAGCCGATTGCACAGTGTGAGAGACACTTCACCGACGTGGGTAGTGTGTTTTGTTGCCAAGTTCTGTTAATCCACAATTGTACCATATACACCGTCCATCCATTTGGCAAGATTATTTTCCAGCATGAGTCCAAAAATTAGACAGACCCAAAACTCAAGTGGACCACACCATGTAGAATAGTGGGGACAGTGACATGCCCCGTTGAAACCTTCCTAAAGCATACCATGATTTTTGTTCACAATCCAACCTGTTCATAAGGTCACACAAACCTGGATGAATGGAGAAAACAAATATCATCTTGATCCAAAACTTCTACGCCACTAAGAAGTTTTCAATGCTAGGCAATCAATTTCCATTGCTTTCTATTGTTGAGCTTTGGATCTGCTTCGTTTTTGGCTCGTAGCCTAGGAACTTAGATGCTGGCAAAAGTAAAGAGGATGATAGAGTCGTACACGACTCTTTTCAATTGGTTACAGCCGGTTTTGCCGGTTTAGCAACTTGATTACACCGGGCATTTACACTGTATATTTTCAAATATGTTATCCGACGGCTGACGAGGAGACACGACTCGACCTCACAATAGCCTTGCATACGCTCGACCGTATAGTACCATTTCCCTGTATATATATATATATATATATATATATATATATATATATATATATATATATTATATATATATATATATAAGAGTACCCTGGAAAGTAAAGAAGGGACTTCAGCTATAAAATCCCCATGTGAGGAGATTCCTCTTCCAACAATAGAAAGACAACCAAAGGAGCTGTTCTTTATCATTGTTCAAGATCAGCCCCATTCGACATCTTTATTCTTCAATAGAAAATCGGCCATCCAAAAGCCTAAAAATTCCATGTCCTTTAAGAAAACAAAAAACAAAACAAAAAACAAAAAAAAAAAAGAGAGATTCCAAGAGCAAAAACAGCTCTTCGGTCCTGCAGAAGGGTTCTCTAATACAACAAGAAATAAACAGAAAAATGTATTAACAGTTTCAATATTCATTTAATTATTGTAGAAAATTGAAAAAGAAGAGGGCCTCAGCTCACAATATCCAAAGGGCACATCATATCTTTGCTTGAACGAAGTCTGTGGTGGGAACACAGCATGAACCCCAAACATATGAGTTGAAAAGATATCCGCATACTACAGACTAGAATTCTGTTCCGGTTACTCTTTCACTGATCGTAGAACCAAATGAAGGCCCGCCCTTCCGATATGATATCAGATACTCAATAGGATAGCCCTTCAGCTTATGGGGAACTATCCCGAGATCTTCAAAAGTTAGAGCTGCCATTACAGCAAAAGTATGGTAATGTCAGATAAGCTAGTCCTGGAGGTGGTGATAAAGGTGGTGGTGGAAATAAATAAGAGAAACAATGAAATTTTTGTGATGGCACTAACCATTTTTGGACACAACTGTGTCCACAGTGAGAGAGTTGATCTGATCCAGATTGAAAATATCAGGTATTGGTAGAGGGAATGGGACCTTGTTTAACAAGAATTCTCGAGGGGATGCAATAGCCTGCACGATCATTATTGCATCGGTTAGTGGGTATGTATGGGTGCCTAAAGGTCATAGGGTAAAATCGGCTGGCATTAAAATGCTAACATAGAAATTATAACGCTATCAACAAAAATTAGAATATTTACAACAATGTAGCATCTAAAACATGAAAAAATAAATGGTCATTGCAAGAAATGGCTAACAAAATTCATGCACCCATCCATGTTTTACACACACACACACACACACACACACACAGAGACAATTCTATCTTAATTCTTATTTTTGGTTTTTGCAGGGTGCATTTGGTTGCACCAAATTTTATGAAATTTCATGATAGTTGGTGCAACCAAATGCACCCTTATCCACAGCTGAATGCCAATTGGCCATTAAAAACCTAAACTCAAACAAGTTGAACAGCGGGACCACACAAATCTGCCAACCAAACCCCTGATTGGCTGGTAATATACTGCATATTTCATGAAACTTTTGGAATTACGTCGAGAATCAGGGTAGGTGGAATGCCATTCCACTAAAACAGCATCTTCTTTGTTCATAGCATATTATCTTGAGGCAGGAAGAAGAAACGCAGCGATAACCCAAACACATTGTGTTTCATTTCTGTGCCCCGAATGTTCAGTCAGTTCAAAATGAAGTACCCCCACTGGTGGATTCAGCCAAAAAACAATTTGGAGGTACATGCAGATGCTGCCTTATGACAAAATATGGCATCATGTGCATAGGGTTGAGCTGAGAAAGTAAAATTTTGCGAATTGGGTAATAGTTGGATTATCAACAATAAATCATTTCAGTGCAACTGCGGTATCAGCATCGACATCTCTAACAACTTTCTTGGTGCACTAACACTACTAAATATTCCAAAGGATACTAAAAAATATCTTCAATAACAAGCACACTTCAGGACAACATGCTCCCCATAATTTACCTATATTTGCAGAACTTAGAAAAAAGAGAGAACTAATTAAATTATACTATGGAAGATGCATACCTGCGCAATGGGGAAAGGAACTTTCACATAACGGGGCCACTCGCGGATGGTTTCATACATCAGTTCTGCCTGCACAATGCTGGCATTCAGTAAAGACGAACTCTTGCCTACTGCTACAAATAAGAAGTACATGATAGGAGATTTACCAGTTGATGCATGGTAAAAACCTCCGGCCCACCTAGTTCATAAACCTTTCCCATACTGGTGCCATCATCCTTCAAGGCCGCGACAATTGCAGCAGCAACATCAACGACATAGACTGGCTGGATTCTGCGAGTAAAAAAATGTTAACAGAAATTATCTCCACATGTTTCTACTGGACATGTGCATCCGCATGCCCATCAATTAGTTAATGCCTCAAGCTTTCTACAAGGAGTTGAATTCAACAGAGTATCTACCACTAACTCAAGACATACTTTGTAGACCCATCGCCCATGAGTGGAAGGAAGGTCCACTTTTTCACAAATTGTGCCCATCTATTTAGAATCCGATCTTCCGTACCAATCAGGACAGCAGGCTTCATGATGGTGGCCTGCAAATACAGTATATTTTGATTGATCAATTGATCACTCTAGTGACACGGTAGCAGCAGGATATGAGAAAAACAAAGGCAAGAAAGAGATATATACTGTAGATGTGCTTGCTATTACTATTACTATTGCTATTATACTACTACTATTATTATGCACAACATCTTAGCTTTTCTCCAAGCAATTTTGCAATTGGCATTTAAATAGAGATTGGCAGAAGTTCTATAAGCAGCTTCCCGCCAGACATCAAGCTTCCTCTTTTACCCCGAGTTCTTGGAATAGGCCATGGCAGGATCAATTAAAATCTGAAAGAAGCACCTTGGATGCTGCTAACCATCCAATTTAAGGCTTCTAAAATACAGATGGTTATATCAAAATTGCCAACACTGAAGGCGATACGTCATCTGACCAGCATGATTTTCACATCATGGCCTGCCCCTAGCGTTATGGAATGAATGGATGGTCTAGAATGATGATATACTGTCCAAAATATCAACTCAAAGCTTTGGGAACATTGCTAATGTCCCCTTGAAGGTGGGGATGTTATGTATACTGGTCAAGCTAGCAAATGGATACACAAGAAGTGTGTGCAAGTTGTGGGGGGAGATGGTAGGAGAAGTGGCTGTAAAAAATTGGTCTCTTCTGATGGAGAGAGGTCAGTGACCCATCACTAAAATACCCCTAGAAGGAGAAGGATAAACAGAGCAGAAAGGGTCTTCCATAAGATGGTAAATAAGAACTATCAACCCGACACGAGGTTTCTGAACAGGTGATTGTCTGATAGTAAGCAAGGAATATTCGTCATTCTGCTAAATAGGCCCTATGGAACTCATACTTCATCAGATACTTTTTGCGAATGTCGACTAAGCATCATAAGTAAATTGATCTTCATCCTAAATTACTTAAATGCGCTTCAAATTGCTTTAAAAACCCTTCTCGTTTCCTTTCATATTACATGGTTTAATTGTTTTGAAAGACTGATAGCATGTAAATTTTTTTTCTAGCAATTCTTATATTTGGACACATTTTTTTTTTCTAAACAAATATTTATTTAAACAGGAAATTGCTGAATGATACTTGTCAATGGTACCCTGTAAGGCCAGAATAATTTGGAAAAGAAGTTAAAAGAGTCCATTTCACATCACCATCGTACCTTTGACATCCTGTTGCCTCCCAAATTGTGGTAAACAAGACATTAGTTACCTTAGGTACCTTTTGAATCATGGTCCTCACCCATGCTCACGAAAGTTTCTTCTCAGTTCAACCGCTCTTCGCATAGCCTCCACCTGGCTTCGATGGATGACATTCAATCCCGAGGGGATATCTCGGAGAGTCTTCTCACGGAATCTCAAGGCGATGAATCCTATCCTCCCTCGCCTACATCCTAAGCCTCCAAGAGATAGGATTGGACCGATATGGGACCCCTGATTCTGTTCCAGGAGGAGGATCCTAGCGAGATCATCATTGCTGAACCGATCCAGATGAGAGCAGATCCCTCCCATCAGCAACAAATTGACAACTCCTTAGTACCCACGGAAGGAAAAGGCCGAGGAGAAATTTTTGAGAAGATGCAAAACAAGCAGTGGATCAGGGACGCTGTCGGCCACGTCGGGCAGTCTCTGGGCTTATCATTCGGAACCCGATCAGAAGATTATATTGGCATGTTCCAATACATCGAAGACAGAGGAAGACCTCCACCTCCACCCAAGACTCCGATTCAACACCCGACCCGCTCTATCTCCAACAGGGAGCTATTCAACCTGCAATCTCTCTCAGCGACATCTCCCGCGTCTTCCTCTAGACGCGGCAGAAAGGGAATTCGGGGAAGAGTGGTTTCTTAATGAAAATCTTATCCTGGAACGTTCGAGGGGTGGGGTCCAAACAGAAGTGAAACCTCGTCAAGGAATTCATCAGGCGCAAGCACCCGGATGTTCTCTGTCTTCAAGAAACCAAAGTCTCTTCTTTCTCTGATCGCCTCCTGGCCACAATTTGGCACGCCAACGACGCCAAGTTTGTGACTAGGGACGCCAATGGCTCTTCAAGAGGCATTCTTGTCGCCTGGAAATCTTCTCAGTGGGACCTGCAGCATTCGGTCACGGTCGTCTTCTTCGCAAGCAATCATATTGCAAGATAAGTCATCCTCTTTCCGTTGTCTTATCATTGTTGTATATGGCCCAAATGATAACTATGTCAGGCCGAATTTCTGGGGTGAGTTGACTGCATCTAGGCAATTATTTTCAAGCCCCTGCTGCGTGGTTGGAGACTTTAACATCGTCCGATTCGCCGAGGAACACTCTCGTAAGAGGAGATCCAACCCAGCCATGCAAGCTTTTTCGGACTGGATCCAACATCTGGAGCTGGTAGATCTCCCTCTATCGGCCGCCAAATACACTTGGTCGGATGGGCGTCGTCATCCGATTCAGTCCAGGCTCAACAAGCCCCTCCTGTCAACGGAATGGATCGACGTTTTTCCTTCCATCTCTCAGATAGCTCTACCCAGAACAACTTCTGACCACTGTCCAATCCTTCTTTCTTCGGACGAAGTTAATTGGGGTCCGAAACCTTTTAAATTCAACTCAGCCTAGCTCACGATCGATGGGTTCAAACAGAGGATTGAGGAGTGGTGGTCGTCCTTCCAAGTTACTGGCTTTGTTGGTCACAGTCTGTTGCGCAACCTCAGACTTCTAAAGGAAAAAAATTAAACTTTGGAAGGTCGAGGAGCTTCGTAAGAGAGATTAAGAAACTGAAGCTCTCTTTTCGGAACTGCAGTCAATCGATTCAACTATTGAAGACAACGAAATTCCCTTGCATATCCTGTCCAGACGCATCCAACTCATTCAGAAATATCATCTAGGGCCCTTGAAGACGAAATCTCTTGGAAACTGAAAGCAATGGCGAAATGGATTACAGAGGGCGACAAAAACACCAAGTACTTCCACAACATAGCCAGTATGAAAGCTCGGGCCAAAGCTATCTTCAACATATCAGTCGATGCAAGGCTGATCGATGACAAGGATGAAATCGCCGACTGTGCTATTGCCCACTTCACCTCCATTTACTCGGGGAGGGCTGGAATAGACCTCAACTCGATGGTATTCCCTTTCACTCTCTTCAAGTCGCTAAAGCAGACCTATTAGAAATCCCCTTCTCTGAAGAAGAAACTTTAGCGGCTATTAGTGCGATGGGTGGTGACAAAGCTCTGAGTCCCGATGGGTTTCCCATCAGCTTCTTCCAATCCTTTTGGGCCACGATTCGAGGCGACGTTATGAACTTTTTACATGAATTCTATGCAGAGGTAAATTGTCGAAAGGTCTAGGTGCCTCCTTCATTGCCCTCCTCCCCAAAGTGGCTGGCGCATCTTCCTTCTCCTGACTTCGGGCCCATCAGCCTCATTGGCAGTCCTTATAAAATCCTCGCAAAAATTTTATCCTCCAGATTATCGAAAGTCATGGGCAATCTCATCTCCAAATTCCAGAATGCATTTATCAAGGGTAGACAAATCATCGACGAGGCGTTGATTGCTAACGAAGTTCTTCACTCTTGTCATAGGTCGGGGAATAAATATTTATTTCTCAAACTGGATATTGAAAAGGCTTACGATCACTCTGATTGGGGATTCTTATTCTACATGTTCGATCGGATGGGCTTCGGCGTCAAATAGAAACGATGGATTCAGGCCTGCCTCGAATCGGCCCATTTCTCAATTCTCCTAAACGGTACGCCCCAAGGATTCTTCCGAAGCACAAGAGGGCTTCGCCAAGGCGATCCCCTTTCTCCTCTCCTTTTCCTCATGATTGGAGAAGCCTTATCCCAAATGCTCATTAAAGCGAGAGTGCGGTCTTCTAAAGGAGTCTCGATCCCAGGAGTTCAATCGACGATCTCGCACATTCAATTCGCTGACGATACTCTAATCATGGTGGAGGCAGATTCAGAATCAGTGCAAAATCTACACACAACACTACGTTGTTTCAAGGCCGTCTCAGGTTTAAGAATCAATATGGCTAAATCTAGAGTCTTCGGCGTTAACTGCACTGACGCTAATCTATCATCTTATGCTAACATCTTCGGCTGCTCCCTCGCATCTTTTCCGACTTTGTTCGTGGGCCTTCCCTATGTGGGATAAAGTGGTCGAGAAATTCAACAAAATGCTCGCCACTTGGAAGTGTCGATATCTGTCCATCGGGGGTAGACTCACTCTCATCAAGGCAGCTCTCTCCAACATTCCTATTTACTTTATGTCTTTGTTTAAATGTCCTTCCCAAGTCCTGGACAAAATAGACAAACTGCGACGAGATTTCCTTTGGAGTGGTAAGGAAAATCAGAAAACTTTCCACCTGCTGGACTGGAAAGAAGTTTGTTCCCATTTTAAAGAAGGTGGAGCTAGCATTAGAAATCTAAAGGTGATGAATCGCGCCCTCCTTGGCAAATGGACTTGGAGACTGGGAATAGAGAAGGATGCTCTACGGAACTTGGTAGTCAAAGGAAAATATGGCTCATCTCATGGGGGCTGGTAGACTAAAGATTCTTCGCGGTACAGAGCCTCCTATCTGTGGAAAGGCATTCTGCGTGCAAAAAAGCTTGTCGTTCAGAATATCGGTTATCAGCTTGGGAATGGGGCTGATATAAGATTTTGGGAGGATCACTGGCTCGGCGAAACGACCCTCAAATGCAGATTCCACAACATATACCAAATTGATGTCCTTAAAGATAGTCCGATTTGTTGTTTCTTCTCTCAGATTGGATCAGGCTTAGTATGGGAAATAATTTGTACTAGGAATCTGCACAATTGGGAGTTGGAGGAATACGCAGCTCTCCTCCATTGCCTCTCCTTGGTGTCGTCAATCACGGACGAACCTAATAAACTATTTTGGAAGGGGGACAAATCCGGCCTATTCTCGATCAGATCGCTTTATCCTCTTCTCTATCCCTCCTCTACCTCCGCATCTTCGACGCACCCTTTTATTTGGAAGTACCACGCTCCTCCCAAGTTTATCTGTTTCAGTTGGTTGGCGGCTAGAAAGCGAATCCTAACAGTCGACAACCTGCAAAAGAGAGGCATGCAACTCCCAAATATTTGTCTTTGTTGTATGAATGCTGAAGAGTCGGCTGATCATTTGTTGGTTCACTGTGCTCTCATCTCTCCTATCATGTGGGATTTTTTCCAACGATTCAGTGTATGTGGGTGTATTCCTGAGACCGCCTCTTCCTTATTACTGTACTGGCACGGGTTTACTTTTGGGAAACCCAAATTGCGTCTTTGGAGAATGGTGATTCTAGCAATATGGTGGGCTGTTTGGACGGAAAGGAATGACCGATGTTTCAACAACATTCAGTCTTCGGTGCAAGCTGTTAGAACTCGGGCCAAAAATATTCTCATCGAATGGCTAATGCCCCTTCTCTTAAGGGTTGTAATCTGTTGTTTTTAGGCGTGTAACCCTAGATCTGCCTTCTCAGCAGATCCTTTTCTTTCCTTGCTTCCTTTTTAATAAAATCGTTACTTCTAAAAAAAAAAAAAAACAATTGATATTTGAGGAGAAATTGGGCTGAAAGTGGATCGGTAATTATCGGATTCTTGGGGTATCGGATTTTTTTTTTTTGTTTTTTTTGGGGGGGGGGGGGGGGGGGGGGGGGAGGAGTTGGGGTGGATCGGGGAGGGGGTATCGGAATAACTGAATAAAGAAACCTTTGTAACTGAGAACTAGACTCCAAACTTAGATTTCTAACTGTAGCACGCTGTAGCAAGCTGTGAAAGAGATGTGAAGCTGGGACATGATTGCATCGACCCCGGCCTATCTGTCAGACCTTTAAGCATATGCGAACCCAGTCCAGCCCAATAATTTATTGGACCTAAAACTCAGGCCTGGTCCAGCCCATGGGCCTCAAGGCTCAGCTCAATCGTACCCAAAAGCATGATGGACTTGAGCTGGACTGGGCTGGCCTGGCTTAATTCCCACTTCCCACCCATACGGCAGTGATTCCATCGCTTGCAAGAACGCCCAAAACTTACATGCAATATGGAAGACAATTTAGAAGACAATCTGATCAAGAAGGTTCACTAGCTAGATTTCTCACTTGCCAGTTTACGTTTGGTTGATCCTACAGAATTCTAACAATGCTTCACACTTTCTTGAACGTGTAACAGACCCCATTGGTTTGGACTGGAACTGGCCACAAAAAAATGGACCAGTTCACTTGAACCTCGGTCAATAGTTGGTAAACTACATGCACGCATGCGCGCGCACACACACACACACACACACACACACAGAGCTTGTTGATGTAATGGTAGCTTGAGGCTTTGACCTGCCCATAAATGATAAAGATTTTATCAACTTCACCAGAGGCATTTTGAATGTTCAGTCCTATTTCCAAATTTTAGATTGTGAGTCAAGTAGATTTCCTGGGCCTCGGTCAATCCAGTTGGTCTGATGGTTAGACTGAACTGCTCACCGAAACAGGTCAGGACCCAGTCCAGTATTAAAACATTGCTTTAAACATATGGAAACATCAAACATGAACTAAAATGCTAGGTTGCATTTCTTGTCAGGAAATTGCACATGCCCCTTTTTTTTTTTGTATTCAACTGTTTATAACTTTATTAGCTCAAGATTCTTCCAATTTCAGAACTGCCTCCATATTACACTCAATGATTAGATTTTTGTTGTTGAAGCCTCTGTAGCTCAACAGTAGGCAGCCTTTGCTCCAACATTGACGTCTCGGGTTCAGGCCCAGCTTACCTACCAAAAATATGATGCAATTTTTTTCTATCCCCAGTTCAAATAGAAGGAAACTTTATCAAAAATAAAATGCATATCTGAAAACTTTGTTTCCTCTTACACTGTTATTTTATAATCAAAGTTGACATTAATGGCACATGATAGAAGAAATACATAGAAGAAAAGACTCACCTCAGGTAATTCTCTCAAAATAGCTTCTTCTGCAGCTGCTTTAGCTCTTAACATCCTGGATGGTGACGACAGGGATGCCCCTAAACAAGAAACTTGTATAAATCTCATGATCCCACCATGTTCTTTAGCAATCTGCATAAGTTACCAAAAAGGTGCATAAAATAATTCCGAGTTCTGAAGAAAATCAAACTAGGAGTAGATTCTATCATGGTAGTTATGGAGGATCATAGAAGTGATAAGTGATTTCTCATGAAAACAAAAGCACCAGATGGATGATTATTTTTAAGTGGAAACCACAAGGAAAATGGGTGCTAGATGTCAGAGCAAAGGCAAGCCTTAAAAGGTAAATCTCCTGGAAGTTGGATGGTTACCATTTCCTGAACATTAAATATCACCGCTTCCCAGCTCCAACAAATGAATTCCCTTTTCCTTTGCACAACTGAGTACTAGCCCCTATTCAAATTGATGGAAGTAATACCATGCCTTCTTTCCTAAACTAACAACATAATGCCAGGACTGTTCATCAGTAAAATAGGTTGGCAAAATTCTAGGCCTTCCTTTAACACTGACAGAGAAGAAAATTGCTACCACTTTATCAGGGATACCATAATCTGGGGACCTGCTCTATTCCAATGCTGGCTCATTCTTTTTCCTTTGTCGGAAAAGAAAAAAATTAAAGCTTAGACACTAGTCAAACACTAAGAAGCTAATCAGATGCCCATATAATGCATTTCCGCCCAATGAACATGTCCCAAAGCAGCATTTTATGTTAGAAAATCGATTCTCAGAAACCCCTACTACAGATTCTGATATAGCTTAGGGCGATGCTTGCAGAAACTTCGAGAAAACCAGTACTACCAGCATCTATTAGAGCAGAAAATGAATGACAAACATCAAATGAAGACCTTAGTAGGAACCCACCGTTGCAAGCTGTTCAGCCATACCATGGTTCACTTCCTCAAAACTGTAGTTTCTTGTTTCATGCTCCCTTCCTGGGAGCAAAAAAAAAAATGAATAATCAACATGATATTCCTCAAATCCCCCGATAGAAAATAGCAGATTCAAGGTAAAGAATACAAACCAATGAGATTAAGAACAACATTAGCCTTTGCCATTACCGCCTTAATTGAATTTTCATCTCTTGGGTTGTATTGCATTGGTACAATCTGAAGCATTAGATATACAACATTGAAAGTTCAGCCAAGCATAATAACATGAATCAAAAGGATGAGAAATAAGCATGAACCCAACTACATCTAGTCATGAGAACATCAATACCATACAGGAAAAAGTACTATTGCAAAGTACAGTATTGAAGTCAATGTGTTGTTTCTGAAACAGCAAATGCAATACCTGACCCAAATCACCCATCAATTTGAGATGTCGATGAGAATCCTCAGAACCTCGAAAAGGAACCAGGACTTGAGATCCCATTTTAGCTGGACAGATAAGAGAGAATATGAACACCATGGGGCATTACAATGATAGTCTAGGGACATTCTTAAGAAGAGATCAGGGTTTGTGGCTCATAGTTATTAAAACAAGTCATGTTGTTTCGGATGCAAACAAAGAAGTGGATGTTCTTGTGATGATGATGGTAATATATTAACATTTTCATTGGAAGCTGAATTCCCCTTTTGTATCTCCTTCATCATATGTTCTCTTGCATCACATATTTCTTTCATTTCTTCAATAAAACTTATTATTGAAAAGAATAAAGGTTCTAAGAATGTTGTTTACTTTCAGGCTGGCAATAAAGCCAATGCAAACAGGTATACTTAGTGCTCAAAGAAGAAATACAGCCGCCCAACTCAAAATCCTTCAGAAATTACCAGGGAAAAAAAATCCAAACAAACAAAACTAAAAAGGGGAATACAACTTACCAAGCTGTTGCACCACATATCGACCTAGAAACCCAGTCGCTCCAAACACAGTTGCAACAATTCCACTGCCAAAAGGGATATACTAGCTATTAATAAGGTTGATAAAAAAGTTAAAAAGCTCTGAATCAGATAAGAAAACCAAGAAGGGAAGAAAATCCTAACTACTCTCAAGAGCATGTTTGGTTTTTGAATTTCCTTTGTAAGTCCTTGTAAATAGATAATGATTATTTACTTAGGTAATTCTGGTAGCCGCCCCGAAGTAGATGTTGACAGCTACCATCTTTAAAAATATTCCGACTCTAAAACAGAGGGAAAACATTATGACAATGGAGTGCACAAAAACAGTGGGGCCCACCGTCATGTATGTGCCCTATCCACGCCGTCCATCCATTCCGCCAGCTCAGTTTAGGGCATGAGACAAAAAACGAAGCGGATTCAAAGATCAAGTGGACCACACCACAGGAAACAGTGGGAATTGAACGCCCACCGTTGAAAACTTCTTGGGGGCCAGAGAAGTTTTGGATCAAGCTGATATGAACGCCCACCGTTGAAAACTTCTTGGGGGCCAGAGAAGTTTTGGATCAAGCTGATATTTATGTTTTACCTTCATCCAGGTCTGTATGACCTTATGAACAGGTTGGATGACAAATAAACGTCACTGTAGACCCTATGAAGGTTTTAGTTTTCAACGATGGATGTCATTAGGACAACTCTTTCGTGTGGTGTGGTCCACTTGAGCTTAGAATCTGCTTCATTTTGGGGCGCATGCCCTAAAATGAGCTGGTAAAATGGATAGATAGCGTGGATAAGATACATACATCACAGTGGGACCCACAGATTTTACTCAATACTCAAATATACCAATTTCACTACATGCAAGGGCGGTTTTCAAGTTGAAATTACTCACCTATTCCCCTCTCTTCCAAACACCTATTTAAAATCATTATTATGCTTTTACACCTATTTGCGAGTATTTACGAAAAATCAAACAACCCCCTAAATCTTTGAGGCCAGATCCACTATACATTGAGCACCATTTATCAAATGGTGCTAACCTTATAAGTTATGATCCATAATAAAAGAAAAATAAGTATCCAAAATGGTGGAACTTTTGGGCCATAGTCCAACTGAGAGGTATCTAGATCCATCAAGGGATGCAAAATGAGTACCATCTAATGGTGTGTAGGGTTGGCAGCATTTAGTATACTGATGAGAACAAGCCCTCTCTCTCTCTCTCTCTCTCTCTCTCTCTCTCTCTCTCAATGACAACAAATCCTCATTAGCACCATTCAACAATGAAGAACACACGAAGCACCCCTCAAGGACATGAGATATTTCATTTCCCGAATGCAGAAAACAATGAGCCTCCAAGGTTGACAACAACAAAAACCCCACAACCCAATGTAAAGCAATTCAAGCAATAACCTCAAGGTCCTCAACTATAAGCTTCCCCAAGGGAGAAAAGCTTACCAAACAGATCCAAGCCCCAAGAGATTAGTCAAGCTCAGACACATCTCCCCACAAGAATTGAAGAAAAACATCAACATGTCGCCTTTCTCATCTCTCAAGATACTGCCGATTCCTGATGGCCCAGGCCCCAGACTCACCTTTTGAGAACACAAGAATTGAGCTTACCAAAAGCCAGGGTAGCAACCAACCTTTACCTGTCTAATCACCTTATTCCCCCCATGGATCATCTTATCCAAATCCTAACTGACCTCCATGTGGGATTGATGTAGGTTGAACTGGGCCCAAGATCCATGGGTCAGGCCCCGCAACTGACTCATCAATAAGGAGGTCCAACCCTCGTATTTAGGTAGCTAGTTAGGCAATAATCAATCAGCCAAATCTTCTTAAATTCATTCTTATCCCTTAAGCATCTTTTTATTACTTATCCATTTTTTTAATAAGTCATTGGTTGTCAATGACATTATGAACCTACATTCTTTGTATGCCTAAGGAGCCTATTTAAGGTCTTACATGAGTGACTCAAGGCACCTTTTAATTGAACAAAATTTCTGGACTTTCTTCTTTCTACTTTGTTTGTGGTTCTCGTGCTTAGATTAAAGATGCCCACACTTGGGCGAATCCTTCCCTTCAGCTAGTTGCGCCAATTTGGTATTAGAGCCATGTTCCAACGGATGGATTGAAGTCCTAGATCAACAACAATCTCAATATTATGTTTCCAGGATCTTTAATCATAAAATTTTGCATCTTTTCCTTTATTCTCTTCATTACATCTATCCCACCTACCCACTATTCACTTTTTTTTTTCTTTTCTTCTACAAAGCCCAAATGTTCAATTCGCAATGGGAGACTGACGAAATTCTGGCAGCCATCTCCCCTCCAAAATCCAACCCCTATTCCAGTCCAAATTCAGTTCTTATTACGGCCCAATAAAAGCCCCAAAAATCCAGCCCTGTTTCAGCCCATTAAGAGTCACAAAATTTAGTCCTATTCCAGTCATAATCCAGCCCCTATTACAGCTCATTAAAAGCCCCAAAAATTCAGCCCTATTCCAGCCCATTAAAAGCCCAAAAAATCAACCTTATTCCAATCCAAATCCAGCCCCTATTGCAGCCCATTAAAAGCCACAAAAATCAGCCCTATTCCAGCCTATTAAAAGCCTAAAAAACCAGCCATATTTCAGTCCAAATCCAGTCCCTATCCTAGCCCATCAAAAGTCCAAAATCCAAACCATTAATAGTCCAAATCCAACCTTGTTTCAACCCCATTAATGCCTAGAATCTCAACCCATTAACAATCTTCTATTTTAAACCAAAAACTGCCCTATATGATGTCCACTACTTTGCCAACGTCACACCTTAATATGATGTCTACCCATAGCAATCACATCTATCAAGGAAGGCTTACCGATCAATAGCAAGACAATAACATCACCGAGCTATTCACAAGGCAGCCTGGAAGCCGCTATTGACCAGTGATGTGGAGAACAGCATGGAGAGCAACTTGATCCCATCGGAGATCCTGATGGTAACTCAATTCCACAACCAGGGCTCTAACCAAAACCTTTAGTGAATTAAAATGGTATGGGTCCTTAGGAGTTTGTTTATGACTTCATGCAGCAACTCTTTGCAAATAGAGCCCATGATGCATCGATGAAGAAGCCCAAGAAAAATGATATCATCAAGAAAGTACGAGTTAAATTTCGAACTTCACGGATCACTTTGATGCAAAGGATTTTGCATATTAGATTACAACACTTAAAATTATTTTGCATGGTACAACATGGACAATGTCCAGCAAGCAACCTTTGTCAAGGTCAAGCTGAAGGGCCCAACAAGAATCCCATGGCAAAGCATTGATGACAATAATCTCATCATGGGTCGCCATGCAATCACTAGGTGGGTTGACATAAGAGAAAAGCTAAAAAGTAAGTATTTCCTTTAAGACATAGATAACCTCCTCCATAAACTTCTCGCATTCAAACAAGGAACTTTATTAGCAGATGACTACACTGAGAAGTTCAATGAGCTTTCTATTCGTTGTAAACTTGCAGAGATAGACCGTGTAACAGTCAACCATTATCAAGAAGGATTACACCAAGAGATCCAGCATGGGATGGTCATGTATGATTTCAAGTCGATCAACGATGTTCACCAGAAGGCTCGATGAGTTGAACAACAATTGCAGCAAAATACTCTGACGCTTTCGCTTTCTAGCCAAAGAACCTTTTGTGAGAAAAGATCTAGATCCACATCTTAACCGGGTTCCTTCGCAAGGCTACCAACCACCTCCCTACCTTTTTCAGTCGCGCCAAAAGATGCAGACTCCACTTATAAGACAACCACAACCTTTACAATGCCCACCATTACAGAATTCATACCAAGGGCAGTCAGTGCTACAAGGACATGACACTAGAGGGCGAGGTCCTAATTTTAATCCTCCCCTTGGGCGAGAACAATGAGATGTTGATTGTTATCGTTGCAGAAAGAGATGACACTTTTCTAATGAGGGTCTGGAAGCCAGGAACCTCCACCATTACTGTGGTAATGAAGAGAAGCTCTACTACCCGGACCGCCATGAGTATTATGACAAGCACATCGAGATGGAACAGTCCTACGTAGAGCACACATTACAGGCAGAGGACCCCCGATTGAAACCGCGGTCAAGGCTAAGGTTGAAGGTCCCACTCTTATTATAAGCAGCCTTCATATCACCACAGATGAGGAAGATGAAGACTGGAGAGTGAAGTCGAACTGATGTTTTTCGTACGCGAGTGAAGTGTCAAGTAGGTTATATAACATGATCATCGATAGCGGCGGTGCAATAAACATCGTCTCACAAAAAATAATTGATAAGCTCAAATTACCAATTGGAAGGCATCTAAAATTATATAAGGTTGTGCGGGTCAATGACACTGCCATCCTCGTGATTCAAAGGTGTCTAGTGTCCTTCAAAATCGACATCTACGAAGACGACATTTAGTATAACATAATTTCGATGAATGTCACCCACATCCTTCTTGGTCAACCTTGGCTCTTTGATTGAAAGGTACAAAGCGATGGTGAGGCTAACATGCATACTTCCTAATGAGGACATCCAGTGTATGCGAGGAGGAGAGCATTGGTGTCCTTGTGGATGGACAACCCATACATGGGGCACACTAATGGGCCTAGATCTTCATGACATCTTCCAGAGGAGCATCGGACTGTTACCTCAAATGGACTCACGCCTATGGACTTATTAATAGAACTGTTATATGCTAGTTCAGCTATAGGCAAAACGGTATCCCAAGTTCTGACGTGGTCCCCCACAAGGCATTTAAGTAGATTTCCAATACTCATATTGACAACCTCAGTCTGACCGTTTGTCTGAGGTTGATAGGCAGATGAGAATTGAAGATTGTCCCCATCATGTGCCATAGTGTCTTCTAAAAATAGCTTATAATGTGTACATCATGATCAAACACTAACTTTTGCTCTAAAAGCTCAAACTGATAGAGCGTGGCGAATCAATCCCTTTATCGCATAGCCCGGGTCAAGCCCTCAGCCAAAACTCCCCTCGTGGGCCCCACTTCACATGGGTCCCGCCTCACACGAGCCGCCCATCCCGAGTGTGCACTCGCTTCACACAAGCCACCCCACTCAAGCACGGTGTGAAAATAACCCGCCCCAATGAGGAGTCTCGAACACAAGACTTCCTACTTTGATACAACTTTTAACGCAGGACAACTAACCACTTGCTCTAAAAGCTCGAACTGATAGAGCATGGCGAATCGATCCCTTTATCTCATAGCCCAAGTTAGGCCCTAGGCCGAACCTCCCTTGTGGGCTCCACTTCACATGGGTCCCACCTCACACGGGCCGCCAACCCCAAGTCTGCCGCCACTTCACACAGGCCACCCCACTCGAGCTTGGTGTGAAAATGCCCTTGCATTAATTGAAGAGTTCAAGCCTAAATTAACAAGCAATGTCCTGCATGAGCAATCAATACGATAAACAAGGATCTAATGGATGTAGGGACATCTCTTTTACACCTTTTTTCCACAACTCAAACATTGGAACCCCAAAACCCAAACCCATCTAGCCCACACATGTGACCATACGGCCGCATGTGTGAAATCATAGGGCTGGTCGTACGGCCCATATTCTCTTCCTCCTTATATCCCTTTGGTTCCCCACATTAGACCGTTGATTTCCATCATCATCTCATTTTGACCATCAGATTGCGATTGTGACCATCATCACCATTGGATCGTGACCATGGCCACTTGTGCGGCCAGATGGATGATACATAGGCTTGGGATTGTCTTAGTGTTTATTTTTCAACTTGATTTATGTTTTTTGAACTATTTATGAAGGGTATTATATGTTTTGTTTAGAGTAAGGTAGCAAGTAACGTCCTGCATGAACAATAAATACGAGAAACAATGATCTAATGGATGTAGAGACATCCAAATAGCACATGAATAAGTCTATTTTAATAGGGAAAACCTAATACTACCTAGGGCTAGCGACCTAGCGCCATACAATGGTCCTGCATCACTTCCCTGTGGTGAAGTCGTCGGATCCACCTTCGCCCATTGCAGCCTATTTCGCCTCCTTCATCTATGCCCCCTCATCGACATCAGTTGCTCTCCCTAACTCTCATTTTCTCACCATGTGGAAGTTTGAAGAAAAGAGCAATGAGAAAGGCGTAATGTTCGCTCTAGTCACAAAACATGTGTAGAAACTTGTTACTGATTAGGATAAGCCTATTCCTAAAGTCAAATTAATGCTCCATGACTTACAAGATTTGGTCCTTAAGGATCTACCTGAAGAGTTGCCTAAGAGTTCACGTATGTGTGTAGACAATCGAGCGATTAGTAAAATCATAGCAAAGTACCGCATCCTCATTCCTCGCTTGATGATATGCTGAACTTGATACCAAGTACTAGCGCCTTCTCCAAGATTGATATTCGCAGTGAATATTACCATATCCACATCTAACTTAGTGACAAATGGAAAACGACATTTAAAACGAAAGACGGTCTCTACGAGTGGCCAGTTATGCCATTCGGTCTCACAAACGCGCATAGCAGTTTCATGTTCATCGTGACCCAGTTGTTTTACCCTTTTATTGGTAAGTTTGTCATTGTTTGCTTTTACAACATTCTTGTTTATAGTAAATCCATGAAGGAGCACCTCAACCACTTGGGTTTTATCTTCGCAGTCCTTCGTCGCGAGTGCTTCTACATCAACTTTAAAAAGTTCACCTTCATAAGCACATCCGTGGTCTTCTTAAGGGTACATTGTCCCGCCACAACGTGTAGAGGTGGATCCCGTCACACATGTAAAATTGCTGTGTTTACTTGAGTGTTAATGAGCAGGGCCCCACACAAGTGTGTGGATTTAGCAAACCTTTCTAGATGCAGAGGGGATTTCAACATCATTTTCTCTGAAATTCCACGCAATTGGTTAATTACAAATCTTTGTGCCGCAGTAGTAAATAGAGCACTGAAATGCAGTAAGACTGCCGTACCTAACGGATGACCTTCCGCCAGTGCCTTTCCGAACAAGATGCCCCACGCCCTTTGTGGCGAGCGTCGATCCTAGCCGTGGATGATCGATTCCATTTTCTGCAACCAAAACCAGTAATCAAAAGGATTGCGATCGGGGGAAAAAAACAAACAAACAAAGATAAGATAATCACATGAACGGGATAAATGGAGACAATTTCTATAACCCTAGAAAAGACAAATATATATATATATATATATAGAGAGAGAGAGAGAGATTATATTACCAGAGAGAGGATGAATGGAATTGAGAGAGGTGAGAACATGTGAGGGTTTCAACAGAGACTGGTGCGCTGCGCACCTTCTGTACGCCTGCATCATTCTTCCAATGGAGGGGAGGGAGAGAGAGAGGCCCTCGTTTCAATTAGAGGGTATGCGGGCCGGTTCTACCTTGCGCACGGAGGGTAAATACGCCCTCTGCCTCGGATTACTGTCACTTTGGACTCGAGAAAAGGGCAGGAGTACTCTCGCCTGCGGTGATCGATTGAGAGATTCCTGGCACACGTGTTGAAGCAGTGTACGTGTTGAGATGGGTTGCATGCATTAGGATTTAGGAGGGAGACCAGCGAATTTGTGCCCGCATTTTCATTGGGTTGGGTAGACGGTTGGAATGATCGACGGCCTGTATTGGAAGTACATGCATGGCCTCCCTCATGTGTGTACTGGCCTGATTTCCTAACCAACGCTTGTTCTTCGTGGAGGCTGGCCTGGTGAATCGCTGAGTCTTTGCCACGTGGGCACGTGCGCTGCGGAGCTCTCCTCCTAGACGGTCGGGTCCCACTGGCATCCTCTTTTTATGGCACTAACTACATTCGGGACCTACGGTGGGGTGATCCAGTACATTGACCCGATGCGCCTACCGTGGATGGACGTGTCCCGAGTATCGCCGTTGATGGAAGGGAAGCGGATTGCGTACTGAGTAAACTCTGTGGGGCCCACCATGAAATATTCATCCACTCGTCCATCCATTTTACTACAAAATTTTAGGGCTTGGTACTAAAAATGAAGCATATTCAAAGCTAAAGTGGACCACACCACAGAAAACAGTGTAAATTGAGTGTCTACCGTTGAAAAATTCTTGGCGGCACGTAAGTTTTATATCAAGCAAATATTTATGCTTTTCTTCGATCTATGTCGGAGTGATCTCATGAACAAGTTAGATAACAAATAAACAACACTTTTGGCCTTAGAAGGCTTTGGATATTCTTCAATTTTGGGCTCAACCCCTGAAATAAACTGAAAAACAATGGAAAGCGGGTGCAAATCACATATATTCACAATGGGCCAGCAGAGTTTACTCATTACCCAATATGATTTCTGATGGAAGAAAGATCCTAGCCATCCAATATAGCACCTCAGGTGTTGAGATTGTTGGGGCATGGTCCATCGACACCAGCCCCATTTAGATCGACCCCATGCTGGATGGCAGGATAATGGCTCTCAATAGGTCCTACTAAAACTCTTTACGGCGTGATCTTTCTTCTCCTATAAATAACGGTATCCCAACCAATGTAAGGTACGCATATACATATCCTAATATTTCGATTGGTGATTCTTTTTTTTAAATCCTAACTTATAAAAGACACAATAACTTGACTTAGGCATCGGAGAGTACCCTGTACAAGCCAAAGTCTCCTTCATTTGTTCCCTTCGTTCATCTTGCGCAGGTCCTAAAGGGTTAACCAAGGAGGGTTTACCGGGAAATTGCATCAACAAAATTCTATAAAGTTAGGCCACCAAGATCTCCAATGACTCGAGATGGATGGAAAATGATAACCGTGAGTGTGAAGAACTGAAATATGGTACATCTATCTCTCCCTAGCACACACCACAGGGTGACCTGCATATCAGGTGACCCATATATAGGGCCTGGTATGGATAGTCTGTATCTTAGTAATTCTCTCCGTGTTATTTTTAAGAACTTTTAAATTATCCAACAAGGGCTATATGTGGACCTGATGACCAATATATTACCTGCCACTTCTTGGGAGAGATGTATATGCCATATTATTTATTCTTCCAGGCTTCCAGCTCTACCTCTATCCAACCTATGGCGAGAGGTTTGCTCAAACACTTCTAAAGTATTGCAACAGGGCATGGATCATGATTTTATTCATTGGAATTGACATTTATTTGAAGGATATTTTCTCTAAAAAAGTCCAATGTATGGTGAGAGCTTATTCTTGGATCTCTTTTACAAAACTTTTTCAAATTTCTCAAATAAAAATGGCCTGAACCTTTTCCATACCTTTTAACTTCTTTAATGGGGCTATCAATGGGCCAGGCTCAGGCCTATTAAAATTAATATTGTGAATAGGCCCAGCCTAGCAGCTCAACCTCGAACAGAGTAAAATTCAGGCTAAGGCCTGCCCATTAACAACCCTATTCTTTATCATTGCTTTTCAGGTAATTCTTCATTTACTACTATACTTTCAGCAAAATACTTTTGTGCATTCCAACTATTCTCTCACAATATTTTATGCTTTTTTATTACTCTCCGACAAAAATTTCCACTTCATGAATGTGTTCATTTATTTCTTTTTCTTTTTTATTTGTTAAGTCGAAATTGGCTTGTTGGAAAGAAAATGAGAGGAAATAAGACAAAATATTATAAAAGGTAAATTTTAAAAAAAATAATAAAAATAAAAATTCTACTTATATTGGGTCTTTTACCAATACACGTATATAATGAAGTAAAAGAAACAACAAAAACTATGTTTTTTAAAAATGAATTCTTCTTGTTTCTATACAGATTCACTTAAATGTGTCTATTTCAGTAGAAAGTGATAGAAAAATATGCAATATATCAAAAAATCTTAGAATATGAGTTATTATTCTTTCTTCAAAAGATTAGGCTTAGATGAGTTTTTTGCCAATGGTTTAACTTTGAACCCGCTTTTGAAAGTTAAAACGAATAAAATGATTTTAATCTTATTTGAAAAAAGTCTTCAAATTATCTTTCTGGTGAGTCTAATAAGGGAGTTGTTTTCATGAGATCATAATTGTGACCTGTACACATAAGCAGTTATGGTTTATACATGCAACTAACCACGGTGTGTACATGACAAAGTTCATTTTCTGGCAAATCATTTACATGTACTGGCCACAGTCGTGATTGCAGTTTTTTTTTTATTTAAACACTACACAATCTTACTAAAAATGTCTATTCGAATTGGCATGATTTTAGGCTCATTAATAATTTGAATATATTTTAAATATGATTGAAATCATCTTATTTTGACACCATTTGACCTTTCAAATGTATACTCAAAGTCAAAGATCTTGGCAAAAGACCCGTCTAAGCATAATATTTTGATATCACTCATCTACTGTATTAATTTCTTCCCAAACAACTCCGTCTAAGTAAAATATTAAAAAAAAAAAAAAGAAGAACTCATCTTATAAGAGTATAGTTTTTGTTATTTATTTTATTTCCTTTTAAATATTTATTAACCAAAGACTTATCTAAGTGAAATCTTTTAAAAATAAGAAAAGAGAAGAAGAATAATCAATCTTCAAAAAAGTATAATTATTGTAATATCTTTTCATCTCATTTATTTTCATTTTCTTCCCAACACAAGCTCATTTCAAAATAACATGTAAAAGAAGAATAATAAGTCTTTTTTTTTTTTTTTTTTTTAAGTTAAAGTTAATGCAAAAAAGAATAGTCAAAAAACACAAAAAGATTGCTAGAGGGCGGATGGAGAGCATGAAGGAGTCGCTAGAGTGTAGTGGTAAATAAAGAGTTAGTTAGAAAATAACGATAAAAGAAGATTGCGGTATTTTTTAAAAAATATATTCATAGCTATTTTTGTCCCAATTTTTTTGAAAATGTGCTTCAGGTCACATGGCTCCCCTTAAATCGAAGGCACCTTAAAATTAAGGTTTAAATAAATATCTATGATTATACAAAGGTTGTGGTAACCATTATATATATATATATATATATATATATATTATTATTATTATATATATATCTATATATATATATATATATATATATATATATATATATATAAAAAAACTAAAATTCAAGTGTTAAAATAATTTGATTAAATGATTTAATCACTCTATCCACCATGCAATTAAGATTCACTGTATGATCAAATTAGAACACTCCGATGCAATGTAGATTGAAGGCTAAAGTCTTTATATATCAAATTGCAGTGTTTTGGGATTTATTATAGCAAACCTCACAAAGTAATTAGCCCCACTCTTAGGGTCTTACGCAATGTTTATGGTAACAAAGTCATCTAACACGTGTTCCATTACGAAGATCAGTTGTTGTGTCCTTCTAATCAAAACGCAGTGGATACATATACTTCTCACGTTTTTCAGATGATATAATCTTAAGAACATCCTGAATGCAATAACATTATATTTTTTAAAAAAGAAACAATGGTTTAGATTATATTTGCACGCAATGATTCGCATAGACAAACTCTACATGCAGATCTCACAACCAAATGAGTCTCTCCCCAACTCATTGCAAATGAAGAAATACCTAAGGAATATTGTGTCACCTTTTATATAGACCAGGGAAACACCAACAATCTACATATTGGACCACGAAGAGAAAGGAAGATACAAGCCAAGGAGATGGAATAGGAGATGATGCTCTCACAGTTTATTTCTCTCCTCTTCAAAAGAATGGGACATCTAATCTCTCTCTTTCTCTATGAATCTCCTGTGGAGGGGTTAGGTTTTAGGGATGAACTTAGAATTGTAAACCATCACCCCATGGACTTTGACGTACCATTCTGTTAAGGTTGTTGTTAATGGGCAGAACTGGACCGACATGCTTTTGAACCCAACCCGCCTTGGGTCGGGCTTGGACTAAAATATCAGGGCCGCGAGTTGCGTTGGGGCGTAAAGTGTAAGCCCGTTTCTTAAGCGGCTCAAGCTTGGACTTGGCTATCCATAGCCTGTCAAGCTCAACCCGGCCTATTAACTTTTTAAAATTTTAAAAATAAAATTTAATATTTTTCCTCCTACCCAAATTCAAAATTTACACAATTTAATTTTTAAAATCTATCTCCCTCCCAAAATTCAAAATTTACGGGTAAGTTGAAGTACATCCCCCTTCTCTGTGATGCTGAGGTGGCTCTCATCTTCTCCAATAGAGGGAAGCTCTATTCCATCAACTCAAGGTAAAGAACTTCCATGGGACAAATAAAAAAGAAAAAAATGAAAAGATATTACCTTTTCTAGCTTATTATTCTACATGTCTCCCAGCTTTTGATTATCCATGTTGGACTTCTTCCTCTCTCTCTCTCTCTCTCTCACTCTCTCATCTCTCTCTGTCTCTCTCTCTCTCTCCTTCTCATCTCTTCTGTTAGTACGCCTTGCTGTGCAAAGTATGCCCAGGCTTGGCAGAGCCGAGCTGGCCCTGAATTGTTATCTCAGGCCAGATATGGGCATACGTTGCGGAAGGCAGGCTGGGCTTGGACAAAGCTTAGCCCAACGCTGACATAACCGTTTGTCACCATTACTTACTGTGAAGAAAGCCCGTTAATCTGTCTCTCAATGCATATGATTACAATTTAATCTTTTAACTATTAAAGCCATCCATCCATGATTTATATCTCGTGCTAATCATAAGATGGACCAAAAAATTTAGGTCATCATATTATTATCGAGTGCGATCAAAACAATTTTTATGGTTAAAAATCATCTAAAAGTTGATTAAAATCTTTTAAGTATCGGGTCCAATAGAAAAAATACTTGATGAGTCACTGATATAATTAGATCTTACCCCAAACAAGTCCCATCATAAACTTAGTAGAATTTATTTATTTTTTACTGGCCCATACAATTATCGATGGATCCTGTTGGACATACCCAACATCACCCATTTCCAGTAGCCTATAATAAACCTAGTAAAGTGAATAAAAGTTGGCTAGTTAGGATCCAAGACCAACATGTTAATAACCTATATAAGTGGGTCACGTCAACTAAGGTTCAACTCAAGCCTAACCCATTTAACTAAATAGGTACATTTTTAGTTTGATCATGGGCTATTGCCCTTTTTAGCTTAGATGAAGCTACTCGAAAACGGTTGGGTCAATTGACTTGTGTGCCCCACCCAACCTATTTTCCAACTGGGGCAAAGTAACGGACGATACAAAGTCACTTAGCTGGAAATTGCATTTTGTGCATATTGGTAATTCAAATTAAACCGTACATATTATGAGTTTACTTTAAATGTATTACAAACCCCAATCACATTCTGCCGTCTATCCACCTTGATTGTTTGTCCATGTAGGTGATCACATGTATTTATCTCTACTTATTTATCTACATATTTTGTCTATCTATTAATTGTATCGAGCTTTTATTTGAAATCAATAAAATCAACATTATCAACTTTTAGTTTTTATTCTTTTAATCTTCAACGAGAAATACAACGCCTGTAATCATAGTTGAAAGAAAAGTCTCCGTTGTAGGATAAAAAGTTATCATCATAAGGATAAACTTTCTCCTTTTAAATTGCCCCCATCACCACATTAATTAGTGACTAGGTAGCAGCCATTCTTTGTGGATCTGTCTAAATCGATTATCTCTTGGTGCCTGGGGTCGCAAGCATTAAATTGAACTCGAGTTGAGTATTTCTCTGACACGTGGCTTGAAGCCTGTGTTTGATTGAATAGCAAACAACCCACGAAGTTTCAATAGTCAGCATTCAATTCTTACTGTTTTTTTTGTTTATGGTGCGCGCGGTCCACTTAAATTTTAGATATGCCTCATTTTTGGGCTCATGCCAGAAATTAAGCTGGAAAAAAGGACAGCGTGGATAAAACGCACATCATAGAGGGCCACGGAGCCTTGACACCAGCTAACACCTGCCAAACCGCGTCCTCTGGGACCGTTACAAAGGGAAGCGGATTGGCTGGTGTACCACACACCAGCAGCTAGGTCGTGCGAAGACGCGAACTCGCGCTGCTCGAGCTCCGAGTTGTACTAACGGTTCAAGGATATCAAAGTTACATAGCCCCATGGTGATGTATTTATTATATCTATACCGTTCATCTATTTTTAGAGATTATTTTAGAGCATTATTCAAAAAATGAATAATATCCAAAGATCATCTGGACCACACCACAAATAGCAGCGGACATTATGATTTTCACCGTTAAACAATTCGTAGGCCCACCATAACATTTATTTTCCATCCAATCTGTTCATAATGTCACAAATACCCGAATGAAGAGAAAAACAAATTTCATATTGATCCAAAATTTCTGTGACCCCAAAAAGGGTTTCAATGGTAGACGTTCAATCCCCAACTGCCTTTTGCAGTGTGCTCAACTTGATAGTTATGTCTGTCTTATTTTTCATCTCAAGCTTTAAGATCAGCTCCCCAAATATATGGACGGTTTGGATATAACACATATCTCATGATTAGACCCACGGAGCTTGATGACGTCAATACAAGCTAAGCATATATATAGCTGGTGTGTGGTACACCAGCCAATTCGCTTCCGTTACAAAGAGGCTGGGTATGGGTAAAAATTAGTTAATACATTCCACGCGTGCAGTCAGTGTCCGTGTCTCAGGGGCGCAGATTGGGTATTTCCCTGGCCGGTGCCGAGCTTGAGACAGGCTACGGCTCCGAGGCCACCATGATGTATGGATTTTATCCTCCATGCATTTTGTCATGTTATTTTAAGCAAATGGGCCTAGGGCTGTGCACGAACCAGGTTAGCTTGATTAACTCGCTCGACTCGGCCCGAAAAAGCTCGACTCGGCATTATCCGAAACTGAGTTCGGGCCGAGACATATATATATATATATATATATATATATTATATATATATATATATATGAGAAAAAGTACAATGCTCTCGAGCTGATTTTAATGCCCCATGTGGTTGAGCTGTGTGGGCCCCACCATGATGCGTTTCAAACATCTACCCCATCATTCAGATGGATGTTCCATCGTGAGCCCAGGTCTTAAAAATCAAGTCAATCCGTGACTTGTGTGGGCCACACCACATACAGAAGTGGGTAGGGGTAGTGCACCATTAAAACATTTATAACCATTTTTGAGGGCCCACCGAGATGTAGTTTGCAAATCCAGCCCATCCGTTATGTGTGTCCCACTTGAATGAGGGTTTAGACCAAGTTTCAAGCGCATGCAAAACTCAGGTGGGCCCCACCAAGTGCTTTTATATGTTTTAACGGTGTCTTCACATAATTGTAGATGGTATGACCCACCTGAGTTCTGTATATGGCTGATTTTTGGGATATCCCATAATTTAAAGGGTACCCATCAAATGAACGGCGTTGATGGTCAAAACACAACGGGAGTTTATCGACCTGAACGCCGTTTATCGAAACTGGCCCGAACTCAGCCTGAACTTGCTAGATTGCTAACCGGTCCGGGTTCAGGCTTAACACGTTGGCCCGGTGACCGGGCTGGGCCAGGTTCAGGTTGGTGACTGGGTCGGGTTGGGTTGAGCCCAATTCAACTTGGTTCGGCGCGATGTACACCCTTAATTGGGCCCAAGAACGAAGCAAGCACATTAAAGGCTTAAGTGGACCACGAAATGGGGATTAAACTATTACAATTGAAAACTTCATTGGTGTCACATAAGTTTTGGATCAAGTTGATATTTGTATTTTCTCTTAATGTACGTATCTATTACCTTATAAACAGGTTGGATGACAAATAAACATCACGGTGGGCCTTACGAAGTTTTCAGAGGTAGGCGTCATTAGCCCCATTGCTTCCTGTGATGTGGCCCACTTAAATCTTCCATCAACATCATTTTTGGGTCCATAACCTAAAACGAGATGGAAAAATGCATGGACAGTGCGGATAAAATCCATACATCACGATGGCTTTCAGAGCCGTAGCCTGTCCCGAGCTCGTGACGGGCGGGGGAAGTACCGCGTCTCAAGTGGTATGCACTACAAGAGTATCTTTGAAAAGACGGGGCTTCTTTTTCGCACGTCGCGGGAAAAACTCGTTCTCATCGTCTCTGCATTCATGCTCCCTTCCTCTATTCGCTACCTCTGCGCTTCAAAATCTTTTACCCAGAAAAGCAACCAATTTTACACTTCTGCCACTCCCATCAACCCTCTCCAGGGTCTCCTCCAACTTCTGCAATCCTCCATCAACCACCAATCTCTAGGTCTCTCCAAACAATCTCACGCTCGGATCATCTCTCTTGGGTTCGATCAAGATCCCTTTCTCGCAACGAAGCTCATCACGGCATATTCGATCTGCGGGGCCCCGTCCGTTTCTCGCCTAGTCTTCGATTCGATTTGCCACAAGAACGTCTTCCTCTGGAACTCATTGATCAGCGCGTACGCCAAGAATCGCATTTTTGAAGAACCCTTTTGTTTGTTTAATCGAATGTGCATTGGCCATGAATCTCCTGATAATTACACTTTTGCCACTCTTTCGAAGATTTGCGGTGAGCTTAGGGACCTGGGAACTGGAAAAGCCATTCATTGTCGAATTGTGCAAGCTGGGTTTTCCTCGGACACGGTTGTTATGAATTCTGTAATGGCCATGTACTGTAAATGTGATAATTTGGGCGATGCTCGTGACTTGTTTGATGAAATGCCTCATAGAAGTGTGGCTTCTTGGAACGTTGTAATTTCCGAGTGTGTAGTTTCTGATGACTTTTGTTTCAGTGAGGAACGATGGAAGTGTGTAAAACAGATGCAGATTGAAGGAATGAAACCTGATGCCTTTACAGTAGCTAGTCTTCTTCCCTTTTGCGCTACTGAGTCTGCAGGCCGGACTTATGGAAGAGAGATTCATTGTTTCATTATAAGAAATGGGTTAGGATTGGATTCGGCTTCAGATCTTCATGTGGGGAGTTGCTTGATTGATATGTACTCGAAAAGCAAAAATGTAGTCATGGGTAGACAGGTTTTCGACCAGATGAAGTGTAAAAATGTAGTTGCTTGGACTGCCATGATCTCAGGTTATGCTCAGAATGGAGGTGCAAAGGAGGCTTTGATGCTTTTCCCTAAAATGCAGGAGAGAGGAGTGGGGCCCAATAGAGTATCTATTGTGAGCATCCTCCCTGCTTGCAGTTCTCTTGCCAGTTTGATGGAGGGGAAACAAATTCATGGTTTTGCTGTTAGATCAGAACTGAATTATGACGTTTCTGTAAGCAATGCTTTGATTGACATGTACTCAAAATGCGGGAGCTTGAAATGTGCGAGGCACGTCTTTGATGATGAATCTTTCTGTAAAGACACAATCTCTTGGAGTTCGATGATCACTGGTTATGGACTACACGGGAGGGGTGAGGAGGCTGTTGCACTTTTCAACAAGATGCTGCAGGCGGGAATTAATCCAGATAATATAACGTCTGTGGGAGTTCTTTCTGCATGCAGTAGAGCAGGACTGATAACTGAAGGCTTTGAGATTTATAATTTGTTGACAGTAGATTATGGCATTTTGCCCACGATGGAGATCTATTCGTGTGTGGTCGATATGTTGGGTCGAGCAGGCCAGCTTGACCAGGCACTAAATTTTATCAATTCAATGCCTGTGAGGCCTGGTCCTAGCATTTGGGGGGCTCTTTTCAGTGCTTCCGTGCTTCATGGAAGAACAGAGATGCGGGATTTGGCTTATGGGTCCCTTCTTCTGTTAGAACCTGAGAACCCGTCAAATTACGTTTCGCTCTCGAACATATATGCTTCTTCTGGGATGTGGGATGGTGTGGCGGAAGTGAGGATGCAGATGAAGGAGAGAAAGTTGCGGAAGCTGCCTGGATGTAGTTGGATTAGTGTCCATAGCAAGTTTCATTGCTTTTATGTTGCAGATAAATCACACCCCTCTTCTGATATGATATATTCAATGTTAGACAACCTCATATTAATGATTAAGGGAGATGGTGTTTGTGCTTTGAATATTTGATGCAGATTTTTGCATTTTGTTGTCTATCTTGACTGTTTCAGCCATGAATACATGCTATCATGCACATAAGAAACTATGCTATCATGCAAGTAAGAAACTGACTGCCAATGTTAGTATTTGGACCTTTCTCATGGAATGGAAGAATATCATGATCAGAAATCTGGTCAATGGTCAGGGGAATCCTTCTTTTGGGAAATCTTCAGTGATGATATGCTAACCAGTGGAGTTATATTTCAAGTTCTCTTGTAGTCTTTGATTCAGGCATGGGGCTTTCCCTTTCTTCTAGACATTTTTCTTCTTTCCACATTGTTTCTGCATGGTTAATTATAATCTTCATATCATGAAGAAAATAAGTCCTTTGTTACTGTTATGCAGTTTTCTGGGAGAATGCAAAAGATTTGTACCTTCCTGGTTTTTCAGATCGGGGATCATGAATAAACTGCTTCACATGAATGGATTGATTCAGAAACCGCACCTGGCTTTTCCGGAGTATCAGAGGTTATCACGTCTTCTTTGCTTGTGTTGGTTCCACTTGATATTTGATGATGAAGCTGTTGAATTGATCTTCTAATGTCTGTACGGTGTAGCATCCTGGCTACCGTATGTTAATGTAGGATAGGGTGCAGTGTGTAAAGTAGTCCACAACTTTCATGTTTTTGTTTGTTGTTTCATTGAGTTTAAATGTCCAACTATTTGATCAGTTATTGAGGGAAATTGTCCAGGATAGAAATGATTATAACTAATTTCTTCATCCTTCTTCAATGAGTATGAGGTAGATGTCATGTTGTCAAAATTTTTTGAATGGAATCTTCATCCTATCTCCGATTTTGCCTCTTTTTTCAGTTTTACATAGAGAATGCGACAATAGTATTTGATTGTTAAAAAATAAATGTTTTTGTGGCAAATTGCAGGCAAATGCAGGAAAATTTACTGGTCTGAATACTCTTCAGAGACCTATATGACGTGATGTACAGTGATGGGAAGAATGTTTTGTTAAAAGACACACTAGACATGGAATATAGGTCCTTGAAGAAACGTTCAGAGGAAATGTCAAGGAAGATTCTTAAGAGGCTGACATTCCAAAGGATAATCATCATACCCATCAAATGAGGTGCTTAGGATCACATCGTGTTTTATTTGGGCAAGCACACATTTTGTAGTGAGTTACATATCTTGCCTGCCTAAACTGATGCAAGATTCAAGAATGAATCCATCACGGGTACATACAGAGCTCCTTCTTGCTATGGAGAACCTATTCCTTCTGTTCTATATTTGTCTAAACCCTTAACCACGATTACCGAAACTAATGAACAATGACAAGTAGCTAAAACCAAGTTGATGGGTAACATCCCTTGCTTTTGGCCCTTGAGAAGATCTCATGGGTGACTATGCCCTCCCATTAGGGGATGGTAAACAACAAGCCAACAACACACTTCCCTATATTATTATTATTGTTTTGATTGGTTTCAGACTTCCCTATGGACTTGGATCTTTCAAAAAGCTAGAGTATGAGAGTAGGATACTCATGTAAGGGAAAGGCTTACGGTTCCCCATTTCCTGAAACTTGAAAGCTAAATCTACTGGGAATTTGAACTCTAGAAAGTTGGTTGTTTAGGACTCCTAGTGAACCATACAAATGGAGCAGAAAAAATAAATAAATCATTTTTTGATATTGTTATGGAAGTAATTTAGCATGATTATACTTATGAGTAGTAACCAATCCCTTTCATACCCATATCCTGAGAATTTTGAATTTAAGGATCCTCCAAAGCCCGATCCTTTCTGTACCCAATGCCCCTATCTCTTGTCAAGTAAGATAACAAGCAATTACCCACCTTAATTAACAACACACACCTGCAACTTCGACATCGCTCCACGGAGGATGGGTGTAGAGAATTCAAATGGATGTTTGGAACACGTATTCCCTCGCTAGACTTTCTGATGGGGACATCACGCGCACATGCACGCCCCCCCATGCACGCATGCAAGTAGGAGGAGGGCCCCACCATCGATCTAAATCGATGACGACGTCCAGGGAGGGTCTCTTAGTTAGATGATTGCGTTTTGGTTCATTGGAGTGGACTCGACAGTCATGTGAATCCCACCATGGGTTCTCATGATTGTGGCCCACTATTCTAATTAATCTAGTACTTTGGGTTTTGCCTATTATTGTTATTAGGAATATCATGAACGGTTTAGATTGCTTTGAGTAGTTGTTAATTTTGATTACTTCGTCTCCAAGTAATAGGTTGTGCACATGGCGCGAGTTTTGGCGTATATGATTTTATTAGAAATAGGCACCCCTTGTAGTCTTTTTGATTATTGAAGATTAATAAAATTTTTGCATTTTTCTACTCCTCTAAATTTCTGAGTTGTGGAGATTCAATTGGGTGCGAAACCCTCCTTCCTCGAAGGGCTGACTCCCGTGGTGCGAAGCCACACTTATCCTGATTTGCCCCACCTTTTAAGTTCCATATTTCTCTTCTCCTATAATCATCTACGCTTCAAATCCATCTTCTATTGCAGCAATTTTTATCTCTACAGCAGATTTCTAAAATCCGGCCCTGAGGAGGGCTGAAACTTCGGCGGAGCACCACGCACAGACCGTGCATCGGATCAGGCTAAAATTTGGAGGTTTTGTGGCCCTCCCTTGGCCGACCAGGGCCAAGCTGGCTGTTTTCTTATTGGTGGGCTTCACACATGTGTGGGACACCTCCAGTGCACGTGCGGCTGGGCCTTCGCCCCTGTTCACGCGTGATGCTTCTCTGGTTCGTCTCTCTCCTCTCTTTCACCCCAAATCCCTAACCCCAATACTAAATTACTCAAATCCTCAATTTTATGCCCTTTCTTCAACCTTAGGGTTCCCTGAATTGAAATCTGTGAACTCCTTGGATTGAGGAATTATTTCTGTGCATGTGTGGATGAATTTACCCTCATTTGATTATTGTTTGGTCTATAATTTTGATTGATCCAACCCTAGCTTGTGTAGGCCTGGGCCTGCATAGATTCCCCTTGATTGAATGCTTGAACTTTTGTGTGGGATATGGAATTTTGTGTAATTGTTTTTGAACTAATGTGATCTAAAGCCTGAAAATCTTGCACATCATATTTGAATTTCATGTCCTGCATCACTTTCTGTAATAAACTTATGCAACTGTTGACATACACGCAAGGCACTACAGAGTTTAATTTGTCCTAGAGCTAAAGTTGCAGTATCCAAAAGGGACTGTGCAATCTACCTGAAGACATGCTCAAGGATGTTTGACTCCTCACATAGCAATGTTGTCCCAGTGTGGGCAAATGCTAGTTACTCTCTAGATGCTACTCAGAGGGCCAGGGGGAAGATCAGTGGGTTTAGAGAGAAGCTATTCTAGGATTGCAATATGCCACTATGGTTTCCCTGGCCTGGGAGTGCATCCATTATCAGTTAAACATTTCACCCATATGGCCTGTTCTTTCCAGCCTTTAGACATCTTGTCTTGGGACTTTCGCAGCCACAAGATGGGTTCCTAACTCCTTCAGTCCTAGCCAAGTCACCCTCCATGAACTGGTTGCAAGTGTCCCTTCATTTGCTGCTCACTTGTTAATGGCATCCTTCAATGAGAAGCCATGTTCCTCTCCACTGATGAGGTGCACTAGAAAAGTGTCAATGTCCTCCACGGTGGAGTACTGCATGGCCTTAAGAAGGGGTCCGCTCTGGGTTCTCACAAGTCACACCTGAGCCTTAAGGGTTGCTTCCTGCTATGCTTCCATTCATCGCTTGTCATCCTTTAAATTCCATTTTTGGCATCTCATTCACATCCGTTACGTGATCATTAAGAAGGTAAGTTATGGGCAGCCCTGCCAGTTCGGTCTATTTGGCAGTGGCCCAAAATGACGTCATTGACTCGTCATCCAAATGGGTGCCTATGCTCTTTCGCATCCATTTCTTCTGCTCATTTGGAGGATTGGTCAACTTGATGTGGGATCCTTTAGGGTTCTAGGGATGCGGTACACATGCATGTGGATAAATGGTGAAGTGAGATCAATCATCAAATTAAATTAAATAATCAAAATCACAAATCACACCAAAATCATCAAATATCTCAAGAATCCAACATGAAACTATGAACAATCTAGGCTACAATCAAGAAACTGTGCTATGCATGATCATTGAATACTAGAAATTAGGATATAATGAATGTAATAGAACCCAATTAGTATAGGAATAAGTTTATCTATTACTACCTAGGGTTTGCTCGATTAGAATGTAGGCTAACCTACAGTTTGAGGAATTTGGGGGAAAGGTAAAAATTACGGTTTAGATGGTTTAAGGTTTTGGGGTTAAGGTTTTTAGAAATTGGAAAAATAGGAATTTGGGAATCTAGGGTTTTGATTTGGGTTAGGGGATTTGGAATCAAGGGGTTTTTGATGGGGAAAAACAAAGGGGAAACAAGGAGATTGAAGGGCTGTCCATACAGTCAGCCTTGGGCTCACACGTGTGGCTGTGCAATCACACGTATGGGTGGTTTGGGTTAGGTTTTGTGAATTTTAAGTTAGGGTTTGGTTGGGGTTGAGATTGAATGATGAGGAGACGAAGAAAAGGATAATTTGGATGGGAAGAAAAGAAGAGAAGATGAAATTTTGAAGAAAATACCTAAACCCAAAAGAAGAACAAGAAGAAGATGATATATGGAAGTATCGCACCTTCGTTGAATAAGAATGGAATCACACCACACCCAATCTCCAATTCACATGGAGAAATTTTCAAATCGCATGAAGAAATAAGAGGAACTTTAGAATTTTGTGAAACAATAGCATAGAGAGGTTCACCCCCCCTTCTCGTTTATAGTGTCAAATGTAAAAGTTTATAGAAATAATCTTACTTGATGTTATTTTTACTATACCCCTAAAACTAAAATAAAACATAAAACAAAGCTCAGAAAAGGTCCAAACTGTCAAAAAAACTAAATCCTAATAAAGTCAAATAAAAAATAAGCCACTTAAGTCATAAAGTGTCCATGATCAAGGCGAGCCACCATCAAAAGTGGTCAAATGGCCCGATACGTACGATCCAACGGTCCAATCGACTCGTGCACTCAACCAAATGGTTTAGACTCATGAATGCAACCCACATGCATCTTCCTAGTGTAGGGCAAGGTGTTCCAAAATGGTAACGGCAATCACCGTTACTGTTATGATATGGCCGTATCGGCCGTTACAGTTCTTTTTTTATTTTTTGAAAAAATTGTTACAGGATCGTTACAGACCATTATAGGGCCTTTACGGCCTGTTCCCCCCCCCCCCCCCCTGTAACGGCCATTACAGTTGTTATGTAACCAATTTTGAATACCTTGGTGTTAGGTCTTCGAAGATGCATCAAATGCATGTGGAGTCTTCAAAACGGGGCCACTCGGGCCCAAGTGATCGTCTATTCAGAGGGAAACTGGTGATGATCTCCTCCTCATCTGGTAGACCTTGAATGGTGCTTTGATGTCCTCATCAACTAGCCCATCATCAGAAGTTGGAATAATAAGAAAATTTCCACCAGAGAGGTGGAAAGGGAGGTGTGCCAGAATTTGGAAATAAATCATTGGATATGGAAAATAACCGCTGGATAAAATTGCCTCTTTGATTGAGTGCGCTTGCTAAAGGCTTTGTAAAAGATGAAGGAGCTGATGTCATGACCTCATTTATAAACCTTATGCTCAACCATTTAATGTTTATTTCCTTAGCCTGTAAGAGCTTGGATGTGTCCCGCTTTAGTTGGTTACTTGAAAAGTTGGGAGTCCCTTCTGCTAGACCCAGTCGGCAAAGTGTTTGCTTGAAGACTTCATGCAAGAAAACAAGGGTGACCGCATGGTTGTTCTTTATGTGAGATGGGAGGAAACATTTACGAGTTCTCCACCACTGCCTAATCCAGTAAAGCATATTCCTAATCTTCACCGGACATCTGCATTGCTCCAGAGCTAGAGACATTGCTGGAAACTTGATAGATTCATTTACCTTGGTGAGGTTTTTATAGTGGTATCTGGTACTCTTCAGCTGGATCCGTTTTTCTACCAGGAAACCATAGTGGATGTGGATGTGAGACATTGGGTGGTAGCCATGGATGCTGAGACAAAGTCCATGCATTCCAACTACATGCATACTCTTGTAGACAGACTTGAAAACCGATTGAATGCAAATGGATCTACAAGAGAAAGGGAAGTGTGAAAGGAAAGGTGGACACGTATAAGGCTAGGCTTATTGCCAAAGGATACACCCAGAAAGAAGGAATAGACTATGGGGAGACCTTTGCTCCAGTTGCTTTGATTGATATATGGCCTATCCCTTCTGGACAAGAGTCGAAGTGGTGTAGGCTTTATAAATCAATAAATAGCTTCAAGCAAGCATTTAGGAGCTAGAATCACAGGTTAGATGGACTGACTCGCTTGTCTGGCTTCATATAGAATCCAGAAAATAGTTCGGCTATCTCAGATTCACAGGAGTGAAGCTATGCTTCCTGGTTCTATACATGTATGACATTCTCTTGATTGGGAATGATATCAGAGTCATGATGGAGGGTAAGGTCTTGTTTTCCACTACCTTCGATACGAAGAGTTTAGAAGAGGTGTCCTACATCCCAGGCATCAAGCTCTATTGAAAGAGAGTTTCACGCCTTTTAGGTCTCTCCCAAACAGCATACAAAAGCAAAGTGTTAGAGAAATTCTCCATGCTCGACTCTAAGAAAGGTGATGTGCCTTTCAGGCACAATATTACTCTATCCAGGAATAACTGTCCAAAGATTCCAGAGGAGTGGAAAGTCCTGGAGAATATTCCTTACAAATCAACTATTGGGAGCCTAATGTACACCATGCTGTGTACGGGGCCAAATATTGCCGTTTTAGTGGTAGTGATTAGCCAATACCAACGCAATTCGGGCATGAATCATTGGACGACTGTTAGTCACATTATGAAGTACTTGAGGATGACAAAAGATCTCATCTTGGTTTATGGGCACGAGGATTTGTCTGTAGTTGGATACACCAATGTAGACTTTTAGACAGATCCTAGTTCTAGGCGATTGGTGAGTGTGCACATCTTCTCGATGGCAGGTGGTGCTGTTACTTGGCGGGGCGCCAAGCAGAAGTGCATCGCCGATTCTGCCATGGAGGTAGAGTATATGGCTGCCAGTGAAGTGTCCAAGGCAGCTATGTGGCTCAAGAAGTTTGCCTTAGAGCTGTGTTGTTATAGGGGTTGATAGGTTGTTGTTTGTATAGTGAGATAACATTGGCTTGGTTGCACACTGCAAGGAGCCTCGGTATCATAGAAAAGCAAGCCGATATAGAGTACCAAATCGTGCAAGAATATATGGAGGACAAGACTGTAGAGGTCTTGCGGGTAGCGTCAATAGACAATATTGCGAGCCCTTTGACCAAGGCATTGCCTGTTCATCCTTTTAATGCCCATGTTCACAGTATGGGATTGCACGTGGAGTCTAATTGGTTTCAAGGCAAGTGAGAGATTGTTGAGTTGTGCCCCGGAAAAACCAATGTTACATTATCCCTTTGACCTTGATTAAATGCATGTGTAATTGATTCGTTCATTCATTGGCCTAATTAATGTGTATGGAACATGTTTATTCATGTGGGTTTGAGAGGATTTCCTCTTGTTGTTATAGGACACTCGAGATTGTGCACAATAGCCCTTGGCCAAGGGAGAGTTGAGAGTTGTGCTCTGTGGATTTCAATGACCTATCCATGACTATACAGGTTCTTGGACAAACTTGTTGACGTTGTCGTATATTGGTATTCTATGAATGGTCATCTTACATGAGGAGAATGACTTAGTGTCATGATGGACAATCTCCACCATTGGAGCTGACTTGGTGTTAGTATGCTTTAGCCTTAACCCACGTGAGTGTGTGAATGTGCCATCCTTGAATGGAACCTTTGGTTACATGTATTGATAGGATTTTTGGGAAGCATCTAGACTGCGGGACCCATCATGCCCAGACTAGATAGACTTGCAGTTGTGCTAGCTCTGTTAAATCCCTAGACTTGAAGATGTGTGGATGGAGTAGTCTTCATTGATTGTGCTTTGGCTTGCTGTGTTACAAAAAATCCAATAGTGTGAGTGTCCTAGTTTAGTACTAGAAGGTCGTTAGGATAGTCTATTTATTGGGCTGAGCTATCAAGCTTGTGGCAATTCATTGAAAATACTTATCACTAAAGTGGTAGGTATCCATTCCTTTCAGTTCAAATTTATTTTCCCAAAACTGCTACATCAACACACTAAACATGGAAATGTATACCCCAGACTAACAAAATTGTGGGAGCAAGTACCCTACCCTTGTTGGGCACAAACAGGAAGGAGCTGATAATGTGTAGTTGGAAACATTCAAAGCCATCTTTAGGGGTGGTCAGCTCCTCCTGAAGGTTTTCTCAAAGTTAATTTTGAAGGATGCTCTTTTGTGATTCCCAGGCAAGCAGTGGGTGGGGTTGTTTGGGATAGTAATGGCGGCGGCGTGCTGGTTGATTTTTCTGGCCCTGTCAATTTCAAGGACTCAAACTACGCTGAGGCTGCAGCTATGTTACAGATTATTAAGACTATCAGGAACTTTGATCTGCTTTGGGTTATTATTAAGCGCTACTCTGTGAAGGTTGGTTGATATGGTGGACGAGGTTAGGGATCTGTGCGGACAGTTTCTAATCTCCTTTTCTGTCATCCAAAGGAGTGCCAACAAGGTGGCAGATGGATTGGCTAAGCTGGGAGCCGTGAGGGATGTGTTGCTCATCTCCAAGAGTAGATAAGTCCTCAGTTTTTGTGCTTTGTATTTTTTCTTGTTTCTGCTTATCTGTTGCTCTTTCTCAGCTGCGTTTCAACCCTTTTGTTGTTGGCTAATGCAGTTGTTTCTGTTCTTGTCTTATATTTGTTTCTCTGTTTCTTAATAATATTTCTCATTACCAATCAAAGGAAAAACACCCTAAACATGGAAAATTGGTATCGGAGGAAATCTATGAAGGAAATATCAAGACTTGTATGATGGCTCAGATTGCAAAGGAATAATCAACGTACATCCTTCAAAAGCTGGAGTACATGAGTAGTTACTCAGATAAGGGATCCCCATCCCTTAAACTTGAAATTCAAATATCCTGGGAATATGAACTCATGTTGGTTATTTAGGACTTAATCATTCCAATGGAGCAACAAATTCAATTTGTGATATTTTTATGGAAATACTCTCACATTATTATAATTATGAGCAGTAACCAGTTCCTTCTGTATACTATCCTGAGAATTTTGATTTTAGGGTCATTTGAACACGATCCTTGCAGTACATGGTACCCATATCTGTACTCAGGTAAGGAGTAAGGACACGAGGTGGCAAGCAATAGCCTCCTTTGCAAAATGGGATAATCTCATTTGTAGCAAGAACATGCAGTTTCAAAGGGTTTGTAGTTTCTGTGATGAGCAGTTGTGGGCAACTTTTAGAAGGAAACGAAGGAAGAATTGCCACCCACGCGATTAAAAGTACGTTGCCTACATTCTATCAACTGGCTTCACGATTGAGACCCAAATCTTTCAAATTCATGGATTGATCCCATTAAAAACGTGAAGAGAGTTGATTCTTGTACTCCTAAAATTCAGAAACTTATGGAACATATCCACCACATTGGCTGATCCAAAGAGATTCTCAGCCTACAGTGGGTTAGAAAATAAGAAGTCCACCATAAACAAGGTTACAGAATTTGAATATCATGCTGGAGTCGGCAAAATGAGCCAAATCATATTGTCAGTTTGATAACTCTTCATCTCAATGATTGCTCCAAGTCTTCCTCACACTGAAGTAGGACCTAATGGATGTCTGAAAGTGTGGTTCTAAGCCAGAGCATAAAGGATAATTGTCTTGAGTTTTATCCACTTACTGTTTTTCGGACTACTCATTGAAGTCTTCTTCAGTGGATTTTTGGTATTGTAGAGATCCATCTACTGATCTGTGTACCTATCTAGAGCTGTCTCAACTAAAAGGACCAACATGGCTAATGAGACTTGCCTCAACCATGGCTAATAAGATCCTGTCATTGGAAGATTTTCAGAAACATCAAATGGCTATCCCAAATAGGCGCTCCACGTGGCTTGAGGATGAAGAAAATGTGAACCATTTGTTTCTTCTTTCTTGTATGGCTTGCGAGATTTTGGATGTACTTTTTTCAGCCTATTCGGTGTAAAGTGGACTGTCAATGGATCCCTCTCTCAGTTGATAGATAGGCGGTGGCCTGGTCTGTTCCCACCAAGAGGAAGAATGTTGTGGAGGATGGTACCATTTGGTATCATGTGGGGATTGTGGTTGGAAACAATCAGTAATAATTTTTAAAAATGGATAAGTGGTGGCTGTGTAGCAAAGCATGTCTTCTTTGCTGATTTGTTGGGCTCTTCCAACGCCTCAATTGAAAGGATGCTCTTATGGGGAGATTACGAGGGACTGGAGAGTGGCTATCCTAATTGGGATCGATTAGTTTGAGCTTGAAGCAGCCATTCTTGTTGTGATCGATTAACCTAAGCTTGTTGCTATCTTTGTCTCCTTTCTCTCCCTGTTTTCTTTTGTTTAATTTCAGGACATGTGAGTAGTCACCAGAGGAGTCCGTTGCTCGGGCTACCCATGTATTTCTGTTGCTCTTTTTAAAAATCTGTCCTTATTCAGTGCCACGACCTCCCCCTCCCTAAAAAAAAAATAGAAGGAAAAAAAAAAAAAGAATCCAACATGGTGAAGCCCAATCTTGATGGTTTGATCAAGATGATCTTGGCACCGGAATACCAGCATAATGGGCCGCTCTCTTCTCCAGTTTAGGATCACAAAGAATAGTTTTTTTGCTTCAGCAAACCAAGGGAGAAAAAAATAATAATAAAAAACAGGAGCAAAAGATTTTCTAAAAATCATACACCAAAGGATGTCAATGAATCCTCTGATGGATTACAGATAATAGAAAATTTCTCCAGATGCCTGTGTGACTAGATACATGCTAACATTAGAACAAAGGCAATGGGAAAGAAGAAAAATAGCTTTACCTGTAATACGGTCGTAATCCCCTAATAATCAAGTGATAGGACAGCAAGAAAAAGAATAAAAAAGGAAGAGATAGGGTATTTTTGGATGCAGCATCAAATTGGTTTATGATTATTAGTCTTCTAAAGTGGGAACCAAGTTCTAATTTCGTTGCATTCATATCAATGGTTTGAGCTCTGAGCGGCAATTATGTTGTTTTCAAGTTGGACCAAGAAGGAATGTAACTGCAATGTGAGGGCCATTTGCTCATTACAAATATTAGGAACACCATTAGTTTTTGTTGTTTCTTGTAAAATGGATGCTTGCAATTCAATTAATTGTGCATTCAAACACAACTGTCATAAAGATACACATTTGCAATGACACAGTGTTTTTAGTTAGAATTTACCAGTGTTGTCGCGATCGCATCAGCGCTTATGACATTGCATATGCCTTTTTGGACCAGTGGACTGCATATGCCATGGTGGCATATGCGGTTATTGTGCCCTTGGGGCTTATGCAGTCACACAGGGAAGTATGTGACCGCATAACCCATAGCAATGTGGTTATGCAATCGCGTACAAAAAATGCGTGCATAACCTCCCAACGGTTAGATTTCTGACCATTGGGACTTTTTTTTTGCTCCATTTTCTCTCACCTTTTGCCTATAAATAGGCACTCTCACCCCTGTATTTTCACATTTCTATTACTTTATCTCTTACTGTCTCACTCTAATACTCTCATCTCTCAACTCTCTATTCTCTTAACTCTCTCTCACTCTCTATTACTCTCGTTCTCTCTTAAAATGACATCAATAAAATTTATATGCTGTTTTTCACATTTTAGGTATATGCATTCATTTGAGTAGTTGTTAGTTGACTTGATATAATCCAATAGTCTAATAAAACTATAAAAACAATTTTCTTCATGTGTAGTATTTTTACATAAGGTTTTTTTTTTTTTTGTTTTGTTCCCCTTGAATTTTCTTCTTCTTTAAAACCAAAAAAAAAAAAAAAACAAACAAAAAAAAATTGTTTGGGGGCCTGTGCCATCACAAATGCAATTATGCCACATTGCATTAGCGCAAAACATGAACCTTGTGCCTTGATAACTGGCCCATTGAAGAATTAGAGTCCAGTTCAGATGGGAAATGATGAGCTTGTTAAACACAAGCATTCGAGCTTAAAAAGGTTTGTGATGTGGAAGCTGAGGAAAAATGAGAGGTGGAACTTTTGTGCAGGGTCGAATACTTCAGGTCCCTTTGAATGCAACCTGAGAATGGAATTCTATTTTGGAGGACCATCCCACCATTCATTTGGGGCTGTGGGAAATGGAATCCTGCCTATGCTGTTTCCATTTTCGCACCTTTTCTGCCCCAATCTCAAGTGAGATAAAATTTTTTTTCGAGCTGTTCTTATCCCAGTACCAATCTGGACAAGGCATCCACCATCAAAAGCAGGAGTAACTAGGGCCCGCTTACTTCTTCCCCGTGTCCACTGCTCAGAATGGGAATGGGATGAGAACAGGTCCTACCTATTCTCGTTCCATTCCATTTTCCAGTGCTCTTAGCACTCAGGAATGTTTCACACACGTCTCCATCCTTGCATCGAAGGATGCATTTTTTGCAATTTCTCCATCCTTGCATAAAAAGATGCGCACCAAAACAGTTCTAGTTCCACAAAATATGCATGGGCCAATTTGCATATGGTTCTATCCGAATTCCACTGCACTCCCAAAGCCCCTTTTGGCCCGTTGGTAGCCACTCAAAAATGAGTTCATGGTCAGGTGTTAGAGATCTTTATTTATTTTAGGAAGTATGTAGTAGAGATTATATAAATTGTTGTTTGTCAGGATCATTTTTAATTCATACAAAAGGAAAAAAAGAGATCTCTAATACATAATCATGATTAACTAGAATGAGATGAACTCATTTTCTAGTGGCTAGTGGCTACAAAACTGGCCCTTAGCTATTCAGAAGTAATGAATTTTTTTTTTTAAACATCTCCAATACATAAATTTTGTTGTTAATATTATCAAACACTATTTCAACGCTGACTATGGATCAAGGTAAAAAAAAAAAATGATTTGGAAAAATCTCATCAGCTCTAAGGATAAAATACTTAGGTCCTGTTTGTTAGACGCCTAAAAATGAGTTTTATCTCATTTTAGTTAACAGTGATTATGTATTAGAGATCATTATTAGTGATCTCTAATGCACAATCACTGTTAACTAAAATTAGATGAATTCATTTTTAGGCATCTTCCAAACAGGGTAAAATCTGATTAGATTTATCATTGCATTTAAAAAAGAAAGAAAAGAAAAGAAAAGAAAAAGATGGGTAAGTGACCATGCCTTTTCAGCATATAATGGCTGTCAAATGAATGATGGGAAACCACTTGAGGCAAACATTTTCAAAGGCAATGTCGCCAGCCTAAATATCTCTACAGGACCTGTTTCTTTGAAATTGAAATTATGCATTATTTTATTTTATTTGTCTAAGCTTGCAACTTAATGAACAGTGACAAGTAGCCAAAACCCATTTGAGGAGTGCAACTTTCCTCGCTCTCAAGCCCATGAGGAGGTCACATGGGAGTGATTAGGTCCTCCCACCATGGGCACAAGGTCATCAACAACAACAGGTCTTCCCTGCAATAAGCACTATCCATTTTTGGGACCATCTGTACCGTAACAAGGACCCCAACTGGACCACAGCTCTTCAAAACAGGTACGGCCCGTGCTTTTGCCTGGATTTCTCTAGTACTAATTTGACTATGGTGGCAATCCGTATCCAAATGCGGCAACCAACCTAATAATAGCTAGATCCTACTCGATGCGACTGGAATCACCCGATCTTTTGATCTTATCTTAACTCAGTATTAGAACAAGATCTAGTGGTCAGGATTTGAGGGTTCGTCTGACATAGTCACAGGTAGATTTAAAGTAGGATACGTCCTCCTCCACACATTCCCTTATTGATTATACCACTAGCTCAAAGCTGTTGATGTAGGAGGTCCCCTCATTTTTTTTGTGTCACACTCCAACCATTTATAACCCTTCCTCCCCTCTGGCACAATAGACTTCCTATAACACACATGCCTGTCACATGCGCCGACTTCCATTTGGCACCAGTGGGCCCGCCTCTCAGTCCGTCCAAACATATGCCTTGAGGAAGGGTGCAGGATCGCTGTCATTGCGGTCGTGATCATGTACCAATAGTAGCTTCTGTTTGCATTACACGGTTTGTGATGAGGTGGCCTGCCTTGATGCATCCGAATGAAGGTTGTTGTCGTCCTACTTGGATCATTACCAAGTACCCACCTAACTGACACACTTGTGCAAGTCATACTCAGTTAAATATATTATCATGGCCATGGCCTACCTTGGAGTTTTGAATGAGGGGAATAAAGAGGTGTTATTTCCCCTTGTGAGCTCATCTATACTCATAAATGGCAAATCCAATCCTTAGCCTTGGCCGATGGCCCACTTCCAGCTAATATCCCACCTTAGATTTTTTGTAGTAGATGGTGATTGTTAAAAGTCCAATGTAGCATATTGATGGCCCACAGATACGGATATGTTATGCATACTATGACACCAGCCTTGCGAATACTAGTCGAAAATTGCTATTAATTTGATTGAGACACTTTTGGATGTATGTATGGTTTATTGCCAATTGGCGAAGTTCTACGCATTTTCTGACGTGGGATTCTGCAGGCTGATAATTTTGCTGTAATCCAACCTTAACAAGACAAAATCATTTATAATGCCAATTTTCACTACTGCCCAAGTTCATGTGTCTTTATTGGTAGAAGTGGGTCAGCTCCAGGCCCGGCAAAATTGAATTTTTGAATGGGTCTTGCTTTGCACGTCTGGTCTGACCTGTTTCATCTGGGCCAGTCGGTTGACAGCCCTATGATTAAGATCTACCTTATTAACATTATCAAATGGAAGTTTTGGACCCCTAAAATGTAAGGGCATCATTTTAATTTGAGTATAGCTGAATTACAAGTATGTAGAAATGGGGCTGGGATAATTCGGCTTTTGGCCCAGATTTTGAAATCGTCGGCAGTGGCAGTTGGGTTGGACTAATACGAAGCATTGATTTTGATGGGCCCTGTGTGGGGCGCACATTACTCTTTAAAAGAGGTGTATTCTGTATTCCACGATTCGGTTGGTGATCGCTTTTTTGGGTACCCCCACCAAAAAAAAAAAAAAAAAAAAAAAAAAAAAAAAAAAAGGAAAGAGAAATGACATTTTCTTTTTTCAAAACAGCAACTATACAGATGGGACCACATTTTGGAAACCTAAGCTCCTTATCTGGTGGGCCCTATAATGAGGTGGACCGTTCCTTAATATCACCATCATCAGATGATCCTAGCTGACCAAATGAAAATGGAGAACAACAAATTGTCCGGCATTTAATTGGGTTCAATTGAAGATTATGGCATCTGACGAGTAAACTTGTGGGTATGTGATATTACGGTGGGACCTACCACATGAACGGTTTGGATCACTAAAAGGTGAGATCCAACGTGAAGCAAATGATAGATGGAACGTTGTATATTTCCTCTAGTTGAATCGATAACTTGTGAGATACATGGCATTTTCACAAAGAGAGACGTACACCACCATCTCAATGAACCACGAATCTACGGTCCGTTGAATTGAGCACGGCCAGCGTGTGAAGTGTATATTACATCAGAGCCGTCCAAATGGTTAGTTACATCTTGAAGATCACTGCCTACGAAAATTAGTCTGATCAATTAATCAGGCCCACCACAAAGTATTAGACTGACTTTCTTACTCCCTACTCGACTCTATGATATGCATTGAATACGCCCTTTATTCAGTAATCAAGACTTCTCTTTTTATTGGGCCCCACCATGGATTGAGCAGGTCCAAAAATCCTCTCCGGCTGCAAGATCATAGCCACCAATCTTGGGCCTTTTTTTGAATGTGGACCATATATGTGATTCTCTTCTTGACCGTCTATTTGCAGGAGAGAAATTGAAAGACTGGAATTGTCATGTTGAAGAGGGTTTTTGGAGCATGGTCCACCATGAATGTATGTGGCTTGTCCTTGGCGTCCAGCTCATTTTAGGAGCTGAGCCCAAAATTCAAAGCATATCCAAAGCTCAAGTGGACCCCACCACAGGAAACAGTAGGGATAATGATGTCCACTTTCGAAACCTTCCTAGGGCCTACAGTGATGTTTATTTGTCATCTAACTTGTTTATAAGGTCACACAGACGTTGATGAAGGGAAAATACAAATTTCAACTGTAGGTGTTTAATTCGCACGGTCTCTTATGGTAGGGTCCACTTATGCTTTGGATAAGCTTTGAATTTTGGGCTCAGCTCCTAAAATAAGCTGCTAAAATGGATGGACCGTGTGGATAAGACACAACTCATGGTGGCCCCACAGAGTTTACCTAGTACGCAATCCGATTTCGGTCCATCCACGGTGGGACCCAACAGATCAATGATCTGGATTCGTATTCTCACAGTTTTAAAATGACCATTCCAACGGATAAAATCAGCAAGGGTGCAACTTGGGTGGGTTGAGGGTCAACCTTAGCCCGGCCAACGCGGGAGGACTAGATCTCCAACCGGGGTAGATTAGGTCACCCAACTCTCGGTGATGATGGAGCTGTATCTGTATGTCGTCAGATACAGGCACACACATCTTCCTAAATGTTTTTTTTTTTTTTTTTTAATTTTTTTGGCTGAGTAGATAGTCGGCCCATCTAAGATAGCATCCGGACCCACCAATCAAATCTCACAGCGTCATTTCATCACCCATATGGGTGGTAAGCTCAATCCTTTCCCAAACGAGCCAATTCCAACGCATGATGCCCAATCAAAATTTCCTCTATAGTCGACCAAACCTCACCCAACGCAAAAATGCATGTGAATATTTCCAACCCGGCCTAACCTGACCGGAATTCGCTCTACCCGAACCGTTTTCCAATCCGAACCTGACCCACTCCCGTTGGGTCAAACGGTCAGCGTACATTTGCTGCCGGCCTGCATGGTGGGCCCACCTTATGCACTGTTCTGATGGTCTACGCACTCGCCAGATTGGCACGTGTTGTGCGTCTGGAGGTGTAGCTTTTTAGAAATGAATCCGACGTATATCCGTGAAGTTCATTAATGTGATTTGAGTGTGACATGATTGGGATTGTTGCGGATGCCAATTTCCTGCAGCAACTGTTGTAGAGAATCCGTGCAACAATAGGTTCTGTGAGACCGACCATGATGTCTGTGTCACATCCACTCGGTCCTTCAGTTGCCTCAGCTCACGTTAGGACATGAATCCAAAAATTGGAGAGTTTTAGACCTCAAATGGACCACACCACAGGAAACAGTGGGAATGTAGACTGTCACTGTTGAAACCTTCATCGGGCCCATTATGATGTTTATATACCATCCATCCCGTTCATAAGGTTTCACCCATCAGGATGAGTGTCAAACACAAATATTAGACTGATCTAAACTGTCAGTAGGCTCCAAGAAGGTTTCAATGGTGGATGTCCCCATCCCCATTGTTTCCAGTTTCGTAGGCTACTTTAATCTTGGATATGCCTGATTTTTCCTCTTACCCCCCTAACATGAGATTTAGAAACTGATGGACGGAGCTGATCTTAGATAGACATTATGGTAGGCTGAAAGAGTTTTTTATTGCAGGCGCTACTCACAACATGCGCCGGAAATTAGAATCCGAATTTCGGTGGTGTTTTGGTCAGTCGAGATGGCATATGGGTTTCGGACGCGGATTGCGTCCTACCCCCGCCCCGACGGTAATCCGTCCGGGCAGGGCTCTGTGGAGACCACGGTGATGTAACTGTTTTATCCTGCCGTCCATCCATTTTTTCAGAAAATTTTAATATGTGATCCAAAAAATGAGAAAGGTCCAAGGCTTGAGTGGACCACACCAAAGGAACCTGCACTGATATGACACCCACCGTTGAAACCTTTCTAAGGGCCCACGTGATGGTTTTTTTACCATAAAACCTATTCATAAGGTCATGTAGACGTGGATGAAGTGAAAACAAAAATATCAGCTTGATCCGAAACTTTTCTGGTTCCAAGAAGCTTTTAATGGTGGACGTTCAATCCCCACTTTGTGGTCCACTCAATCATTGGACCTGCCTCATTTTCTAGTTCACATATTAAAATTTTCTGAAAAATTCTTTGGACGGCACGATGAAACAGATACATCACGGTGGGCTCCACAGAGCCCTGCCCGGACGGATTACCGTCTGGGCGGGGGTAGGACGCAATCCGCCTCCTATGGGTTTGAGAGAGAGAGAGAGAGATTGACGCTGGACGCGGATTGCGTCCTACCCCTAATCCGTCCGGCGGGGCTCTCTAGGGCCCACAGTGATGTAAGTGTTTTATCCACGCTGTTAGTTGCTTTTATCAGACCATTTTAAAATAAGATCCAAAAAATGTGGCAGGTTCAAATCTTAATTGAACCACAAAGTGGGGATTGAACTTCTACCATTAAAAAGTTTTTGGGAGCTGGAGAAGTTTTGGATCAAGCTTATATTTGTGTTTTCACTTCATCCACGTCTACATGACCTTATTAATAGGTTGGATGGTAAAAGAACATCACAGTGGCCCTTAGAAAGGTTTCAACGGTGGTTGTCATTATCACTGCAGCTTCCTTTGGTGTGGTCCACTGGAGGTGTCGACCTGGATCATTTTTAATATCGTTTTATAAAATGGTCTGATAAATGCGATTAACGGCATGGATAAAACACTGACATCACTGTAGGCTCCAAAGAGCCCTGCCCGGACGGATTACCGTCCCGGCAGGGGTAGTACGCAATCCTATTTATCGGAAACGGACTGGCTACTCCCCCTGCCACCGGCACGGTGGCTGGTGATCGGTGCTCTTTGGCCCCCCCATGATATATGTGTCTCATCCATTTTTACATATCATTTTAGGCTTGATCCCAAAAATGAGAGGGATATAAATCTCAGGTGGACCACACCACAGGAAAATAATAGTGATTGGATATCCACCATTAAAATCCTGCTAGGGCCCAATGTACTGTTTATTTGACATCTAATCTGTTGATTATGTCATACAGGCCCAGATGAAGGGAAAAAATTGATTCAAAACTTTTATGGCCCCAAAAGGTTTTTAATGGTCGATGCTCATTCAACACTGTTTCCTGTAACGTGGTCCATTTGAGACTGGGATATAGCTCATTTACGGTCTTATACCATAAAATGATCTGGAAAAATAGATGGACGGCATGGATGAAACACATGCATCATGGTGGGCCCACAGAGCACCGACCATCAGCCATTGTCCGGTGGCAGGGGGAGTAGCCAATCCGTTCCCCCTTTTTTCAGTATCATTTTCCAACCGCTGAATAAAATAAAACTCCAATAATATAGCAAAAACCAGGCAACTTATATGATGGAGACGTCTCTCCCTGTCGTTACTTGCTAGAGTCACCTTTTACTGTACACGTGTCTCGCCCGACGATGGATCAGGTCCGTCCACTTTGGTGGCCCCAGCAAGGACGGATCATGGTACAGAACACTCATTAATACAAGAATCTCAACTAAATCTCTGCAGTTGAATGTATTTGATTGTACTGTTCATTTGAACGGCACCAGTTGGACGTGTAAAATTATCAAATTTGGATAATTTTTGAGGATTACGTTATCAAGGGTAAGGATCACTAGATGCACGGTCTTGATCCACTGTTTACACTGCCACGTGTACGGTGGAAGTTGGCTGTATCGTATTAGCTAGAAGCCTCTCGATCATATTATTAGAGGGGAGAGGGAGAGTATGGTACCGTTCTCCTCCACAAGACCTGTTTTATGCAGCGGGTGAATCAATCGAGCTGTGGGGCCACCTTTTTTGTTAGTGCCACACATCCACTCTGTCCATCGGGTGAGCCTTCTCAACTTCACGGTACATCTCAGAAATGAGCTCCATCCAAAACTTATGTGGGTCACACCACGGGTAACAATCTAAAATAACTCATACAACCTCCACGTTTACTCTGTGGGGCCTACATAAGTCTTGTATCAGGCAAGTCCTGGTGAGGTGCACCTGATGGACGGTTGGATGGAATATACACTCCATGATGGGTGCTGCACACAAACGTACTGGTTTTCTCTCCCACTGTTCCATGAGGTGCAACCCACCTGAATAGTGGGTCATACTTAAATTTTCCCTTAGGACCTAAAATCAGGGGATGAACCTGATGGACGGAGTGGATGTCACACGCACAACACGGCGGCCCCACAAAGGTGGGGTATTTTTCCCGTTTGGTACAATAGCGGTGGCAGCTCCGGCCCGCGCGCGTGTTTCGCTTTCATGGAAGTTGCATGTATGCATCTACATGTGTGTGCTTTTAGCATCCATGCACGCTGCCTATGTATCATGTAACAACCCATTGTTTAGGGGAAGTAACCTGACCATCCGCTTACGTGTAGCCAACCTTAGTTTTGGATCAGCTTCATTTTTTGGCCTTACATTTTCCCTTGGCTAGGCCGAGATGATGGACGGAGTAGATTATATTATTGCTAGTGGGACCCACCAGATCTAAGGAAATAAAAATAAAATAATTTATATCTCTCACCCGTTGACTAAACCATGTTCTCCATTCTTCCTTATTTTTCGTACGATAATGGACGTCGAACCCTCACACTAAATGAAACCGTCCCATAATCCACTCATCCATTTCATTATGCATCCATTTATAATTAAAAAAAAAAAAAAAGAGAGAAAAAATCGAAGGAATCAATCAAATAAAAGAAAAAAAATAGAGAGAGAGCTCTGTAGATCAAGAAAGAGATTAAAGCGGGGCCGGATCATCAGATTTTTTAAGGTAGGTGATTTTATCCTGGAATTTATCATTTTCAGTTATTTAATTATGCTTATTTAATCCAACATTTTGATAGGAATATTGTTTTTGTCAATTGATTATTATGTAGGGAATTCTATTTATTTAGGAATTTTTATTTTTATATAATTCTGATATTTAATGTTAAAATAAGTTACATATATTTATAATAAAATAAATTTACAAAAATAAATAAATAAATAAATAAATAAACAATTTAACTAAAGTTATAATTTAATTTATAAATTCTATTTATAAAAATATTTGTGTTATCATATGCCATAATTGCAAATTTAGAGTGCCTGCGTTTCAATCGTCATACTCTGCCAGAGTATCAAATAACTCCTCATGAGATGTTAGAGGATGCACCATGAGAAACTACTTTAATGGAGAAGGTTTCAAGTCCATTAAGCTGGACCACAAGTTACGGTCTACCCAGCAATAGATTTATGACATAGTAAGTTCATACAAAATCCAACCCTTTCAATACATCTAAAACAACATGAAGATTACTTATAAGAAAAATTGTTCCTATATACTAGTCAGGATATCCTCAAAATTAGAAAATAACTTATAACTGTTGATAAATAGTATTATCCATTTAATTAGTGAATGTAAGTGTTTTTCTTGTAAGAGATCCTAATTGTTTAATAAACCTAGTGAATGGGTTAGATTTTTCACATATATTAAAGGTTAGAAGTTATTTACTTGATGGACCGTAATGTTTCCAACAGGTTGTACTGGAGATCTTCTTATTATAATGAGACTCTGTTAGTGCGAGATATGCCAGTATGATTATAATTTTACTCGTCTCTACATGTAGAACATAGCACACGTGTATAAGTCTGAGAAATTACTATGCAATCCACATCTTTGACATGCCCAGATAGAAAAAAAAAATAATAATAAATAAATAAAAAGAGCACGATCTGTCTATTTTCTGAATGAATGGAAGCTAACAATATTCCTTATTCAACTTACAAGTATGGTCCACCTATCTAGTTTAACTGCCAAATTTTCAGTAAAGGGAACATAGAAAACATGACCTCTCAGATGAACGGAATAGATATCACACACATGACTCATGTGACACGTGACACACGAATAAGATTCAAATCCTACTTGCGCGAGTAGCTTTCCCATTTTCCATGAAGAATTGAATGGTGGGGCATTGTAGTTGCTGCATGGGTTCTAGAAATGAACCAATGGCTCTGGATTGTGCAAATGGTCATAATCCCTCGGGTTCTGTAGTGTATAAATTCACCATATACTTGCATTATATTGTAGAAATTGGATTTATTAAATTATTAATCATTTATTTTTGTTGATATTAAAATTGTTCATGTTATTTATATTTATCTATTGATTATTTAAATTGTAAAAAAATATGTATAATTGTATCAGCAAGTAGGGCAATCATGTTCCTTGGGTGAGAGACCCTAAAGCCAGCAAGTAGGGCAATTGTGTCCATTGGGTGAAAGACCCTAGAACCCACAAGATCTTTTGGAGTCTCCTTTGTGTATGGCGTATGAGTACAATTGTGTGTGTGGACATACGTCAGAGGTACAACTGGAGCAGTAGTCTGACCAACTAATGTATAAATGGGTCCAGCACCATGAGGTACCAGTGCGTAGGCGTTAATGCAACGTGACCATCCACTTGGGTACGGTGTTGTAAGAAATGATATAATTATTATGAGAATTCATGGAAATATCACATGCATCGCATTTTCATAACTCTGTTGTTAAATTCCATTATCTGTATTCTATTTCCTTCATTGTTATAAATTGTTATTATCTGAACATGTTAAATTTTGGATAAGAAATGATCCTACTGGGCTGTTATGCTCATCTTACTAAAACAAATGCACAGGTGTAGAGCTGAAATACTATGAGCACGCAGGTTTCTACTTTTAGTTTTTTTTTTTTAGAAAATTAGGTTTAATTTTAATTCAATTCATTTTATTTTTTTTGTTATTTAGGTTTAGTTTATGTTCAAATTTCGATGTAAAAATGACAGACTATTAAAAGAGTTGAATTTGATAATCATTCAGCTGTATTTTCTTTTAGATGAAGTTGAATATGGATTGATTTTGATTGAATTAACTGGATTGTCATACATGTCATTACATTATTGTAACATCCCGGATTTTCACTGTTTTGGATTTCCAAAAAATCCTTAAAATTTCTTTTTAATTAACTTATAAAATCACTTAATGACCATTATCACTCAATGTTAGTTTATACTGGGGTGGACCAGTCTAGTTATGATGAGACCAAGTGCGGGCCACCAAGCCAGATGGCCCGTTTACACTTAACAACAGCCCGTGTGGATCACCCAGCAACCGAGGAGGGTCAGAAAAATCTAAAACTTTAGAAAATCATAGATCTTGTTGGGCTTGTGGTCCATCGCGGACTGCGGACCCAGTGGACACCCAGAAGTACCATCTGGCGCTTGCCCAATGCGCCCCACCAATGCCTGAGTTAAAATCTGGCACTGACAAAAGAAACTGAGACTCCGAGCTTTTCAACTGTCGTATTTCTTCCAAATTTACGAAGAAGGTCTAATGTATTTTACTACACCCGTCCAGAAAATCTGGGACCCGATCGTGGCCCGGTAACCGTTGATCGCAAATCTGACTCGTACGACCAAATCCCATATCCGATCGTTCCCAAATTTTGTGTGGCTCTTCATCGGGCCATGGACAACTTATCCTATAAATTTCATGGCCAGAGGGCCACCAGAACCATTTCAATCACCGAAATGGGCCCCACAGGGCCACTTAAAGGTCAGAAACGCTTACTCAGATCATATATCCATTCATCCATTTGATCTCAGATTTTACATGGGCCCTAATTGGGTCATAAGACACCTACCCACCGAAATTGGTGGCCTGGGGGGCATTAGGGCCACCCCAACTTCAATAAGGAGCCCTGGAAGGCTAGTTTGGAAAATTTTGGGAAATTAAGTGATTTGAGTCGTTCCCCTTATGCAAAGTTGAGGATTTCAGACCGTCGGTTTGTGACCAAACTTCACACATCGAGTAAGGATATTTCCCTCCTCATATCCGTTTAGCCGCGGCCCCGATCGACCATCGGTGACCGTTGAACAGACTTCTAATCATATCTGTCGATCGACGCGTCGAAATGGCGGGCCAATTGTGTCCATATGTAGATTATCATTAGAACTAACTATTTTGTGGTGTATGTCGACTAGTACACCCCATAGTGGGCCCTTGAGGCTCGAAAAACTCTCCCATAGGGTTAATATAGTAAAGACCCAACACTTGGGGCCAATTGCACCAAAACTGGCATTATAAAAAGACTTCATTTGGGCACCCCTCTTCCCATACGATTTTTCCTTTTCCAAAGGAGAGAAAGAGAGAGAAGAGAGAGCTAGGGAGAGTGAAGAAAGAGAGTGAAGGTGAGAGCTAGGTGGACCCTAGATCGAGGTGGGGCCCAAGGAAATCAACCCCTTCAACTTCCTACACCTTCCCCAAGAAGAAACCATGCACCACAACCACCAAAATCGTCCATTGATCATGTAGGTAAGGCTTCACATCCTTTGTCTTGAAAACCCTTTTGATGAAGGGGGATTTTACATAGATTTCTCATGTATGAACTTGCTTTAGGGATTCCGACCAACCGGCCCCCAAATCGACGTTCCTAGGTCATTTTCGAGTCTCCAACGAATCACAAGGTGCGGACTATTGTTCGTAGGTGGCCTAGCACCAATTTTATTATGAGTTTAATGATTTTGATTGTTTGGATGTTATGATTGGATAAACTAGAGAAACCCTAGGAATTGTATGATTGTTGAAATTCGTATGGAATGCATGTTGATCTTCATTTGGTGTTGCTATTACCTTTCACATGATTGGGTATTTGGATGATTTGGTGCTCATGCCTTGTTGATTGTTCCCTACATTGTTGCTTCATAGAATGTATGATGATCGTGTGCATATGATTTCTTGCAATGGTGGAAGTGCTTAACTTCCTCCCACACACTCACACACCTCACTTGCACTTGTATTATGATATCATTGGCCTTGCTTGGTATGAGAATCTGAATTGTATGTTGAGAAGCATGAGAACATGAAGGTTGTGTATGCTGGATGACGCATTGGTAGTCGGCATGCTAGGGATTGTTACTCGTACCCTTGGGTTGGTCAGGAAACATGAGGAGAGCGAAGGTGGCTCCATTGGTAGGACCGCCTCGAGGCTAAACCGTGGGTTTTGGGCGGGTGTGCTCGAGTGGCTGTAGTTCGACTACGTGGGACCCTTGTGCCCGAGGTCGCTCGTCTCACACTTGCCTGACTCATGCGGTCTAGCCTACTGACTGATCAACCCTGTATGTTAACCCTATTGCTCACATATGTATGGAACCTCAACCACCCTACAACTGTTGTAGCCCATCAAAAATTCACTTGAAACTGGTCCACAGCCTTGTGAGCCGGGCATGGTGGAATGGGACACTATGTCCGAGCTGTCGGCCTACGCTGGGGTACCGCGCCTCCCCGTAATGACCGCGAGCGATCCCTTCCTTTCGACACTCCTCATGTGCTTGGTGTCGGGGATGAGGAACCCGACGGGATCACGGACCGCGAGGTCTCGCCCTCACGCGTTGATGGGGTCTTGACCTCACAACTAGCTTAGGACATTGATACGTAGGGTGAATCAGAATCCCCAACCTGCTGGATGAATGGACTTAACTAATAACTCGGCTAACACGATCGCATTGCACGCATTAGTTAGGGTGGCGACTCGGAAGTCGAGGTCGATCTGAGGGAGTGCTGTCATATGCGATCGTTAGATGGAGTCGTTTGAGGGAGTGTTGTGGCGATGACATGCATCATATCATCCCGCATGCATGCATTTTAAATAAGAGTTATTAGGTGTTGATAATTGTCTGCTTTTCATTAAGTTCATATTACAATTGATGTCTGTTGCAACTTGAGACCAATAGTTCACACTGAGTTGATCACTCACTCCCACTCTGGGACGGTGTTTTAAAACACCAACCAGACCCATTCATAGATGCAGGTGACTCAGGGCATGAGGAGCCTGGCGAGGCGAGCTTGGACGAGGAGGACGGGATCTCCTACTTGCAGCTGATGGGTGGCTCTCCATCGGCTTGATCGGGCTGGATTTGGATTTGCTGAGCCGCAGGCTCAGCTTTACTCTTATTGGACATAGCCTTCTTTTGTTGTTCTATTGGGCAACGCCTTGGGCGACCCTTTATTATTTTTGGACCTGTATATATGTAAGATATCCTTAATTTCAGTAGACTGGTGTGTTTGTGCTTCGTGCCTCAGGTAATTCCAAATTGCGCATTTAAATTTGATTAATCATAAAAACCATAAATGCATTATAAGTGACACTCGGGAACTCGGGAGTCGAGTTTATGCACGACCCCCGATTTTCCGGGGCGTTACAATTATAATTCACCCCTTGAGATTCGGGTCCTGAAGACCTTATTCAGGTACCCAATTTTCGGGGCGTGACATATCATGCCGGTACGGATGCACGTTCTTCAGCTTATGTTTCCTTTGCCTGACTCCATACCCATGGAAACCCAATTGACCACTGTAGACGCAACTTTTTATCCCGTTTCTTTTTCTGGAGAGTCCAAAACCTACCTTCCCAACTTAGATGCTGGACGTATGGACGAGCATTTGAGGACCAACATACTCATGCCTTCCTTTCAAAAGCGGATTGGTTGGTGTGCGAAGACGAGTGCTGACGCTCGGGCGCGGAGGAAACGGCTGGTGGTCGGTGCTATGTGGGCCTTACCATGATGTATGTGTTTCATCCATGCCGTCCATATATTTTTATAGATCAGTTTACCACATTAGTCCAAAAATGAGGTATATCCAAATCTCAAATGGACCACATTACAGGAACAGTGTTGAATGAGGGTCGACCATTAAAAACATTTTGGGGGCTATAAAAGCTTTGGATCAAGCTGATCTTTGTTTTTTCTCTTCATCTGGGCTTGTATGATCTAATGAACAGATTGGATGTCAAATAAACAGTATAGTGGGCCTTAGGAGGATTTTAATGGTGAATACAATAACTACTTTTTTCATGTGGTGTTGTCCACCTGATATTTATATCCCTCTCATTTTTGGATCAAGCCATAACATGATCTGTAAAAATGGATGAACGGAATGGATGAAACACATACATCATAGTGGGGCCCACAGAGCACCGACCAACAGCCACGGAGCTGATGGCAGCCCACCAAAGAAAACAGTGGGGAGAGTGATTCCCACCGTTGAAACTATCCTAAGGCCTATCATAATGTTTATTTGAAATCCAACCTGTTCAAAAGTTAAAAAAGACATGAAACAAAGGAAAACACAAATATCAGCTTGATCTAAAACTTGGTGGCCTTTAGAAGTTTTTAACGGTGGGCGTCACTGTCCCACTGTTTTCTGTGCTGGAGTCCACTGGAGATTTGGATTTAACTCATTCTTTGGATATTGCCCTAAAATGATCTCTCCAAATGGATGAAAGGTGTGGATACAAAACATACATCATGGTGGGGCCCACGAGCATCAACGCTCGTCTTCGCACACCAGCCAATCCGATTCCCAAAGGAAGGCAAGGGTATTTTGGTCCTCAAATGCTCGTCCGTACCTCCAGCGTCTAAGAGCTAGGTTTTGAACACTTCGGGTAAAAAGTTGCGTCTAAGTGGTCAATTTTTCAAAACATGTACTTACGTGGAATGTACATATGCACATCGTATGTACGTATATGTGCATGTACGGATGTGTAACTAAATGGATACGTACGTAAGCTGCCATCATGCATGTAAGCATGCATGCATTTATGTACGAACGGTTGATACCATAAAGCCAAGGGATGGGCACTTGCGGTGGAAGGACAAAGATGGTGGCCATCCCCCATGTGGGTATTCCTTGTTGGTGTGACGGCCTACTGCCTAGTCAAGATGTTAGACTTTTGAATGGATACTGCCAGCCACTGATCTTACTTCCAATGTGAAATAACAAGAAGAAAAAGGGCCATTCGTAGCACACGTGGAAACCATTCAAATGGGTGAGAGATCTAGTCCATTCATCATGTGGGCCCCATCGTAAACACACACTGTCCCGAAATTCGGGCTGGTACATTCCACAGGTAGGCCACACTAGTCCCAGGAAAATGGATGGTGAGAGAAAAGATGACCAGTAGTCACTTTTCAACGTACGCGTGTGGCCTAATGATAAGAGAAGTAGCTTGAATTTTGGACCAGAGCATTCTCATTGTGGGGCTCAGGTGATGAGTGGCCCAGATCTTTCACACCTGACTTGCGTGGGGTCCAATTACCTCACTGATATCTTCTGGCGTGTATTTTCTCGTGCAAAAAGAAATTTAAATTCATGATTGGAAGTGAAAAGAGATGGAAGTACAAAAGTTTCCACTTTCCCGCAACATAGTTGTGGAGTTTGTTTGATACTCTGATGAGTATGAATCTTGATACGCATGCATTCAGAAATTGTACATATGACACACATTAACTCAAATTAAACCCATTAAATTGTGGAACCCTTCGCTCAGTCACATCACAGAATTAGATTAGTTGACCGTCTATTAAATGTCCACCAATACCACATTCAGATAATCAAATAACTAAGCTATGAACCATACATTGGACGGTTTACTTTGAATCACTTGTATGCCATCATATGCAATTTCTAAGTAGTGCTGCGTATCATCCATCCCACTTTTCCGTAGTATTAAAGTTTTTCTGAAACTTCTGACCCCACAAGAGATGGAGGCACGCTTCGTTCAAAGATTTGAGAGATTCGCACCATTGTCTATCTTTATATACTTGAGTTCCTTCAAATGGAGCCCACGGTTCGGCAATCCAGACCATTGATCTGATTTTCCTCTGTTGTTGGACCATGCCCAATTTTTCCCTCTCCCCAATGGGACAATCGTAACCCTTTGATTAGTGGCTTGTAAATAAGCACAGCTAGCGGGAGAAAAAAAGGGTACAAAAGAATCCATGTACAACCTAAAAAGGGCTAATGATTACGTGGCTAGGAAGGCCTGGATCCTGAACCGTTGACCCCACTTGTAGAATTCATATGGCGCGGCCTAGCTAGAGACGGACGGTCATGTCAGGGGATATGTGGGGCCCAATGTGATGTATGTGTTTTATCCACGCCGTCCATCTATTTTGACGGATCATTTTAGGGCATGAGCCCAAAAAGGAGGCATAATGAAGGTTCAAGTGGACCACACCACAGGAAGCAGTGGGGATTGGACTCCTACCGTTTAAAGCATCCTAAGCCCCACCTTGATGTCTATTTCCCATCCAACCTGTTCATAAGGTCACATAGACATGTAATAAGGGAAAATATAAATATCAACTTGATCCAAAACTTCCGTGGACCTCAAGAAAATTTTAATGGCAGGCTTTCAATCCACACTGCTTCCTGTGGTGTGGTCTATTTAAGCGTTCAAACTTCCTTAGTTTTGGGTCATGATCTAAAATGATCACTCAAAATGGATGGACGGCGTGGATAAAACATAAACATTACAGTGGGCCCCACAGAGCCCCTGACAGGACCGTCCGTCTCAAGCTAGGCCCTGGAAGGGCTAGTACCCAATCCGCGCCCGAATTCATGCGGTTGATTTCCTTGTACCTTTTTTTTTTTTTTTTTTTTTGGGTCAAGACTTGAATATTACAGGAGTTGATAGGCAAAAGAAATTTATTTAAAAATAAAAAAATCTTTCGGAATGCCGAAGCTCTATCCTCAAACGATCACACATGTCAATATGACACGTGTTAGACTTGAACCTCCCATCAGGTGGGCTTCACCGTTTAGATCTTGTAGCCTAAATATCAGGTGTGTCATTCTGGCCTGAGGACTGATGTATACTGATTTTTAAGTATAACATCTAAAAAGTGTGGCCCACCTGATTGAAAGCTTAGATCTTGGATGCCATATTAGCAAAGGCCCTAGGGAGGGTGCTTGTTATCATTCAATGATGGAGAGGAGTTTTGAGGAATTTGGTATTGGCTATATAATAAATATGTGGGGGCCACCATCATGGATGGCCCCTGTCTTTAGAACTAAAGATTTTCTTTTTCTTTTTCTTTTTTATGGGCCTCATTACATGATTCAAGGCAACCCAAAAAGAGAAAGATGGGACACATTTCACTGAGATTGAAGTGGGCTTCATTATCTGAAATATACAACTCCTCCCAAGCAATGAAACCATAAAGCCCTGAACTTTCTTTCTTTTTACAGAAACAATAATTCAACGATTGCAGCCGTGGGTTTCTTTCCGAGCAATTTTCATTGTTGATTTATGGTTGTTGAAGTGGGCCTGTGAACATTGACACAAGCCAGATTTTTTTTTTGAAAATTTTACTTTATTTTATTTTTAGCTTCTTGTGCTGTAAAATGAGTACAAGTCCCCGTCCTGACTTCCTTTTCAGGCATTAAGAAGAATACAATATGGAATTTAAGGGGCATTGAAACAGTACGCCACCTTTGATGTGTTGGGGTATTATTACTCACTGGTTGTGACACGTGAGTGTAACAAGGGCGGACTGATTCAAACCTAAAGAGAGAGGGAGATGTTTTAATGGCTGTTGAACAGTGAAATCCAACAGCTTGAATTGCTCAAACCTGGGCATACTTGGATGTAGAGAATCTAAACCATGGACATGGAAAACCCTGCAGGATCTTCAACGAATGAAAAACTATGAAATTTAATGATTATTTTGTCAATGGGCTTGAAGTGCAGTTCTATGTGGAAATGTTAATATGTCAACGGTCAAAGAATGAATGATGCCGGGGAAATGAAAGTGAACTAAATTCAATAGAACCATATTTTTTTATACATGCACATGAGAAGAAGATAACCATGAAATTAAATCAAAAGGATGAAATATAATTTCAAAATTTTAATCATAAATCAGTATGCTAATTGTCTCTCTTAACCTTAGAAGTCCATCCATGATTTTTGAGCAAAATCTTGAAATGGAAAGCCAATTCAACAGTCGCTTTAGAGTGGCAAGCTAGATTTCCATGAAAATCAAATCAGTTCAAGCAGATGAGAGAGTGAGAGATGATACATTTGCAACAAGGGAAGCGTGTTGAATAACAAGAGAATGGACATTTGCAATAAGGGAAGCGTGTAGAATAACAAGAGAATGGTACTCTTTCCTTTGTTAATCATTGCCAAATTATACAAGATACAAAAATTCCAAAACTCCAAACAAAAAAAAAAAAAAAAAAAACACTATTTCTCTATACACAAAAAAGCCCATTCCATACAAAAACTGGGCTCTGTGGAGAGGTTTGGTATATGTGCCTTTTCTTTTTCTTTCTTTTTACAAACACTATTTATCATTATACGCGACAAGTTCATCTCAGTTACTACCATGGATGATGGCCCAAAAGAGTATGAAAAGAGGAAAAACAAGAAAAAAAATCAATCAGCTCAAGGAGACTTCATCAGAACATTGAAATGCATCTTCTATGGCAGGCAAACTGCTTTGTCTGCTTCGTTTCCTCTTTCCAAACTTTCCCAATATCTTGTGCTATTCTCATAGCATCTATGGATGCACCAGACAATCCTCTCCTTGTAAACCCAACCGCATAGAGCCCCGAATTCCCTTTCCACCCATCTGGAAATGGCTGCCTTGGAAACCCTTTCTTTGAGAAGAAGTCATTCTCCTGCAATTTAGAAAAAAACCCAATAAAGTTCAGCCAAACCATTTCAATCTAAAAAAACAATCATGAAAATCAAAGCCCCCAAAAAGGAAAAAAAGGAAAAAAAGGACCATGACCCACCAAAAAAAAAAAGAAGAACCAGCTCTTAGATTGGCCTTTTCATGCCTTTACAGGTAAACCCTTTTGGAAAGAAAGATGCTTACAACTAGCATTTCCTTGGGTCATGTCTCACCTTCTCTAACTACCCTTTTAGCTTTCTTTTCTTGGAAACCATGCGTTCTATGTACTTCAAAAGTATAGAAAACACCCCCCCACTAAAACGACAAGTCCAATCCCTCTTCTTCCAAATTTGTTATGAAATCAAACCCAAAAAACAAAAAAACCTCAAGAAAGAGAGAATGTAACTAACCCAATTATTACGAAACAAAAGCCAACTTCCAATAACTGTCACTTAAGAATTTCAAACCAAGAAGGCCCCCTTTTTTTTTTTAATTATTATTATTATTATTATTTTGAATTCTTCATCTTTCTAAAATGCCAAAATTACCCTTCCCCATGAACTAAGGAGAAAAAATACAAGTGATTTAGAAAATAATTTACCTTTAGCCATGAAGGAACATTGCTGCGGTATCCGGTCGCCAAAATGACGGAATCGACCTCCAATTTCTGTCCATTTACAAGCTCAACACCCCCATTTGAGAACCTCTTGATTCCTGGAACTACTTTGATTTCACCAGATCTAATTTTCTCCAATGCACCAATATCCAGAACAGGGGTCTTCCCTTCTGTGTTCTTGAGCTGCAGGGGCCCCACCGATGGGCGTTTAAGCCCGTATTTTGCCGTGTTTCCAAGCACCAACCACGCCAAAAACAATAGAAGCTTGTCCACCCACCAAAGGGGTAGCCATTTCATCAATAAGACAGCCATCGCGAATGTTGATTTCCCAAGAATTTCCCTCGGCAAGACATGAACCTGAAAGATTGAATCAGAATTAGACAATTAGAAACAAAACCCACCAAGAATTCATCTACCCGAACTCAGAAAAATGCAAGCTTTTCAAGAAATTTGCAGCTATGACACTCACCGAGCTGCGGACGACCATTGACGGTAAGGCATTGTGGTTGCAAAGGTCTAAAGACACTTCCATGCCGGAATTCCCACAGCCAACGACCAATACCTGCTTCCCTTTGAAGTCCTCGCCGGACTTGTACTGGCAAGCGTGCATCACTTCTCCCTGGAACTCTCCCAGCCCTTCAATCTCCGGCATGACGCGCTCTGCATTCTCGCCTGTCGCCACCACCAGCCAGCGGCAAATGTACTCAACCTCACCACTTCCGGCCATCCCGCCGGTCCTAACACGCCACCACCCGCACGTCTCATCGTAATTGGCGGATTGGACGCATTCGTTGAATCGAGGTTTGATATCGAAGTGCTCTGCATATGATTCCAAATACTCAATGAATTGCTTCTTGGTTGGGTACTCCGGGAAGTTTTCCGGGAACGGAAGCTTCGGTAGCTGACAGAATTGCTTGGGGAGGTGGAGTTTGAGGCGATCATAGGTGCGTTTTTGCCACAAGGAAGCAATGCAATCGGCCTTCTCGAGTATGATGAATGGTACGCCCTGTTCTTTCAGGCAAGCACCGGTGGCCAGACCCGATGGGCCGGCCCCCACGATGACTGGGCCGTTCACCCACACACATCGCCGTGAGAACAAATCGTTATGATCAGAACCGTTAAACATGTTTGGAGGACTTAAGTATGTGCGGTTGAGAAAGTGTATACAAGAAACTGATTGGTTTTTGGGTTGTTGATCTAGTGGCCAAGGAAGTTAATGGTTGTGATTGGTTTTGTAGAGAGACTTAGAGCCTTGGAAGATGAGAAGGTTTTGGAAGGTTGAGGAAGAGATAGGCGAAGAAGGTGAGTTGTTGTAGTAAGGTTGGGAGGGGTGGAGTGGGTTTAAATAGAAGCGTTGGCCATGATAGCTTCATGTGAGAGTTCAAATCATGAGGTCTAATTTTATTATATTTATATTTTATATTTATATTTATTATTTTATCCATATAATTTACTTTTATGGATATAATATTGAAAAATACCAAAATCACAAAGATTTGTAGGGTTTTCTAAATTTAGTGAAATTATTGTTGAACAGTACTGTTAAAATCTTCCAAAAAATTCCTAGGATTGATTGGACCCTAGCCACCATGGTAAACCTATGGCCTACAAACCATGACTCAGCTTGGAACTTGATCAGCTGTTTGGTAGTATGTTGTGTTCCACATCCACATAAGTTATCTCACATATGCTGTCTTGAATAGGCTATTCATGTCATACTGTTTCAGAATAACAGTACTGTTCTCTGTCTGTCAAACACCTGGAACTAAGTGGAATTTGTCAAGAGCTTAAGATGACTTGTGGGGCATACATGAATTAGAGGTTTTATGCATGATTTACATTGTTACCAATGTTATGGTACACCTGAATTTCAGATTCGGCTGATTTTTGAAGTAGACCATTGCTTGAACATGGGGATCTGATGCATGGTTAGATGTTGCACATATATTATAGGGGGTCCCACGCCAAGTCGACTCTATGACATTGTCTATGCTAATGGATCATTCTCCACATATACATAGTTAGATGTCACACATATCATACTAAGCTTTGCTAGCCGGCATGCATGTACAAGTCAGCTGCACCACAAGTACCAGGGTGGCAGGCATGTGTAGGGGTGTACATCGAGTCGAACCGAGTCGAGCCGGCCTTAGCTCGGCTCGGTCACCAGGCACACCCAACTCGAACGCGGCTCGGCTCGGTGACCGAGCCAGCATCTCCAGCTCGACTCGGCTCGGTTAGCAATCGGACCACTTCGAGCTGAGTTTGAGTCAGGTTCGAGCTTTCGAGTTGAGTTCAAGTTCGTTTTTCGAGTCAAGTTCGAGTTTAACTGCTTATCGACGGTCGGACTGACGAGTTGCGGCAGGGGCAGGGACGACCGAGCAGGGCAGGTACTGCCGAGCAGTCGAGCAGGGGCGATCGGGTAGGGTAGGGACAGTCAGATAGTCGAGTAGGGGCAACCGGGGCAGGGTAGGACTGCCGGACAGTCGAGCAGGGGCGACCGGGGCAGGGCAGGACCGCCGGACAGTCGAGCAAGGGCGATCAGACAGGGCAGGGGCGACCGGTGCAGGGCAGGACCGCTGGACAGTCGAGTAGGGGCGATCGGATAGGGCAGGGGCTGCAGGACAGTCGAGCAGGGACGAGCAGGTGAGTAGGGAGAGGGAGAGCTCGGGGCCTCGGGTGAGCGGCGCTGGTGGCTGACAAGCTGCGAGAGGGAGAGGGAGAGCTCGGGTGAGTAGCTCAGGTGGTTGATATGCTGAGAGAGGGGGAGAGAGAGAGAGGGAGGAAGACTGGAAGAGGGAGAGAAGGTGAGTCGAGATGAGTCAAACTGAGTTGAGCTAAGTTCGAGTTATATATCGAACTGAGTCGAGTCGAGCTGGGGCCAGCTCGAACTCGGCTCGAACTTAGCTTCGAACCGAGTCGAATCGAGCCTTTTCAAGTCGGGTCGAGCGAGCTAACCGAGCTAGCTCGGTTTGTGTACATCCCCAGGCATGTGAAATATCAGTCATCCATCAGAAGTTACCACTTCCCTTGATTGAGAATCAGGTTGGCCCATTAGTCATGTGAGAAACAATGTTGTGAGCAAATGTATGATTGTGAAAACATCAGCCAAACAAACAAATGTATCAGGGCACACCTGTTGGATATGCTGTCTTTATCTTTGGGTGGTAACATCTACACCTTGAGGTTCACCTAATGGATGAATTGACCACTCCACCTGTTTGCCATGCTGTCATATGTGGTAGTGTGTGCATTAGCTGACTTGTACACATGTGGGCTTAGTAAATCTTGTAGACGCCTATGGTCGAATCATAAATCAATTCTAATGAGCATTTGTATAAGAAATATTCTAGGCTATTTAGTAATTTACTTTGAACAAGATTTTCAATGCTTGCATTGATACTCCTTGTGTTGTCAGAATAAGTCTTCAAGTCTGCTTGACTGGTCGAGCGGGCCACTCGACCAGTCGAGGGTCTACTCGACCGGTCGAGGACAACTCGACTCGAAGTCCAGCGGCTTTGTCCTTTCGCTATTCTGTGTTGCTCGACCGGTTGAGGGGGTCCCTCGACCAGTCGAGGCCTTGGCTCGACTAGTCGAGGTTATGCAGATTCTTGCGCGGATTCTGCGCGGACTGCATAAATTTGAGGCGGTTTCAAGGATGTGTGAAAGGGAAGTTTCCTAAATTACAAATAGGGGTCCCTAGGGCTATTCTAGGGTATTTTAAGGTTTCCTAAGGGCCTGTTTGGAACGGGTGGATTGGAAGGGATTGAATGGTATTAAGGTGGATGGCATGGATTTTAAGGCAATGATGGTGTTGTTAGTGGATTGTCTTAAGATCCATGGGATTGCTATATCGAGTCTATTTGGCCACCCCGGCCAATCCGGGATTAAACCTTCCCATCCCTTCCAATCCCTCGAACCAAACACGTCCCAGGCAAATTTGAACAGATTTGGGTGGATTGAATGGGATTTAAAGGTAATGATGGTGTTGTCAGTGGATTGTCTTAAGATCCATGGGATTGCTATATCCCGGGATCTGATCACCCAGTCTGTTTGGCACTCCCGACCAATCCCAGGATTTAACTTCCAATCCCTTCCAATCCCTTCCAATACCATCCAATCTCTTCTAATCCGCCTGGCCAAACGGGCCCTAAAGTATTCTAAAGGGTTTTAGGGTTATCAAAGGGTGTAGCAAGGGTGATTTGAGGTTGTTCGAATTGGGTAAGTCATCTCTCTTTATAATTGATGCTTTCATAGTGGAATTTTGTCGCTTTGTGCCGTGATTTTTTCCTGAAAGAGTTTTCCACGTTAAATCTATGTGTTCTCTTGCGTGTGCTTGACGTTATTAGATTGTATCCTAGATCTAGATCTGTGTGATTCCGCAGGCCAAAATCCCAACAAGTGGTGTCAGAGCAATCGTTGGGGCACATATCTGAATTTGCAGGATTGTAATAACGAGAACACTAGGTATGAGATTGAGAAGTACTCAGGAAAAATAATTTTGAGTTATGGAAGATTAAGATGATGAGTTCCTTAATCAAGCAAGGCGAAGATGGTGCTCTTAAGGAGTGAAAGTCTATGACTAATGATGATTGAAATACTCTTGATAAGAAGACTTTATCATCGATCTGTTTGTCTCACGGATGAGGTTCTCAACTAGGGGTGCACACGGGTCGGTTTGGTCCGGTTCTGGGGTAAAACCAGAACCGAACCGTTCCTAATGGTTCTGGGATTTTCAAAACCGGAACCGAACCGTTAGCACATTAGAACTGAACCAGAACCGGACCGTGAAAACTGGTTCGGTTCCGGATCGGTTCCACGGTTCTGGCTGTTTAAAAAATTTAACAAAAGAAAAAAAAAGGTGAAAAAAAATCCTACAGTCCCTTTGCAATTTTCTCAGTGTGGCCCACTCCACATTCAAATCGTCGATCTGTACCGTCCATTGTTTACAGAAGGGAGATTTAACCCTTGGCAATGTGGCATTCTGAAACCATGCAGGCTGTTGTAGAATTATGACCGTTGAACATGAAATGGACGGAGGAGTAGATAAGCTCATGGGCCACGCTGATTTTCCTCCAAAAGCACTCTATTTCTGATGGTTTTTCGTCCTCGATCCCATGAACGGAGTAGATTTTCCAAAAGACGTCAGTAAGTGGGCCACCAAATTTCACAGAGTCAACGTACGTCAACTCTGTTGAAAACTCTGTGGAAAACAGAGCTTCCGTCATTTTGTTGTGGGCCACCATCATGCAGGGAGAGATGGATCTGAACCATTCATCAGGTAGAGGGGATAGAACCCATCAAAACCATGTTGAGTTTTCTTAGCCGTGTACATCCTCGTGATTTCTACAACGATCGAAAGAAGGCCGTCTAACTGCTTTTAAGGCTTGATTATTCAGGTGGGTCATATCATCAGATGATCAAAACTCACCATTCACGGTCTAAATTCTAAGAGGAAGTCAATGGACGGTGTGGATCTGGACCACGGTTTAACGAATCGGGTCCACGGTTCGGTTAACGGTTTGGTTCAGTTCTGCCTGCCCTTGAACCGGAACCGAACCGTATCCAATGGTTCTGGCAATTTTGGAACCGAAACCGGAACGGTGCTGTCTAGAACCGGACCAAACTGGACCGATCCAACGGTTCCGGTCCGGTTCCACAGTTCTACCGGTTAAATGTGCCCCCTATTCTCAACAACGTCATGAGAGAGAAAACTGCGACTTAAGTAATGGGCGAAGTTAGAGGATTTTTATGTGAAAAAATCTTTTGAAAATCGTCTACACTTGAAGCGGCAGTGGTATAACTTTAAGATGGCAGAGGGTGGAGATTTGGAGGCTCACATCAGCAACTTTAATAAATTAGTTTACAAATTGCTGGATATGGAGGAAGTGATGAAAGATGAAGAACAAGTATGTATGTTGCTGAATTTTCTTCCGGCGTCTTATGAGTCATTCAAGGACACAATGTGCTCAACGAATAAAACTCTTAGTGTCGACACCGTTATCTCGGCCTTTCAAGGGAAGACTATGAGAAAACTTAACGTCGACATGAGGATCTCTTCTGAGGCATTCCTTACAAGTGGTAAGAATTCTGAACAAGGTACAGGTTCTTCAGGTTCTGGGTCCAAATCTAAGGGTAAGGGCAAGGGCAAAGGAAATGTAAGTGCTGGAATTGTGGGAAGGAAGGACATGTGAAGAAGGATTGTGAAAATCCTAAATCGAAGAGAGAAGATTTTGAGGCTTCATACAGGGAGGCCAATGCTGCCACGTCAGATGGATCGAGTGGATGTGATGGTAATGTTTTATCTGTGTCTACTATTAGGCAGCCATACTATGATTGTAAGGACGAGTGGATGCTAGACATAAGAGCATCTTTTCACATGACTCCTCATCGGAGTTGGTTCACCAGCTACAGGGAGTGCAATGGTGAACATGTATTTATGGGCAATGACATTGCCTGTAATATTGTACCTATTGGTACGGTGCATATTAAGATATTTGATGGGGTAGAGCGTACCCTGACTGATGTCAGGCACGTTTCTGATTTGAAGAAAAATATAATTTCTCTTGGTGTACTTAAGGCAAAAGGATGTAAGTACACATGTATTGATGGTGCTCTTAAGGTATATAAGGGGGCACGGGTAATCATGAAAGCGGAACGACTCTGTAACTTGTACAGGTTGATCGAGAGTACTTCAAAAGGTGGAGCTGCAATGGATGTAGTGAATTCCACCTTTGCATGTGTGTGGCATGTTGGGCATGACCACATGAGCGGGCAAGGTAGGAAGGCTGAGACGTGCGGATAAGGATATAGAGCAGGTGGAGTAGTCACATGTGAAAATAATCACACAGCATGATCACAAGATATCGGCGAGGTACATGGACGACTTCAATATTGCGCTCTAGGTGAACCTGGTGCTGAGAAGTGAAATGTGACTATGGCCGATGTGATGGATTCGTTGTACCAGATCGACATATGGGAGCGGATGGAGCTTCTAATGGGTCGGAGAGTGGTTGGATGCAGGTGGATCTTCAGGAGGATACAACATAGATACAAGGTGAGGTTGGTAGTGGAAGGTTATGCTCAGAGAGAAGAGATCGACTTCTCAGAGATATTCGCGCCGACGGTATAGCAGGTGTCTATTAGATCCGTGATTGGCGCTGGTTGACCAATGTGATCTTGAGTTGGAAGGATGGATGTAGAGTCTGCACTTCTGCAAGGAAAAGCGAAGAGCAGATCTACATGAAGCAACCAGAGCAGTTCAAAGTTAAAGGGGCTGAGAAAAGACTTTGCAGGAGGTCGTGGTTCGACCTGTCTCCTAGGCAGTGGTTTGATTCATTCATGGTGAGTCAGGAATTGATGATATGTAGATTGCCAATTATGACATGTCTGAAATCAATTTACTAAAGACTCAGTTAAGTGGGACATTCAGGATGAAGGATCGGGGGCTGCGAAGATGGTTCTTGGCATTGAGATTGAAGGAGAAGTAGACTTTGGTAATCACAGGAGGAATACCTTATGTGTAGGTATTGATCAAGGATGTCATGGGCTAGGTAAAGCCGGAGAGCGTTCCCTACGCGTCTCTTCTCAAGTTTTCCTCAGGACATGTTACAAAACAGATGAGGAAAAACAGGATATCTCATGAGCCTTATTTGAATGCGGTTGGCAGTGTATGCCATGGTCCGGATTAGACCGGTTATTTCACAGGCTATCAGTGTTGTGAGCAAGTAGTACGACAAGCAATATTAGGTAGCGGTGAGACGGTAAGAAGACTACGTATTTCCTTTTGAGAAGACAAGAGCAAAGGTGGTTGGGCACGTGGATTCTGATCCGGTAGACATGCTCTCTTAGAACGTCCTTGCAGACAAGTTTAAGTTCTGGGCAACTTCTCTGGGCTTGGTGATGGCGTAAAAGGAAGACGAAGTGTGTGAGAGAAGCTAAGATGTGATGCAGAGAAAAAAAAAGAGGTCAAAAAGCTACACGGTTGAAGATTGAAGACTTGGTGGAGATTGTTGTCAGAATAAGTCTTCAAGTCTGCTCAACTGGTTAAGTGGGCCACTCGACTGGTCGAGGCCAGCTCGACTTGAAGTCCAACGGCTTTATCCTTTCGCTATTTCGTGTTGCTCGACCAGTCGAGGGGCTTGCTCGACCGGTCGAGGGGCTCCCTCAACCAGTCGAGGCCTCGGCTCAACTAGTCGAAGTTTGAGGCGGTTTCAAGGATGTGCGAAAGGAGAGTTTCCTAAACTATAAATAAGGGTCCCTAGGGCTATTGTAGGGTATTCTAAGGCTTCTTAAAGGTATTCTAAAGGTTTTAGGGTTATCAAAGGGTGTAGCAAGGGTGAGATTCGAGGTTGTTCGAATCGGGCAAGTCCTCTCTCTCTTTGTAATTGATGCTTTCATAGTGGAATTCTGTCGCTTTGTGCCGTAGTTTTTTCTCGAAAGGGTTTTCCATATTAAATCAGTGTTATCTTGTGTGTGCTTGACGTTATTAGATTGCTATCCTAGATCTAGATTTGTGTGATTCCGCATGCCAAAATCCCAACACCTTAAAAGTATTGAGTTTATAATAGCTTCATAAATTTATTTTCTAAGATTAGCATCATTAATGTTTTGGAATTATATGATCTTGAGCCTAAGAACATGCACGCAATCCTTATCCTTTGGGCTTCAGTTTGTTCTTTGCATAATCCAGCTTTCTGTCGGGGGCCTTGCACAAAACCTTAGGATCTAGCTCTCCAGAACAAACAGAATTATGAATAATAAAGCAATGAAAACAATTAATGCATCAATCACACACACCACACAAGAGATTTTTACGTGGAAAACCCTCAAAGAGGTAAAAACCATGGGACCTCGTCCAGATCAACAATCCACTATAAAGCAAAATGTTACAACCTTCTTCACTCACGCAAGAGTGGATAAACAATAAGAGAAATAGAGAAAACGGAGAGATCTAACCGATTACGAGACATAGAAGCACTGAGATATAGATTGCACAGTAGATAATCTCCACGAGCAGAACCTCCCTTCTATAAGTTTCCTCTCTCTCTTCCTCTTTCTCTCTCACCTTTTGATAGCCCTAAACCCTTTAGCAAATTCCTTGTAAAGCTTTAGGAAACCCTCTTGTTGTGCCTAGAAAAGTCCTAGGAACCCCTATTTATAATTTTAGGAAACTCCCTTCCCCATCCCAGTTGCGAAAGGACTTGCGACAAGAAATCCGCGCAAAATCGCGAAACGAATCTGCATAACCTCGACTGGTCGAACCGAGTCCACGACCGTCGAGCGCCACCTTCGACCGGTCGAGCACCTCCTTCGACTGTTCGAGCACCCCGGAGAAAAATAGCCCAAACTCGCTGGACTTTGAGTCGTGTCACGACTCGACTCCCATGACTGGTCGAGACCAGCTTTCGACCGGTCGAGCGAAGCTCACGACTGGTCGACGACGGGTCAAAATCCATCAAATCTCTCCCTTTTTGACTCAGGAGGGATCCACCTTCTTCAAGCCAGCCAGGTTTCTACAAACCTCAAATTTTCCCTTGAGCAAAGCCTTGGTCATCATGTCTGACCCATTATCGTCCGTGTGGACCTTCTCAAGCTGTAACACATTTTGTTCTAAAGTATCCTTGATCTAGTGATACCGTATCTCTATGTGCTTTGACTTGGAATGCTGACTTGGATTCTTGCTCAAGTGTATAGCACTCTGACTATCGCAATAGACCACGTGCTCCTCCTACTTCAGGCTAAGTTCCTGTAGGAACCTCTTCATCCAAAGCATCTCTTTACATGCTTCTGTGACTGCAATGTACTCGGCCTCTGTCGTCGACAACGCTACGACCTTCTGTAGCTTGCTCTACCAGGAAACTGCTCCCCGCTCCCCAAACGTGAACATGAACCTTGATGTAGACTTTCTGGAGTCTATGTCACCTGCCATATCTGCATCTGTGTAGCCCTCTAACACAGGTTTACCGTCACCATAGCATAGGCTCAACCTGGATGAGCCTCTTAGATACCACAGTATCCACTTCACACCGCTGCCCAATGCTCTTTGCCAGGATTGACAAGATACCGACTGACAACACCAACTGCATATGCTATGTCTGGGTGTGTACACATGATAGCACACATCAAACTTCCTACCGCTGATGCGTAGGGTATCTTCTGCATCTCTTTCACCCTCTGCCTTTGTCTTGGGACACTGCCTGTCGCTCAATCTGAAGTGACCATCAGTGGAGTACTGACCGGCTTCGCTGCATTCATATTGAATTGCTCTAGGATTTTCTCAATATACCGCTCTTGTGAGAGCCAGCGCTTCTTGCTGCTTCTGTCACGGGTTATCTCCATTCCTAGGAACTGTCTAGCCGGGCCCAAGTCTTTCATCGCAAAAGACTTGCCTAAGTTCTGTTTCAGCCTATCGATCTTCTTGATGTCTTTTCCCATGATGAGCATGTCATCAACGTATAATAGCAGAACTAAGAAATCATCATCTGAGAACTTGCGCGTGAACACACAGTGGTCCGACTCCGTTCTGTCATACCCATGTTTCAACATAAACGAGTCGAACTTCTTGTACCATTGCCGTGAAGCTTGTTTCAGCCCATACAAGCTCTTCCTCAGCCTACACACCATATGCTCTTTGCCCTTGACTTCGAACCCCTCTGGTTGGTGCATGTAGATCTCTTCTTCCAGGTCACCATAGAGGAAGACAGTTTTAAGTATCTAACTACTCTATCTCCAGATCCATGCTAGCAGCCAACCCAAGCAGCATTCATATGGATGTCATCTTCACCACTGGTGAGAATATCTCCTCGAAATCTATGTCTTTCCTCTGACCGAACCCTTTCACTTAGTCTGTCCTTGAACCTCGTCTGTGAATTCTTCTGCTCAATCTTCTTTCTGAACACCCACTTGTTGCTCAAAGCTTTTTTGCCTTTAGGCAATTTCACTATATCATAGGTGTGGTTCTTATGCAAGGATTCCATCTCCTCTTGCATAACTTTTAACCACTCCCCCTTATGCTCGTCGGCTAAGGCCTCAGAATAATCTTCTTGCTCTCCCCCATCAGTCAACATAATGTACTCATGTGGCGAGTACCTCTTGGACGACTGTCTGTCCCTAGATGACCTCCTTACTTGTGGCTCAACAGGTGGATCAAGTGGGGGCTGCTCCCCTGGTCCATCTTCTAAAGGAACTCCCTTGTCCTCTGCACCTTACTGTACTCCCCCGTCATCAGGCACCACGGGAGGAATAATCGGATCCATGTCCTCTAGCTCACCTGAACTAGGCTGGTTCTTCTCTGGCTTACCAATGTCTTCTATACACTGATCTTCAAAGAAAACCACATCTTTGCTTCTGACGAGCTTCCTCTAGGTCGGATCCCACAATCTGTAACCGAATTTTTCATCACCGTACTCTAAGAACACACACTGCCTGATCTTCATATCGAGCTTGGACCTCTTGTCCTTTGGTACGTGAACGGATGCCCTGCATCTAAACACCCTGAGATGACTGTATGATGGATCTTATCCAGTCCACACCTTCTCAGGTACTTCTCCATTCAACGGGGCTAATGGAGACCTGTTTATCAAATACACCGCCGTGTGCATTGTTTCGCCCCAGAACGTGTTGGACAATTTCGCATGGGATAACATGCATCTGATTCTCTCAACAATGGTGCGATTCATTCGCTCAGCTACACCATTATGCTGAGGGGTCTTGGGAACCGTCTGTTCATGCCGTATACCCAGGGACTTGCAGTACTCGTGAAAGTCGCCAATGTATTCACCACCATTGTCAGTGCGGATGCACTTCAATGGTCTACCTATCTCTCTCTCGACCATAACATGAAACAATTTAAACACACCAAAGCCTCGTCCTTGGATTTCAAAGCATAAGCCCAAACCCTCCTAGATGCATCATCTATAAAAAATGATAAAATACAATGCCCCACCCAAGGTTTTTGTCCTCATAGGACCACAACATTAGAATAAACCAAATCTAATGTATGCACTTTATTAACATGAGAAACAATTTTAATAAATGAAACTCTATGCTGTTTCTCTGATAAACAATCAAGACAGGTTTTGAGAGGTGTACCTGTCACGTCTGGAAGGAGCCTCTTCCTTGCTAGTAGCTGAAGCCCTTTTTCACTCATGTGGCCTAGACGCCTGTGCCACATGTCAATAGCTGAATCTTTAGCTGTGTTCAACCCACCCTTACATATATTGACACTTGCCTTGTAAAGGGTGCAACACTTCTTTCCTCTGGCCACGATCAACGAACCCTTGATGAGCTTCCAGCGCCCACCAGCAAACCGGCTTTCTTAACCATCATCATCCAGCCTTCCCGTCAACATCAAGTTGAGGCGAAGGTCTGGGATATGCCTCACATCCCTGAGAACTAATGTGCAGCCCACATCGGTCTTCACACAAATATCACCAACTCCCACGATCTTCGATAAGTTAGAATTTCCCATCCTCACAGTCCGCAGTCACCTGACTTGTAGCTTGTGAAGAAGTCCCTGCATGGAGTTGCATGAAAAGAAGCTCCCGAGTCTATCATCTAGTCGGTGTCCTAACTCGTAGTCGTGAGACATACATCATGATCTGCAGAAAGAATAACTACCATGTCGCCATCTGAAGCGACCGCAGTAGAATCTGATTCATCTTCCTTCCCTTTTCCTTTCTTGTCGTTCTTTTTACCACCACATTCATGCTCGTAGTGGCCCTTCTTGCCACAATTCCAGCATTCAACATCTTTTTTGTTACTTGACTTGCCTCTTGATTTATCTCGGGCCTGCTCGCCCTTCTTGTTCTTTCCTCTCCCCCGTTCCTATGTCACAAGGGCCTCTTGCTGAGTAGACCCCTGAGACTTCCTCCCTGTCTCCTCATTGAAGAGACAACTGGTTACCTGTTCCATGGATATCTTTCCGTCTGGTGCGGAGTTACTTAGAGACACCACCAATGTCTCCCAACTGTCAGGCAATGAACTAAGCAAAAGTAAAGCCTGCAATTCATCATCCAGGACCATCTTCATAGAGGTGAGTTGGTTCACTATATTGCTGACCTCATTCATGTGCTCGGCCACAGAACCACCATCCTTGAACTTGAGATTCACAAGTCGCCTTATCAGAAAAATTTTATTACCAGCTGTCTTCCTCTCATACAGCCCTTGTAATTTCAGCCATAGGCTAGCGGCTGAGGTTTCTGTAGACACATGGTGGAATACTGAATCATCCAACCATTGTCTAATAAACCCCACCGCCTTCAGTCAATCTTCTTCCAATCATCATCAGTCATATCCTTGGATTTTGCTGATATGCCTAAAATTGGAGAATATAGGTCCTTACAATAAAGCAAGTCATCCATCTTAGCCTTCCATATGGTCCAGTTAGAACCATTGAGGCTGATCATCCTTGATGAGCCACCTTCCATAATTCAAACCGATCCAACCCGTTCAATGAACTTAGCTCTGATACCAGTTTGTTGGGGGCCTTGCACAAAACCTTAGGATCTAGCCCTCTAGAACAAACCGGAATTATGGATAATAAAGCAATGAAAACAATCAATGCATCAATCACACACCACACAAGAGATTTTTACGTGAAAAACCCTCAAAGAGGTAAAAACCACGGGACCTCATCCAGATCAACAATCCACTATAAAGCAGAACGTTACAACCTTCTTCACTCACGCAAGAGTAGATAAACAATAAGAGAAATAGAGAAAACGGAGAGATCTAACCGATTACGAGGACATAGAAGCGTTGAGATATAGATTGCACAGTAGATAACCTCCACGAGCAGAACCTCCCTTCTATAAGCTTCCTCTCTCTCTTCCTCTCTCTCTCTCACCTTTTGATAGCCCTAAACCCTTTAACAAATTCCTTGTAAAGCTTTAGGAGACCCTCTTGTTGTGCCTAGAAAAGCCCTAGGAACCCCTATTTATAGTTTTAGGAAACTCCCTTCCGCATCCCAGTTGCGAAAGGACTTGCGACACGAAATACGTGCAAAATCGCGGAACGAATCTGCGTAACCTTGACTGGTCGAATCGAGTCCACGACCGGTCGAGCGCCACCTTCGACCAGTCAAGCACCTCCTTCGACTGGTCGAGCACCCCGGAGAAAAATAGCCCAAACTCGCTGGACTTTGAGTCGTGTCACGGCTCGACTCCCACGACTGGTTGAGACCAGCCTTCGACCGGTCGAGCGAGGCTCACGACCAGTCGACGACGGGTCAAAAAACCCATTACTTTCATTGTTCATCATCTGGGCTTCAAGCTTCTGATATAATAGCACCCGAAAATCTTCCATGTAAGATCTTCTTATTAAATAAGATTGGTTCCGTCTCTGGCTTTAAAGTGTAAGACATGTTTATGGACTCTACTTTTATCTAATCATATGAAATGATAATATTAGGCGGGTTTACTTCTAAACCATATAGAGAAACAAATGAATGTGATGTTTGATGTTTAATTTGGTGTAGTATGCAAATTTGGGAGAGGAGAGTGATAGGTCAGGACCAATGTTGTCAAAATCATAATTGTATCACAAATCATAATACGAGTTAAATCATATTGAATCACAAAGTATCATAAATTATAAGATTATTTGTGTTTTTCTTTTTTCTTTTTCTTTTTTAAATAGAAAATATTAAAAATATAAATACGTACATTAGAAAAAATAAAAATACTCATCAAATATCCTTTTGACATCATATGCACCAAGTAATACCATGTCATGATATTGTCAAAGGATTTTTATTTTTATTTTTTATTTTCAATCTTTTAAGATATAATTAAAAACCATACAAGGATTTATGTAAATTGATGAAAAAATATATTTCAATTTCTAACCATCATTCCACAATACCTATAAGTCAATGTGATCATAACCATCTCTAAAAACATTTTAGATAAGTCAATTTCAATATCAAATCATAAAAAAAATTCTATGATTTAATGTTGAATAGGATATATATAATTTAATCTCTAATAAAGAACAAAATAAAACAATTTATCTTTTTTTAATGATTCTTTTTTCTTTTTCTTTTTCTTTTTGAAAGTTTTTTTTTTTTTTTTTCTAAATGATTTTTAAAGCCACCATCAATTTAAAATGATAAAATAAAAGCCAAGGAAAAATTAAAATGAATGAGAACAAGTATAATTTGGATCGTAATTTGAGATTTAAATT